>CM060693.1:95299686-95837186 GCA_030686995.1 Artemisia argyi
TTTTAGTGGTCATCTCTCTTTGCTTTTGTTTGAAATCGGATTCAAAATTAGATATGCGAGCTTCTTGAGATGCCATAAACTTGGACATCAATCCTTCAAGATTATTGGTACTACCATAGTTATTGGAGGGATTGTTGTTGAAAGTACGGTTAGAGGGTGGACCGTTCGGTTGATAACGATTAGGTGGATTGGAAGAATTGTTTTGGGGCATGTTTTGGTTTTGTTTCCACCTAAGGTTCGGGTGATTTTTCCAAGAAGGGTTGTAGGAATCACCGTAAGGCTTTGGCTCGGGTTTGAAAGTGTACCACTTGTCTCCCGCTTCGTCGGTACGCAAGGATGCGTAATCCGCAAAAGCTTGTCTGGGGAGTTCCACGAAATCACGAGTGTCATGGGGACCACTACATAATTCGCATGAAGAAGTTTTTTGTTCACTTGACTTGAAGGCTTAGGAGCTTCGTAGGATTTCATGAGAAACTTGACTTGGTCCTCAAGTTCAATGATCCTACGGTCTGGAGTGCTAGGATTGTTCGAAGGCAAAGATATTGCCTTGACCGTTTTGTTCAAATCACGGGGATCATTCCAACTTTCGTTGTCATAGAGAGCAAGATCTTCTATGAGTTCCCATGATTCTTCCGCACTTAGATCACGTAGCTTGCCACCAGCCGATTGGTCAATGGTTCGCCTTGCGGAGATATCGATATGGTCATAGAAGATTTGGACTTGGAGCCAAAAATCTATGCCATGATGAGGGACTTTTTGGAGTAAGTCCTTCAAACGAGTCCATGCTTCATATAGAGTTTCACCTTGACGTTGTTGGAACATCAAGATATCATTTCTAAGCTTGGTAGTTCTCCCCGGTGGGAAAATTGATCAAGGAAATGAGAAGTGATATCATCCCATGAGGTGATGGATCCCGCGGGTAAACGCTCAAGCCATTGACTAGCTTGATCACGTAAAGAGAATTGGAATAGACGTAATCGGGTCGACTCTCTAGTTGTAACATCAAGGTCTATGGAATCTACGATTTTTAGGAAATCCTTGAGATGTTGATTAGGATCTTCGAAACGAAGTCCATGGAATGCACATCCGCTTTGCACCAACCAGATGGTGTCGAATTGCAAGGGGGACACATTGGCTCCTTGAGTGAGCTCAATGGTGTTTCGATAGCCTTGGTGGCTAGGACGGGAATACTCTCCTAAAGTTCGGGGCCTAGGAGGTTGGTTTGCTAGTGGTGGGTTTTGTTGTGGTGGGTTGATGGGATCAAAGATATTACCACCTTCCATGATGTCGGATGGTAAAGGTTACATACAAAGAAATGAAGAAATGAGATAGACTAAAGAAAACCTAAAAATAAAACCTTTGATGAGGCGAAAAATGATCCGTTTTTAGGGGGTCATTTAAGCCCGAATCCGAATTTATTTGATCAAATATTGCCCTAAATCGTTCCTTTTGTGATTTTAGGTGTTTGGAGAGTGAATTCTGGAAAAGAGGCTATTTTGGACGTTTTTTGAGCATAAAGTGAAGAAAACACCAAAGTACCAAATCCAAGCTGGAATTACAAGGTGACGGCGTCAAGGATTTACTCTTGACGGCGTCAGAAAGGATGAATATTTTACCGAAGGTTGTGAAGGCGTCAGATGAAGAGATGACGGCGTCAAAGTGACCAAGATTAATTTACCGAGGGTGGTGACGGCGTCACATAGGCCGTCACGATTGGATCTAGGGCGTCCGAGGAAGTATATGGCGGCGAGTTGACGGCGTCAGATTTTACTCTTGACGCCGTCAGGACGATTTTCCTATATATAGTTTTCTAGTTTTTTCATTAAAAAAAGAGAAGTTTTGGAAAAACCCTAAAGACGATTTTGGTGCCTCTTTTACAGGTTTTTCAAGGGTTCCAAACCCTTGAGACCTTGCATTGTAATTGAGATAAGTATACTCTTAATTCAATCAATATGTCTATGTGTTGGTTGTCTATCTTTTGTTCTTATCTTAATTCTACTATGCTAGGCTAAATTTCCTTTGTGTTTGCTTAGATCTAATGAAACCTAGATGTTGATTATGTGTTGATTACTTGTCTATTCTTGTTTTGAATGAATGATATTATATGTTAGGCTTAAGAAAACTGGCAGATCTCCAAATGGTAACATGCTTGAACGTCTTAAGAAACATGAACCGAGGCGTACTAGGTCTTTATTGGTTGTATTTAATGCATGAGCCACTGTTTACAATCCCTATAGTTGTGCTGGGTCATGGTGTAGGAGGAGATAAGAGCTCATAGAGTTGGGGAGTTATGTATGCCACTCCACGAATGGTATTAAGGAATACAACCCGTCATTCATACAAGTGTAACAAGTAATTAACATGTAAAAGATATCTAGGGAGTAATGAAGTCTAAGTAAACACAATTTCTCCAACCACTGCTCACAACCTTAGTTTAATATTAGTTTAATTTTATTTTCATTAGTTTAATTAGTTACAAAGTAGTTTTTGGGTTAGTTGATTAGCAACTAATTCCGCCCACTCTTTCAAAACCCGAGATTTTAATTGCTTTCATAAAATATAAAAATACAAAAATAATCATCTTCCATCTCTAGAACTTTTAATTAGGTTTTCTAATCCTAGCGACACTATTCCTAAGCTGAACGATCAATCCCCCGGTACTTGTCACTATACTATACTACAACGATCAGGTACACTGCCTGGTGGGGGTTGTAAGCCTCGCGAGATCCCTCGAGAGGTAAAGCAAGGTGCGATTCCCACGCATCAAGTTTTTGGCGCCGCTGCCGGGGAATAGTTATTGTCTAGGTTAGGATTTCTTTTTATTAGGTCTACTTGCTAGATTCCTTTCTAGTAAGATTTTATTTTTATTTTTAGGTCTTCTTTAGTCTATCTTATTTCTTCGTGCTTTTGTTCGTAACTCTTTACCATCCGACATCATGGAAGGTGGTAACATCTTTGAACCCATCATCCCACCACAACAAAACCCACCATTAGAACCCCTTAGGCCCCGAACCTTAGGAGAGTATTCCCGACCTAGCCACCAAGGCTACCGAAACACCATTGAGCTCACCGGAGCCAATGTGACCCCCTTGCGATCCGACACCATCCGGTTGGTGCAAAGCGGATGTGCATTCCATGGACTTCGTTCCGAAGATCCAAACCAACACCTTAAGGACTTCCTCAAAATCGTAGATTCCATAGACCTAGGTGTTGAAACTAGAGAGACTACCCGTTTACGCCTATTCCAATTCTCTCTACGGGATCAAGCTAGTCAATGGCTTGAGCGTTTACCCGCGGGATCCATCACCACATGGGATGATCTCACCACTCGTTTCCTTGCTCAATTTTTCCCACCGGGGAGAACTACTAAACTTAGGAATGACATCTTGATGTTCCAACAACATCAAAATGAATCTCTTTATGAAGCATGGACTCGTTTCAAGGACTTACTCCAAAAAGTCCCTCATCATGGCATAGATTTGTGGCTCCAAGTCCAAATTTTTTATGACCATATCGATATCCCCACGAGGCGAACCATTGACCAATCGGCCGGTGGTAAGCTACGTGATCTTAGTGCGGAACAATCATGGGAACTCATAGAAGATCTTGCTCTCTATGACAACGAAAGTTGGAATGATCCCCGTGATTTGAACAAAACGGTCAAGGCAATATCTTTGCCTTCGAATAATTCAAGCACTCCCGACCGTAGGATCATGGAACTTGAGGACCAAGTCAAGTTTCTCATGAAATCTTACGAAGCTCCGAAGCATTCAAGCCAAGTGAACAAAATCACTTCTTCATGCGAATTATGTAGTGGTCCCCATGACACTCGTGATTGTGTGGAACTCCCCGGAACAGCTTTTGCGGACTACGCATCCACGCGTACCGACGAAGCGGGAGATAAGTGGTACACTTTCAAGCCCGAGCCAAACACATACGGTGATTCATATAACCCCTCATGGAAAAATCACCCAAACCTTAGGTGGAAACAAAATCAACCAAATTCATCCAACCCACCTAATCGTTACCAATCAAACGGTCCACCATCCAACCGTACCTTCAACAACAATCCTTCTAACAACTATGGTAGTACCAACAATCTTGAAGGATTGATGTCAAAATTTATGGCATCTCAAGAAGCTCGCATAGCTAGGTTTGAAACCGAATTCAACCAACAGCAAACGGAGATGACCAACAAAATCGACAACTTGTTGAAAGCCCTCAACAACCAAACATTAGCCACACCTAGGAAGGACACTAGGGACACCAATAGTGGAATCCAAGCTAAGGACCCCTCATCATCCAAACATGACCACTTTGTCAATGTTGTCACTATTAAGCCGATAGATAGGGAAATAGAGGAGAGTGACAAAGATGAAGTTAGAGTAGAAGCCAATAGTGAGGATGAGAGTAGGGAAGTTGAGGTTAATAAGGATGAGGAATTAGAGGAGGTAGAACCTATAAAGGAATATTTTGATAAGTTGCCAACCAAGGAAGAACGGGAATACCATAAGTATTTATTCGATAGTCCCGAAACAACATATATCTTTGGCGATCCCCTGATCAAAATGGGAGACCCCTCTAACATTAACATCCCATGCAATATCGGGCACATGCATGTATGGAAAGCTTACATAGACCTTAGATCCCCCGTGAACATCATGTCTAGGACTTATTACAATTGGGTGATGAAGAAGCAACTCAATTTTAGGATAATGCCCGGTAAAAGTTGGATAAGTAATTTTGCGGGAAGAGTGAAGGGATTGCATGTCATTATAGGGAATCTCACCTATGAGATTGATTTTATGATAGTTGAAGACATTCGTCCGGTGATAGATGCTTGCCTAAGTCAAGTAGTATTCGGGAAGCCATTTGTTGAGGCCACTAGGATGAGTTATGATCCGACGTTAGGGATAGTTAGATTCAAGGAAGAGAATGATGAGGTTGCTTATCAAATGCCCTACAAGATTGAGCAATACCGCCTTCTCTCTAATTTCGAAAAGGAACGTAAGCAAGCGGCTTATTATAGGAATGAGGAGGATAGACGTAGAGGAGTAGAGTATGTTAGAAATAGGATGCTTGGTTTCTACAAAGAGTGCTTACAACTAGGTCCAGAATACAAAACTGGTTTAGAAGATGACCTAGAGAATGGAACCAATGATGAAATCACGTAGTAACCCACGACTTTGAGTCTAGCTACAAGACTCGTAAATAAAGAAAAGCGCTTCTTGGGAGGCAACCCATGTTTTGTGTGATTTTAATTGTTTGATTGTTATTTGCTTCCGTATGCATGCTTTATTTTTATTGTTGGTTGATCATGTTTCTCAATTAAAATGTGGAAATACTTTATTATGTTGTTTAGCCTAGTCTTAACTTCAACCTAAAGGTATTTTTGCAAAAGATAAGTGTAAGGGGAAACCCCAAATATGTTTTTTTTTAAGAAACAACCGATCATGATTCTCCACAATATTTAATGAACATGTGTATTCGTATTGTTAGAGTCAAATGCTTGTATTGAGTCATAATGTAGTTTTGCAGGATTTTCCAGGAAGTAGGACAAAGTTTTTCCAGAAATTTTCCGGAAACTTAACATAAAGATTTCTGCAGGTTCATTCTGACGGCGTCAGGCAATTGCTCTTGACGGCGTCAGGAGTCAAAAATCTGGAAATTTTACCAGTTTTGTTTTTCTAACGGAGTCTTATAAGTTTTTGTGAATTATTAAGTTTTATAATCTCCAGGAAATCTGCAAACTTCATTCCACAAGCATTATATCTTACTTTGTTTTCTAGGATTTAGTAACTTATATAGGATGCCGCCGATTTTACGCGAGGTTGCCTTGTCTACTTTTGTCAGGATTTACAGGTTATTTGAGACAAGAAGATGATTTATATTCTGGAAGGGAAGCCTTGATTGTTCGTTTTCTTGAAGGAAGATTTAACCTGGCCAACCTAAAATCCATACCGAGCGAATCAGGGGAGTATTTGAATTCATTCTCTTTACTTTTAACTTTTACATTCTTTACTTGAACATTGGGGACAATGTTCATCTTAAGTGTAAGGGGAGGGTAAAAAGATGATACCTTACATATGCACTTTCGCTTGAGTTTGTTTTGTTTGATAGTAGATGAGTAATAAAACTATGAGAAATACTTGTTAGTGCAATTTTAGCGCCAAATTTAAAATTTTTTACAACATTTAGGAGTGAAACTTTAGCCATAGCAAGCGTCTCATGGATAGGAGGTTGTATGACTAGCACATAACCGTATATTCAGAAAAATTTTCCACCCAAAAATGTGAGGTTCGCCTTTAGTTTTGATAGGAAAAGCATTTATTATTGGTGCTTATGAGTGTACCGGTAGCATTTAGATTCTAGAACTTGCGTTAGTGATGCATCCCGAGACCGCTAGTGAGACTACATTCGTGTGGTAGGATTTACTACATGATAAGAGGCATTAGGATCACCCTTGTGTTAAACCCGTATTACGATTACTTGACCATTTAAGTCATATTACTTGGCTAGTTAAGTCAACTAATTTTTCCCACACCCTTAGCGTTGTACTCATTTTTAGTACACGAAACCCCTAGTACACCCCTCCGAGCCTATCTTTTCGTTTCTAACTTTAAGCATCTTACTTAAAGGAAGAATTTGTTACACCCCACTTAAATGTACACCCAAATCGCCTTAGCCTTCCGTGTATGCGCTCATCTTTAGTGCATTATTGTTATTTGTTAAACCCTAAGTTAACTTTCTAATTGATTACATGGTTGCTAAGTCGAGTCATATCCTTGTACATATTGTTTTGGGACGATTGGGACTCATGGGTAAGTACTTATTTTATGTAGTAATGGGGAAGAACAACACTTATTACCCCCATATGTACGTTAATCTTAAAAGTGCTCCAAGTGTTTTGATTTTCTTAATTCGAGTCATTAGAATAGTTTAATGTAAAGTATGTAAAGATTCAAGTGTAAGGGGAATGCTCAAACCCCTATGATGTATTATTTTGGATGGTAGGGTAAGAGTGTATGAAAAAAAAAAAAAAAAAAAAAAAAAAAAAAAAAAAAAAAAAAAAAATCGAAAAAATCAAAAAAAAAAAAAAAAAAAAAAAAAATAGAAAAAGAAAAAAAAATAGAAAAGAAAGAGAGAAAAAAACATACGGACTACCATCCCGTTTTCATTCTATGTTCATTTTATGTTTTTAGTTATTTTTCATTTATTAGCTTAAGTCGAGTCTAGTCTTGGCTTAGCAACGCCATCTTGTACATGTAATTAACTAAGATTGTTAACTCGCCACCAGTAAAATCCCCTTTATCCAACAAAACCGTGTAATTCATATCCCTACACCTAACGTTATAACCCTTTAAAAGACCTCTTTAATAGTTTATCCTAGGTGCTTACGCCATGTGGTGGAGGTTTGATCCTTTCCCAAGCCTATGGTAATCTATTTTGCTATGACAGGTAGTGAGAGATATCTTCCATTTCCATAATGTTATATTACTTTATTACACCCGAGAGATGTGAGTATCTAAACACTATTTGTGAGGTGCTTGTGTATGACCTCCGTGCTTGTCTATTGGTCTTTAGTGGAACGATTATTTGTTGTAATTACTTTTATATTAGTGTTAAATGACCCCTAACTTGTCTTTTGAGTAGAATAAAAGCTCATTTGCTTGAGGACAAGCAAATCTCAAGTGTAAGGGTATATGATGAGGCGAAAAATGATCCGTTTTTAGGGGGTCATTTAAGCCCGAATCCGAATTTATTTGATCAAATATTGCCCTAAATCGTTCCTTTTGTGATTTTAGGTGTTTGGAGAGTGAATTCTGGAAAAGAGGCTATTTTGGACGTTTTTGGAGCATAAAGTGAAGAAAACACCAAAGTACCAAATCCAAGCTGGAATTACAAGGTGACGGCGTCAAGGATTTACTCTTGACGGCGTCAGAAAGGATGAATATTTTACCGAAGGTTGTGAAGGCGTCAGATGAAGAGATGACGGCGTCAAAGTGACCAAGATTAATTTACCGAGGGTGGTGACGGCGTCACATAGGCCGTCACGATTGGATCTAGGGCGTCCGAGGAAGTATATGGCGGCGAGTTGACGGCGTCAGATTTTACTCTTGACGCCGTCAGGACGATTTTCCTATATATAGTTTTCTAGTTTTTTCATTAAAAAAAGAGAAGTTTTGGAAAAACCCTAAAGACGATTTTGGTGCCTCTTTTACAGGTTTTTCAAGGGTTCCAAACCCTTGAGACCTTGCATTGTAATTGAGATAAGTATACTCTTAATTCAATCAATATGTCTATGTGTTGGTTGTCTATCTTTTGTTCTTATCTTAATTCTACTATGCTAGGCTAAATTTCCTTTGTGTTTGCTTAGATCTAATGAAACCTAGATGTTGATTATGTGTTGATTACTTGTCTATTCTTGTTTTGAATGAATGATATTATATGTTAGGCTTAAGAAAACTGGCAGATCTCCAAATGGTAACATGCTTGAACGTCTTAAGAAACATGAACCGAGGCGTACTAGGTCTTTATTGGTTGTATTTAATGCATGAGCCACTGTTTACAATCCCTATAGTTGTGCTGGGTCATGGTGTAGGAGGAGATAAGAGCTCATAGAGTTGGGGAGTTATGTATGCCACTCCACGAATGGTATTAAGGAATACAACCCGTCATTCATACAAGTGTAACAAGTAATTAACATGTAAAAGATATCTAGGGAGTAATGAAGTCTAAGTAAACACAATTTCTCCAACCACTGCTCACAACCTTAGTTTAATATTAGTTTAATTTTATTTTCATTAGTTTAATTAGTTACAAAGTAGTTTTTGGGTTAGTTGATTAGCAACTAATTCCGCCCACTCTTTCAAAACCCGAGATTTTAATTGCTTTCATAAAATATAAAAATACAAAAATAATCATCTTCCATCTCTAGAACTTTTAATTAGGTTTTCTAATCCTAGCGACACTATTCCTAAGCTGAACGATCAATCCCCCGGTACTTGTCACTATACTATACTACAACGATCAGGTACACTGCCTGGTGGGGGTTGTAAGCCTCGCGAGATCCCTCGAGAGGTAAAGCAAGGTGCGATTCCCACGCATCAACCTTACTAGAAAGGAATCTAGCAAGTATACCTAATGAAAAGAAATCCTAACCTAGACAATAACTATTCCCCGACAGCGGCGCCAAAAACTTGATACGTGGGAATTGCACCCTCGCAACCGGTTTTACCTCTCAAGAGATCTTGAGAAGCTTACAACCCCCACCAGGCAGTGTACCTGATCGTTGTAGTATAGTATAGTGACAAGTACCGGGGGATTGATCGTTCAACTCAGGAATAGTGTCACTAGGATTAGAAAGCCTACTAAACTAGGTCTAGAGGTGAGGGATGATTCTTTTTGTATTTTTTATATTTTATGAAAGCAAGTAAAATCTCGGGTTTTGAAGGAGTTGGCGGAATTAGTTGCTAGCCAACTAACCCAATTAACTAAGATGTAATCAAAATAAAATAAAAGAAATGAAAATTAAACTAGTTTACTAATGTGGTGAAAACAATAATGAGAAAAGTTGTGTTTACTTAGATTTCATTACTCCCTAGATATCTTTTACAGGTTGATTAGCTTGTTACAATTGCATGGATGACGGGTTATATTCCTTAATACTAGTCGTAGGGCCGTGTACAATATTCCCTAACTCTATAAGATCCTACTTCACTCCTATGTCGAGCCGTTAGAAGCTCCTAACATGGGATCATTAGAATTCTCTTACGCATTAAATACAACCAAAAAATCATAGTACACCTCCGATCATGTTTCTTAAGACGTTCAAGCAAGTTACCAATGGAAGTCTGCCAGTTTTCTTAAGCCTAACATCGAATACAATCATCCGTAACAATTATAAACAAACAATCAACTCATAATCAACATCTAGGTTTCACTACATCTAAGCAAACATAATAAAAACCTAGCCTAGCATGTTAAAGAGAAGACAAGCGTAAGATATAATCACACAACACATAGACATATTGAATGATTTGAATAAGTACTTATCTTAAATTGAACATGGAAGAATCAAGGGGTTGAAACCCTTGAAAAAGCTGTAAAATTCGTCTAGGGTTTATGCCATAATATCCCACACAAAGTTCCACACATTACAATGAAAAATTGGAAAAATATATATAGACTATGCATCCTGACGGCATCATGTACTAGCCTCTGACGCCGTCAACTCGCCGCCATGATGAAATTCGTATTTCCTAGATCCATTTCTGACGCCGTCATGTATGAATGAGCTCTGGGCCGTCACGTGTATTTGGACCCTGATAGCCTTGGTGACGCCGTCAGGCCAATAAGCCTAACAACTTTCTGGATCGTCAGGTTATAATTTCCACATCCACCTCTTTTGTCCTCTTGACGCTGTCACATGTAAACTCTTGACATCGTCAGGTACTGTTCCAGCAAGGAATTTTTAGACTTTGCCGTTTTCTTCACTTTTATGCTCCAAAAACGTCCAAAATGCTTCCTTTTCCAGATTTCTCCTGAGAAGTACATAAAATGACAAAAGCAATGATTTAGGGCAATATTTGATCAAATAATCTCGAATTCGGGCTTAAATGACCCCTTAAAAGCGGTACACTTTTTGCTTCATCAGACACCAAACCCTTAACCTTATATGTGTTCACCCAATGTTGCCTTCGAGGGTTGTTCCGACCTTAGCTCTAGTGGGGGAGTTTTGTATAACTGCCAAGCCTATGATAGAATACATACTATGACTGTGCTATGAGTGATCACCCCGAAAATTGACACTTAGAATATCGAGAGAGTGAGTGTTTGTTCCCGTTTTTGTGAGGTGTTCGGCTTCGAGAAATTCTAGCATAGGATATTTTTAAATTCATATTTCCCGAATGATATTGGGGGATATCTTTTTGAGAATACATCTAATAAGGTCTACTTGAGGGCAAGTAGAGTTCAAGTGGGGGATATTTGATGACATCAAATAATCCTGATATTTAAGTGTCAATTTCACCCTATTATGCTCATTTATATTAATAATTATGTGGATATATGCTTTTATTCCTTCATATTTTGTATCCAGGTTACAAGTGAGCATAGGAGCTAAAGAGACAAGGAAATTGGAAAGAACGTGCAAAGATAGACAAATTCAAGTATGCTGGAAGAAGCTACGGCGTAACTCATTCTCTCAACTACACAGTAGCTAGGATTTCTACTAAGAAGACCAAAGTCAACACGAACAACGGGTTACGGTGTAACTAATTCCATGGTTTACGCCGTAACAATCACAAGTCTTAAGAAATCCTCAGATCTGAAGACTAAGCCGTAAAATATGGAATACGGCGTAGCAACAAGTACGAAAGTAGTCCAAGCTCAAGATTTAACTTACGGCATAACACACCTTTTGGGCTATTGCGTAATGAAGACTACAAGAGTTATCTCAAATCCAATAATTATTCTACGGCCTAACACTTTTGGAGATTACGACGGAGAAGAAACCCTAATATCATTATTACGGCGTAACATTTCATAGTTACACCGTAAACTCTCGATCTGGATAAGATTTCACAAGTTACGGCATAACACATTTCGTAGTTACGCCGTAACTCTCGACGGGCCTGTAAATACAACCCTAATTTCTGCATTTGAGAACAACTTTCTCACAAACAAAGTCAGAGATCGTTAAGAGCTTTTAGGAGGCCCTTCTACAGTAGCATACGAAGGCTTTCCAAGGGAGAAATCACACTTCAATCACCATAAGTTTTAGCATTTCATTTTTTTCATTTACATTTCGAATACATGGATATTGTAAACATTATTTCGAGTGTTGAATTTAACATGATTAGCTAAGCACCTCTGGTGCTAGCCTAGTTATGATTCCTATATTGTTTTAACCATGTTTTCGTGCTTTTCTTATATGCTTTTACGTGTGTGTATGCTTAGTTTATCTTGAGAACCTCTTATTTCGGTAGTTTTGATTTGCGGTTGTATCCATTATGCTAACTTTAATTGAATTAAGACCCCAATTGAGTTAGTAGGCTAGAAAAATTGACCATAGGACACTAGCCTGGACATCCCTTACAATTGGCATATCATCCAATCGCTTCTCTTTGGGACTCTTCTCTTTCTTCTTAGAAACATGAGCTAGAAAGAGGTAGCATCCTTTCTCGATGTACTTCTGCACCTTCGTACACGAGATGATGTTTAACCTTGACAAACATGCGCGATCACTCCGATCTGCCTCAATAATGAGAATCTCATTTCCATAAGGTACTCTGACGATCTTTTCATCACAGATGATGACGGCACGGTACTTCGATAACCAATCCATCCCTATGATGACGTCAAAACTACCTAGCTCGACCGGCATGAGATCGATGTTGAAAGGATGGTTTAGCAAGTTTAGAGTGCATCCTCTTATAATGGTATCTATTCTCTCTAGATTTCCATTAGCTAATTCTACGTCAAAGACGTTATCTAAGGTGGTTGGGTCAATACCAAGCAAAGAGCTAAATGCAGTTGACACAAAACTTCGATCTGCTCCCGTATCAAACAAAATTGATGCATAACGATTATTTAAAAAAAACGTACCCGTCACCACATTCGGGTCATCCTGAGCTTCCCTTCTGCCAACAACATAAACCCTTGCCGCAGCTCCTCCTCCATTGCCCTGGTTCCCAGTGCTACCAGCTGTCAGTTGGTTACCACCACCATTCCCTTGATTCTTAGGCTTCTTGCACTCATTACGGTAGTGACCTTTCTCACCACAACCATAGCAGGTGACTTCCGCTCTACGGTTGTTGGGTGGTGTTGCTTGAGCAGTGGCTAGGGATCTAGACCGATAGTTCTTGGCCAAATACCCAACTTTTTGGCAATTGTGGCACTTAACTGTGCATTCCCCTTTGTGATGTAGTTTGCAATGGTTGCAAAGTGGTGCGTTTCCTGAGTACCCCTTCTTCTCAGTTGAACCAGCTGCATAAGCCTTTGCCACTTCTTGCTTTTTGTTCTGAGAGTTACCATTGTTACCCTTAGGAAAGTCATCCCACTTTCTCTTGTTATCGGTACTCTTTTCTGGAGCATCTTCCAATAACTGATCCATTAACTTGTTGGCCGTTTCCATGGTCTCATGGAGATCCTTAGCCTTCGAGGTAGTCACACTCCCTTTTATCGACTTAGGCAAACCTCCTACATACCTCTCAAGTAGTCTGGTCTCAGTCTGAACCATCTCAGGGCACAACAAGACTAGCTCTTGAAACCTCTGATTGTAAGCAGCCATGTTGTTATTCTGTACATTCAGGTTCCAAAACTCTACTTCTAACTTCTTGACTTCATTGCGTGGGCAATACTTCCTGAGTACCATCTCCTTGAAGTCATCCCATGACATAGCATATGCAACCTCAATGCCAGCTGATTTCTTGTAGTTGTTCCACCAGGTCAAAGCAGCATCCATTAAGGTGAAAGATGCATACTTAACACGATCCTCATCACTACAGCCACTGATGTGAAACACAGTCTCTAACTTCTCAATCCATCTGAGCAAACCAATGGCTCCCTCTGTTCCTTTGAATCCTCCATCCATAACCTTCTTGAATTCATTGTAGGAACAACCACGGTTGTTAATAGGTGGTTTGGAAGTTCCAGTATTGGTGGTTGGATTGTTCGCAACAGCGAGTGCGGCGGCTACATGATCACTGACTAGCTGGTCCAGTATGGCATGGTTCATTGCTAGTGGATTTGTCGCAGTCCTGGGTAGGACTGTATCCTCAGCATTTCTCCCTCGTGTTGTCCTTTCCGGAGTAGCATTCTTCGCAGTTTTTCCATGCACAACTCTCGCTGGATCTGGTGGGTTATCAGTTCGTCCTCAAGTGGATTTGGATGTCTTTCGCTAGGGTGCCATTTATCTGCATCACAAAATATGGCGATAAATGAGATCTTGTGCATGAAAAAGAATGTCACATGAATATACAAATATCATAGACAAGATGCAAGGATAAAGTCATCATAGAGGAAACGAACAATCGAATAGATAAACCAAGCTTGTTATATTCATATATCGAATCTGAAGTACACAAAATTACAAGCAGGCTTAGAAATTAATCACTAACTGATGACTCATCAGTTTTGTGGAAAGTACAACATCCTACGAATATAACTAAGCGCGGTCACGCTCGACGCGCAACTGCTCGGATGTTGTTGTCATCCCTCCAATGGCAGCCTCCAAATGACTCACACGGTGCTTGAGTTCATGGTTCTCTGTCATCACTGCACCAATCATGTACTCAGCAGTCTCAATCCTCTGCCACTGATCACGCTCAGAACCTCGACCTCTGCCAGGCATCCCATGTGTCCGGTACTGACCTCTCCTAAAATCCCGCACCTGAGCTCCCAATATACCAAGCGCTAAACCATGCATCCTCTCAAATGCCTCAAACCTAGCCTGTAGGCCAACTCACTCTCTGCGGTCACCATATAACTCCTCAAACAAAACACAAGTAGCCCTATCAATAGTCCCAACTCGCCTCTCTACACTCTGAAGGCGGTCAGACTGCTCCAATCTCCCAATCTGATCAGAATAAACCTCTAGAAACAGACCCTAGTTATCCAATTGAACATATATCTCATCTATGGCAGTGAGGTCCTTTTCAACAGCTGGTGAAGCCAGGTGTAGAGAAACCACTGGTGATGCAAGTGGGGAGGGTATCGGTGAAGGAAGAGGCTCGAGTGGAGGTGACGACGGAGTATACTCTGGACTGGCAGCCTAAACAGTATCACATGCAATATCTACCCACTGAGTATCCCCTGAACCCTGTACCTGAGCATCCTTGGAGCTCTGTCCGATCTCAAATACACCCTGAACATCTTCCATAACTCCCTTGCCATCTCATTGCATAACCCTCTGATGCACATCCATAGGTACCTCTTTGTCACTATCAATGCACACAAAATCAGAAGTGTGCCCAACCGGTGCTGTCACTGCTAGTACTGACTCAACCGGAACCTTAACCGAATCCTTGGCTGGATCCTCCATCGGATCCTCATCCTCATCAGAATAGGATGACACAGATCTCCGTAACCTCTGACGTGGTGGTGAATGATCTGGAGATGAAACTTGTGACTGAGCTGGTGATGTAGTAGAGGTATCCGTATAGCCATAACGAGACCTCCTGTATGGTGATGTCAACACAGATGAACACTGCACGCAATACCCGCGCACTCTCCTATAGGAGTGTCGGCGCCTGGTGGGTGGATCGACCTGAGCATGCTGTGAAAGTGAGTAGTGAGCAGGAGATGAGCGTTGTGTCTGAAGGCTGAGTGGCAGCCCTGATAACTTCCATAAGCGGGTCATTCACAAACGGAACTGGCTGACGGGAAGGAGATGAGTGTCCAGCAAACAGTATGGGCTCCGAAACATCAAACTGACGAGACATGGTCTGTGACAAAATGGTTCGGTATGTGTAAGTATAAAGAAAATACTTTTATCATATATGCTAAGTAAATACTCAAAAATACAAGTATAGCACTTAAACACATAAAGCAAAAATCGACTAAGTCATGGCAAACGAAGTAGGCAGGCGATTGGCGGTCATAAGAAGCATTTTTATAAAAGTGGTTATAATTTTTTTTTTAACCTAGTTCTCTATACATGTATTTAGGGTGCTACGAAAATTGGTAATCACAACACAAGATATAAAGAACAGATTAAAAAATCTGTTTTAAAATCTTTTACATAAATTAAGTCAAATGTCATACATAAGTTTCAAGTTTAAATAAAGTACAGCCCAGTTACATATTGGTCCCAAAAGTTCAGAGTTACGCATATGTAAAAACACTTATTATTCTTATGACCCACGCCATGCCATGACTTCAATGTGAACATACTTAAGCACCTGAAAAACATGCTAAAAGTCAGCTAACACTGGTGAGTCTATAGGTTTAAAGTAAATAAGCACATATGGACCATAGCAATAATCAGCAAGCATACACTAATATGGTATGCAACACTAAGCTCAACCAACCGAACTAGACAATAGTATGCCAAAGGAATAAGTACAATTTAGGTGCCCGCGAGTGGTAATCCCAGTCACTCAGAAAAAAGGTCGTCATGGTATACGTTCGCTTTGGCCTAAAGCGTGGCCAACCGAACGGAGGTGTCACCCTCAATAGATCTATTTATATCATACGCGTTTCTCAGCGGGAATTGATGGTTGTTGATAGTGGGCAAAATGGGATTCAAGCAAACTTAGGTTTTTCCGCATACAAGTGTGTAAAAACAAGTTCAGTTTAGGTCCGTGAAAACAGTTTTGCATGTTTCTCACCCCAAGTTAATAAAACATTACTTATAAGAAAATGGGGCTATAAACTCACCTTATAGATAGAAATCTGCTAGTCAACAAGTTTATAGTGCAACCGCTCCGACACGCGACCTAGGTAAGTATGGTAAGTCTTTTGTACAATGTTCGTGCTACTAGTGTTTTGACTCATTTCAAAAGGTTTTTATGCGTTACCTGGTGCTCGTGTATTTCTTGCTTGTTGTGTGGTACGTACGTTTCAAAAATTACTTTATTAGAATGGCTCTTGGTGATGGCTCGTGGTGAAACTGTATGGTGTGAGTGTATATGACGGAACATCCGTGCGTTGTACTCGTCGTTACAATTCATAAGTAATATATATATATATATATATATATATATATATATATATATATATATATATATATATATATATATATATATATATATATATATATATATATATATATATATATATGGTAAAGTTTGTAATTATGTATTTAATTAATTAAAATTAATTAAACATGTGTTGAGGAATTAATACAATAATAGTGCTAGTGGAGGAATATCATATTATAAATATTATTTATAATATAATTTTAACTATAAGTATTTGAAATATATACTTTGTATTTGGAAAAATTATATAAGTGTAAGTGAAAATACTTTAATTGTTATAGTTTTTAGAAAATTTGGGCATGACCCGTTCGTTTATTCAACGTTTCCATTTTTTAAATGTTGCAAATTTCTCAACCAAACCGTTCTTTAACTTTATTTGCAAAATTAGTACGTAAGATATATATTAATCACTATTTATATAATTATTGATATAATTCGTTCTACGATACAAAAATAACCATCGCAAGTTCAAATATATGTCAAAACTCATTTTCGTCACCCGAAATGTTTATTGGGCCGAAATTTCACCATCGGACCAATTAGTCCAAAAATAAGCCCAAAACTATATAGTACGATTTAAGTTACGTTATATATATCGTTATATGTCCAAATTAATTTTTATACGTCTGATAACAATTTTTGGTCAAAAAGTCAAAGTTGGAAAAACATTAGTTGGGCTCGGCCCAACTGCCACCGAACACTCATTGGGCCCAAAATCATTTACTTGGCCTAAAAATCAATTTAGTGTTTATAATTACGTAACAATTTATAATTAAACGTAATTAACACTTATAATTAAGTCCTTAATCTCAAAAGTTAAATTTGGTCAAATCTTACTCCATTCGACCCAAATTAATTATTTTCGACCAAAAGTGTTTTATTTCACCAAAAATTGTATTTTTACTAATTAATTATAATTAGTTACCGTTAATTCGACATATCCTCTACAATAATCTTTCAAGTAAAAGTTCCACCATTTCACCACTTGAGCCAAAATTTTATGTTTTTCAAAACCCCAATAATTTCACAATTATTATTGTTGCCGATTTATATGTATACACTCAAAAGTGTATATTTCATCTTAAACTCGCGTAATTAGCACAAATTACATTTGGATCATTAAATTAGTACCACAAGCAACAAGATTTACCACACAAGCAAGAAATACTAAAATGACCTTATAGCATTTAATGTGAGTCAATTTACATGCATGCAATACATTCCATATATATTTTTCATCTTGACAAAATATATACATTTAGCACTTGGTAACCTCATTTAACATCACAAGAACATGATTTAAATAAGATTAGAAAGGTTTTGATGATAGCTTACAAAGGGTGTGTTTGTACGTGGCTAGGCAAGACCAAGGAAGACCCAAAATGCTTCAAATTAACCCAAATCACGTTCCGATTTACCCAAAACTCTTGAATTTAATACCCAATTAACTTGAACTTCAAAAGAATTTTGTGAACTTGGAGCTTATATGATTTTCGGATATGGAGAGTTTTATAGAAGATGAGAAGATGAAAACTTGTTCCTGGTAAGTTAAAGTGAGCATGGTAAAAGTATATAGGATATTAGATTTGGTTAATAGAGTGTTTTGTGTGTAATAAGGTAAATTGCATGTGTTTTATTTGTGGGGAGTTAGGTGGCCGGTTTAGGGGGTATCCAAGGGGGATCAAATAATATTTTTATCCTCGTTGGTGCATCATGTGTCGGTTTAAGCTTAAATGTGACCGAAACGTCCCAGTTTGACGTTTTTAGACACGTACACGTGAAATAAAGTTTTTAGCCACGTTTTTGTCAGAAATGTAATAAAATGTCATTACTGACTCAAAATTTTATTTACTTGACTATTACCATAAATATTGTAGTGTTGGTTCGCGTGCGGCGTCGTTTTTCAGAAAAATGTGAGAAAGCTCTCAGTAAATTACGGAACTTGTCAGTAACTATCCGAAACGGTTTAGTTTATGTTTACGGACAAAAATTGACTTTTTCAGTGATGACTGTAAGCTACAGTGTGCAGGACAGCTCCCGAAAATGTTCAGAAATGTACCGAATCATGCAGAATCATGCAAGAATGCATATAATATTCAAAATAAATATAATAAATAGAAATTTATTGTCAAATTAATTTATGAAAATTACCATTTGTCACAGGAAAGATCTTTGGAGTGATATGTAAATTTAAAGAGATATGACGGTGGGAGATTCAAACTGTGGAACAAGCAACATTTACGAAGAGAC
Organism: Artemisia argyi; assembly: GCA_030686995.1. Taxonomy (NCBI): domain Eukaryota; kingdom Viridiplantae; phylum Streptophyta; class Magnoliopsida; order Asterales; family Asteraceae; genus Artemisia; species Artemisia argyi. The sequence continues at coordinate 95,318,643 of CM060693.1, forward strand.
GCTTGATGGATAAAGATTCAAATAGTGGAATATGTCAAAGACAAGATATCTATGCATGATCATTCTGAAAAATATATTGGTTTTCTATGCATGATATTAAAATCGCAATAGTTTTGTTAGAAAGTTTATCCATACTAGAATACAATTGGATAGAGGAATGAAATTCTAGAATGGACTCAACGTAAATGAAATTAAACCAGGAATACAATATTCAAATTGTGGGATCAACATATTATAGTACGGATCTTCTAATCGTATTTTTGTTTTAACATATGTACTACATGACATTGGTCTTAATATGATTAACTCGTATGGTCCCAAAGGTTTATATTCAGAGCCTATGGGTTCCGTAACACCTGTTGTACGCTGGATTGAGGATTATCCTCCACAAGACAACCTTCGAATGCCTAACAAATCGAAACCTATGGTGGAAAGGCGGACCAGTATAATTCCTTGCACCGTTTCAAAGGTGCTGATGAGGTGTAATTTCATACGTTTTTAAGGGGTCCTTTAGCCTTTAAATTCGTGCATATTTGATCATTTATTTCCCTAAATCATTTTTATTTGAGTTTTTAGTACTTGGGAAACAAATGCTGAAAAACGATGCATTTTGGGCTTGATTTGACGATAAAACGTAGAAAACGATAACACCCGAAAAAAACGTTACAAAAGGAAGTTTGACGCCATCGTTTGAAGATGTTGCGACCACTCAGGATCCTGAGACGGGCTCGAGGTGACGGTTTCAAGACCAAAAGTATGAAGGCTGATGGTGTCATAATTCCTAAGTGACGCTATCACAACTAAGTCGTTGCAACAGAGAAACCCTAGATGACGGTGGGCTGACAGCGTCACAAGTAACAAGTGAAGCCGAAACATTTGTAAATCTGTATTGGGAAGATAATTTATTTAATCAATCATTCAATTATGTTTATTTGTGATTGTTTAATTTCTTTATTTGCTTTTCTTTTCATTACAATTGAAACACTTTCGGTCATCCTTTTCACTTTTATCTTCCTTGAACTTTCGGAAGCCTTACTTGTCCTCATAAGGTTGTTTCACGAACCTTCCTCTTCTTCTGAAGAACTTTTTAAAGTCCTTTACCACCATAGAATACTCTTCGTCGTCACTAGCCAAGGATGAAGTGTCTTCGTCCCTTGACTCCGTTTTAGCCTTTAGAGCTAGTGACTTGTACCTTTCTTTCTTGTCTTTAGACTCCTCGGAGTCTTTTGCTAACACCACTTCATTGACTTTTTAGGTTGCCAATAAGCTCGTCGAGAGAAAGGATTGTCAAGTCCTTTGATTCTTCTACTGTTGTTACCTTCGGTCTCCATTTTTCTGGAAGTGCTCTTAAGAATCTCCTGAGATGATTACGCTTGGAAAGGGTTTCATCAAGTGCTTTTAATGACGTAATAATAGTATTAAATTTAGCAAATGCATTATCAATACTTTCATCATTCAATATTGAATATTGTTCATATTGTTGGACAAATAAATCTTTTATTATTTTTCACTTGTTTGTTTCCTTGATGAGTGAGCACCAAACAATTCCAAATATCTTTAGCCATTTTTTGCCTCAGTATTTTTGGAAAGCATTTTCTTTTATTCATCTTTATGACTTTCTAAAGAAACAACATCACTAGTGATCTATATCTTTAGATTTCACATATGTTTCAAATCTATTTTTCAATATAAAAAGCCGTTAGCTTTAAAGAGTGGTGGTCTTTGCATAGATTGCCCCTCTTTGTAGTTTTCAAATTGCATTTGATCAAAAAAGTTTAAAAATACAATATACTTAAAAAGCTTTTTAGAAAACCTGCTCTTGATGCCAATTGTAGAAAACTACAAAGGGGGGGGGGTTGAATAGTTTTACCGATTTAAATTTAGTTTACTAAAATTTTTAGATCGATTGTATGTCAAACCTTTGGATAATGAAATATAACTAATGCAAGTAAATAAGAAAAGAGATAAATAAGATAAAATAAAGAAAGAAAGAGATAGAACCGCGACACAATGATTTACAGTGGTTCGGCTACAAGGACACATTCCTTGCCCTGCTCCACTCCCTAAGTACCCAATTCAAGAGTTCTTAAGCACTATGTCAACAAGTTCCTTTAACCAGCTGAGAAGCCTCACAACGTCGCTTACACCTTTTCCGGTACAAAGCTAAATACCGAGTTCTTTACACGGAAGAACCAATCCAACATAACTAACACACCAAATTAACGTATACAATGAAATGTATCAAATACAAGAAACAAATTAGTGATCTTTTAGTGATGATGAAGCCTAGCAACTCTTCTCTTGAAGATTGAAAGACTCGTATGCAAAGAACGTAATCTTGTCTTTTAAGAAGAACCTGGAGAAACACAAGAAGATAACTATAAGAATGATCCTTAGATCTGAGGTTAGAGAGATATAAGAATGAGTTAAGATATATATGATAATGGGTGAGAAACAAAGAAAAAATGGCTTACTATTTATAGGCCAACTGGCCACTGTTTACCCGGATCCGACCAGTATAAACCAAGGGATCTGGAGTGTGAAAGTGCTAAAAATTATGATGAAGATTTGATTAAGTTTATTGCAGATATTGTCTCAGAAAAGAAAGAACTTTTACAAGACCTTCTATCTACATCACTCCCATTTCCACCGTCATCTGTTGACATCTACTCAACAAAAGAATCTTCTGTCCAATCTTGAATGACTCGGCATTATCACCTTATAAACGAACTAAAGAAATTTTTTTGGAAGACTAGAATGTCAAGATCTTTTTCTCACTAGGAAAGAGATATTGACGAAATAAAAGAGAAGCAATCGATTATTTTCCATCAGAAGCAGTAAGTAAGTAATTATTGGTCATAAATAGCTATGCCCAAAAGAGAGAAGTATGCTCAGAAACCAAGATCACATAAATCTTTAATGTTAGATATCTTATGGTACTCGACTACTTCTCACTAGTGATCTAGATCAGAAGGCAAAACTAAAAAATCTTCAAGATTTATGAAGCATATTACTCAAGGATGAATCTCAAGGACTTTGAAATCCTTTTCAATCATCTCAAAGAAATTCAGAACACATCATATAATCATTGCATGGCATTGATTTCCATCGATAGATTCGTTCGAGCACAGATCAGGCTGAGCCACGTGACTGACTTCCAAGTTGGTCTTGAGAGTAATCAAAAGCGTTTCAACTTAATAAGACCATTTCAATTCTTGGAGAATCACAGATGAAGCCATTCTTCATAATTAATGAATAAATATTTAGAGTCACTTTTGGGAACAAGAATAGTGTTATGAGTTTTCTGATGCTAAATGAAGTGATGGAATACTCAAAGGGGACTCTTCGAATGGTCTTATTGTTGGGTCTACTTTGCGCATACGCGTTTATGCAAACCATGAATGATATGAACAACAGTTTTAGCAAGTGAAGAAAACTGATGAACATCAACATATGTGAGGTTGGGTTTGCTTGAGAACGACATAGACATGCTAATAACACTATTGGAATTTTTTCAACTTTTTTAAATCTCATTATCAATGAATCAAAGATTTACATGGAATAACTTACAGAAAACTACCCCCGAGTTGACAAATGAAACTCTCCACAATCAAATAACAAAAGCCTACTAGCTGCTTGTTGTTCCTAGGAGAGGAGGATTCTAACCATAATACTTTGCATTATTTACTTTGTAGGATTCTCTACTTAACTTTGGTTCCAACCGCGAGTTTATATAGGAGAGGAAACAGTGGTTGCATTAGGGTTTCACAGTAAGTTGTCCACTTGTTATAGATAGGCACATGCCTAGTAGCTAGTCTGAAGCATACTTTCGGCTTTCTCGATTTGACAACTTATAGTTCCAATGCCTGTTTCACATATATCAATAAGTAATTGAACTTATCTTCTCAAGGAAGTTTCCCGCCCATGCATTTAGAGGTTGTGATTGAAATACAAAATTAAGTCTTCAGAGTCAAAGAGACATTTTTCATATCTCAGTGACCCTGGTGTTGTCTTTAGCTCCTTTTAAATCACTCCCTGATACCGCATCAATTTGTGAGATGTTTTCTTCAGTTGGTCTTCGACTTCCCTTAAGCCATACAGGCATTTGAGCTTTATAAAACACTCACTGATTTCTTTATCAATGAGTTATCGTTTGAATAATAATCAGACTCTGATAACTCTTAGGGAGTATATCACTTCTAATAACTATCAAGTTCACTTTGATAGTTATGAAGTGCATCCTCTCTGATCATTATCAGAGACTTGATAATCACTGACTTTCAGAAGGTGAATTAGGCTATTTCATGTTTAAATAATTTTCAGAGACAATTGGGTCGATTTTTTGGACCCAACATTTATTTAGTCTTCAAGACAAGCGAGATATCTTTTTGGATGATCATTCAAGAGGGATTCAAGATGAAGAATATCAAGAACTAGATCCAAGTCAAGTTGTGGAACTATACACTAGAGCAACCAAAGTAATTAGAGAAGGCTACCGTATCGAGAAAATATTCATAAACTTGAAATGATTTATGCATTGCGAAAGTGGGGTAAAGTTTGATACTACGTTCTCAACATTTGAATATGCAGACACCTAGACTTCAGCAAACATGAGTTCTGTTACATTTCGGAAGATTGTTAGGAATTACAAATGAATGTAATATTAGTCTAGAAAGTATGTTGGTTGTTTTATCATAGTTAAAATTTTAGGGACCTATTTTGTAATATGTCACAAGTCACCGATGATTGGTCTAGTATGAAAACCAATTATTAGGTGATGTGACATAAGGTTTTGGACACAGGTTGTGTGTGTATGAAAGAAAGTGTCAGTGTACAATCTGTTTGCGTCAATGGTTTAGTCAATTTTCAAATTATTATGTCATTTATTTGTATCTCCTAAACCCGAGTCTGTCTTTTGAATAAGAAGTCGGCTAGTAATAAACTTTGATTCTTAATATGGAATGCAATCTTAGGTAAAACTGACTACACACCAAGTAGATCCTCCGGATCTATTGATATTCAGCCCATACGAGTACACAAATATTTGAACAAAAAGTTAAGAAAAAAATGAGGCAACAAAATATCATAAAAAGTGACGAGTTAATTTCATCCGTAGCTATTCACCCCTTTGTTCTTTAATTAAAGTAATACATTATGCAAATTAAATAGGTTTAAGATGTCATCAACGTCATATATGTCTAGTCATATTTTGGTTGTTAATCGAGCATTTTATATTCTAAAGGATATTATATTTTCCACTTTTTTGTTCGTTGATTATAAAACAAACAATTGATCTTTCACTATTTTGGACCAATCGGTTATAAGTCTTCAAACAATTTTAAAATATCTTAAACTACAATAGTTTATACTAAAAGATCTTATTATTATAGAACATACCGATTACAATATTTTAATTAATCAAAAAAATATTGGTAGAAAGGATTGAAACAATCAATCATTATTGATACCCATTTGTCAATTAGCAATGATAACAAAAATCATAATAATAGTAATAATATTATATGATAATTAATAATAATTAAAAAAATTGTAGTTTAGCTATTAATAACTTCTTTTTTTTTATCAACTAATAAGTTTACTCTTTTGGTATTTTTATTATTATAATTATTGATAATGTGACAAGTTTCAATTTATTCGATGAATCTCAAGTTATCAAGTAAAAAAAGTTTTTCCTGAAATGGAAAAAAGGTTTTTAATAGTTTTTGTTTTATTTACTTTTAAACTCGTTGTATTATTATTATTATTATTATTATTATTATTATTATTATTATTAGAGTATTCCTATATCCTCCTACTTTTCCTGCCTACTTATCCTCCTACCGACATGAAAATATGACACATGTATTACACTCATTATCTTACTTCATCTAAACTGTCAATTTTTTCACATGTCAGAATCCTGTAAGTAGGAGGACAAGTAGGAAGAAATATTATTATTATTATTATTATTATTATTATTATTATTTAAAAATGTTTTTTGATAGATAGGTTTTACAGAGAACTTTTGTCCTTTGTTAATTTTGTTTGGTGATGAGCATAAATTAACCAATGACAAAATATAAAAAGAAAGTATATTTAATGACTACTTGCATGAAATAAGTAGCTAATTTCTAAAGTAGCCCGGTGACTGATTGAATCAAAACCATCAGATATAATTGACCAAGGTCAACTAGTCAAAAACAGTTTATCCCAATACTCTGTGGATAGTATAGTGTTTTCCCGGGTCGTTAAAGTCCCAGCGAGATTGAAATGGTGTTGTTTGAAATCGTTTATGAGTGAGTGGCACTGAGGACAGTAGCCCAGATGATATGGAATTGATTTTTATACTGTTATTTTGGAATTGGTACACAGATATAATATTCACAAAAATCAGATATACAAGTATATGCACAAATTCACAATTCAGATCACGTAACAGAAAAAGTGGGTTTTGACTTATTACAAACTACAGGGGGTACTTTTGAAACTTTTGAAACTTGAAATTAAAAGAAATTTTGAAAATGAAAATGAAATTATTAAAATGATTATTTTAATATTTAAATATTATTTAATTAATTAAACTATTTAAAATCTAATTTAAAACCTAAATTAAATTAACTAAAAATGATAAATGTTACAAATTAAACTAAAATGTTGCAAAAATATTTTCTAAACCTAAAATAGAACTTGAAGAAAGTATAAAAAATAAAAATAAATATTTTTGTCTTTTTATGAGATTTTTATTAATTAAAAACTATTTAACTTAATTAAACTAATTAAACTAATTTAAATTACAATTAATACTAAATTAACTTAGAAAATTATAAGAAAATTTATAAAAATACTTAACCATCACAGGAATCCTACAAAATTATAAAAACCTCTAAAAATTATGTTTAAGGTTAATCCACTAATTAATTACCTTTTAATTACTTTAAATCTAATTTAAATAATTAAAATAAGAAAAATGGAAAATGAACAGTAGAAACTAAAAATTTATTTTCAACAAGTCTATTATATTATATTAGAGCTAGGAAAAATATAAAAACTAAGTTATGCTTTATAAAAACTAAATATGCTATTTAAAACTTAATATTAATTAATAATTAAGAAAACTAGTATTAAATCTAATAAATACTAAATGACAAAATAAAAATCTAGAAAAATTACTGAATTTACTTTAATATAAGAGGTAATTAATAAAAATATAAAAATTCTAAGTACTTAATAAAAATCTAAAAATGAAAAATAAAATTTAAATTAAATTAAATAGAAACTATCACTTTAAAATAAATTGGTTTTTCTTGGATTTTCTTTTACAAACTTACTTTACTACTAAAAATAGAAAACTTTTGCGAAAACACTTTTGAAATAGATTATAAATAAGTTGTGTGCACCCCCTAAACCAAATCAGTTGACTTATGTTGACTGAATGGACAAATGAGCTCAAATGAGTGTAGGTGGGGTCCACAATGTCAAAAATTGATACAAATAAGCTAAACAAACTTGAATAAGCTAGAAACAACAAGTAATGATCACAAATAAGCTGTATGGAATCCAAATAAGCACTAGCGCAAATTGAAACTGAACACAGATTGGGGACAATCTTTGAGGTGGATTCCAGGTGGGGTCCACTTAATCCTAGGTCAAACCAAGGGTCAAACCTTGTACCCTGGTAGGAGGGGGGTTGGGAAAAACCAAATTGAACCACTGGGGCCCTCTGGGTTGGGCTGCAGCCACCACCAAAGTGGTGGTGGTGAGATGGTTAGCTGTCCACAGGGCAACTTGCAGCCCTGCAAGTGACTTTGGGACAAGCTAGGGGTCACCACAAAAATCTTAAAAATACAAGCTCAATGGGATTCCAAAGATGAGCTGATAGATAATGATTAGGAACAAATTTCACAGTCTCAATCCAATCTCATAAATCACAACAATTACTTGAATATTTGGAAAAATCTGAGATGCAATCTTTTTTACTTTTTGAGGTTTTGATGCAAGTTGACTTTTGTGAACTTAGATCCTAGTTTACTGATTGATTATTGTACTTTAAGCTAAGTTAAGGCCAAAATAAGCTAAACCACTCAATTGTGTATGGAAATGGGGCATTTGCCACTCTTTAACCAACACAGAGGGTGTATTTGGCCTGTTTCTAAGGTTTTTAACTTTTTAATGAATAGAGCTTGTGTTTTAGTGATGTTCTGAGTTCATGTGACACTAAGAAACATATGTAAGCAAGAAACAATGACAAGAACACAGCTGATCACACAGAAACATACAAATCCAAACACTACTTATTAAAGACAAATTTTAGAGAAACTAAGTAAACAAGGATTTAAACTTAATCTATGAACTAGAAACTACTAAATAAGTTATAAGACAACAAATTAAACAATAATAAGCTACAATTAAGCACTAAGATAGGAAACTTAGAATCAAAGAGAAATTGCTTACAGGTTTTGCATTCCTGCCAAAATCAAGAACCAAGAACCATTGACCATTTCTTAACACTCCCCATGGAGTACTAAACCAAGGTCATCCCTTTTACACCCTGCTCTAGCCTTGAACACCATGAACCTGATCTTTGACTTTTATTGACTTTTGGTATTTTTGATTTTTTTTTTTATCACTAAGCTGATTTTAATGATTACTAATAGCTTTTATAAGCTATATGGGAGCTTATGTGAGCCTAGGAGTCCTTATCATCCACTAGAAACAACAATTAAGCTTAATGAGAATTTTGAAATAAAAGCAGAATTGCATATATTGAAACAGATATGGAAACTTGAAATTGATTGATGAAAAAGTTGAGATTACACTTGCTTACACTAATACAAAGCTTAAAAGCTTGAATTTTAACTGAATTAAGAAACTATAATTTAAACAACATAAATTAAATACTAAATTAACTAACTACTTCTTCCTTGCTCCTCCTCTTCTATTTATAGCCATCTTCTAGGGTTTCTTTTCCCTCTTTGATCAAATCCCACAAGTTTTCTGAGCCATTGGATGTCTGAGATGCTTCAATTTGATGCCACATGTTTTTGGTGGGAAATCTTTTATTGCAAATTGGTTCTGATAACAGACAAGGGGGGGTGGTGGCATTTAATGTGGATGTGAAAGTAGGTGCAGGGGGTGGTGGCATTAATTGTGGATGAGATGGTGGGCTGAGGTGATGGGGTGAGGTGACCTGCAAGTTGGGATGTGGGGGGGGGGGGGGGGGGAAGGAGAAAGGGGGTGGTTGTTTGACTGTTTGACCGAGGGGGTCAAACGTTGACCCCGGTTTATATTATTTTGGGTGTGGGCTGAGGATTCAATGGGCCTAAGGAAAGGGAAGTGGGTGGGCTTGTGGTGGACTGGACTATGGGATTGGGTTTAGTTTTTATTTTGGAGTAGTATTTTTAGGTCCGGTTTGGTTTATTGTATTTCACAAGGACTAGTTTTGTAATTTATCAAAAGTTTGGGGTGAGGTTTTGGCAATTTTCCAAAGTACTTCAAAGGGTGTATTTTGCCAAACTATGAATAGTATAAGGCCCTGGAATGATTTTTCCAATTAATTTTCACCAAGGACTAAAACTGCCAAACTTTCAAACTTCAGGGACCATTTGTGTAATTTTCACCAAACTTTCCACCAAGGACCAATCCTGCCATAAAAGGTTAGTGCAAGGACAAAATTTGTTTTTCTCAAAGTTTTTAATATCCCAGGGACCATTTCTGATAATTTTCAAAGTTCAGGGACTAAACTTGACATTTTGTGAAACTTTGCACCAAAGGACTAATTTTGTAACTTTATGATTTAAAAGGACCTTTGGTGACTTTTTCAAGTTTTTAGAATAACCAGGGACTAGATTTGACAACTTTTGAAAGATGAGGGACTGAAACTGCCAATTATGCAAACTTTGTGCGTTTTTCATCTGTTTTTGATATTTTTGCATTTGAAACATGTAAAACACTTTCCTGGGATATTTTCACTATTTTGATTCAATATTGAGTGTTTTTATATGTTTTGGCAGCTCAAAAAAGGTAAAAATGATGAGTATTTACACACTCATCAGTGACCTAATGGTTTTTCCTTTTCTAGATTAGATTTTTATTTCCTTAAAATAGTTTAGGGCGGCTTGGCAATTGAGCGATCACCTAATATGTTTGACATGTGTCTTTTTTCACTAAAAGACAAAATGAAGTAACCCAAAGTACAAAAAGCCCAAAAAAAAACCATTCCGTCTAGTACTTTTTGTACTTTGTTTATTTAAAAATCGGATACTTATCATATTATTAAAGTGGTTGCCCAATTGCCAGGTCGCCCTGAGTTATTTATTTTATTTTTTCTAATCTATAAAAAGGAAGACCACTAGGCTAATAGGCTACCTTGAGAATTTCTTCAAAATAAGTTCATTAGATTAAACATCACAATACATCTACTTTCTTTTAAATCACTACTTCAAATTAAATATATTTCCAATATTACGAGCTTCTTCAAGTTTATAAATATCGATCACTAACTTTTTTAAAGCAATATACTTCCTTCATTTCAAAATTATTGTCATCTTTTAACTTTTCCGGTTTTTATTTTTCAACTTTAACCATAAGTATTTTTGTTTATATTACATAATACTTGATGCAAAATATATGAACGAATTGAGTTTTAAATATATTTTCATTGGTATTATTTTCATCAAATATTGTATAAAACAAACAAAAATATTAAAAGTTAAAGTTGAGAAAGAAATACCGAAAAAGTCAAATAGGGACTATAATTTTGAGACGCAGGAAGTAATTGGTTATTATACAAATTAAAACCACATGTTATTCTATTTTATTGGTTAATTGAGTATACACAAATCCAATTTTCTTCTTTTGTTTGTATAGACTCATTGCAAAAAATTGGTTCAATTTACACACTTTTTTCTTCACACTTCTAAAAGTGTTTAAAATTTTATTAATTTATTAACACTTAATAATGTGTAAAAATTAGTTATATTAATAAATGTGAAAAAAAAAATTAAACCATAAATTATTCACGATTATAGTTGTGTAAAAAAAATCACACTTTAAGTGTGACAAAATCCAAGATGTGGACCCAAATTCTTCACACTTGCTCAAATTTTTAGAATTCATTAATGCTATTATTTATTGAGTATTTATGTTCTTTTGAATACATATAACAAAGTAATGACCATCGTCTAGAAGACTTATTGACTCTAATATCATTTATCCGTTTCAAAATAAATGCCAACAATAAAAATAAGCAAAATTCGCATAATTTTATATAATAAAGGAATTACATCATTTCGGAGTTTTTTTTTACAAAACAATCTTAGTGGAAAAAATTGAACCAATAGGAATGCTCGATTTTGACACGTAGGCAAAATCGAGCAATATGACTGGCTAATAAAAAGTCAAAATTGAATTGATTTTGGTCAAACTTTAATAAATTTGGTGGAGAATTTGATTGAGAAAAAAACACATAAAAATATATGTGTCAAATTTATGAAAAAAAAAAAAAAAAAAAAAAAAAAAAAAAAAAAAAAAAAATGAGTTAATTAATAAAACAGTGGTTGAATTTTAAATATATTATGTGGAGTTAAGTGTAAAATTATAAATCTCCATGTTTTTTGAATAAACAAATGACCCCTTACACTTTATAATATGAACTTTGTTTACAATTACATGAGTATTGGTATTGGTTTGAAACTTCCATCTATTAAACTTACAAAATTTTATAAATGTACAAATTAGTTTTACTATACGTTAAATACGTTTAAAATAAATATTAGATTCAAATTTTCATCTATTAAAATATCTTTTTAATATCTACGTTAAATATAAATAAGAACTCATGTTATCCTATTTAAAAGTTTAATTTATACGTATACGGGTTTGAATATTAAATAAAGTTAAATTATTATTAACGGTAATATAAATATCAAATGGTAAGTACGAGTTGCTGTGATATAAAAATAAATATACTCGATTGTACTTATAACGACTCATGTAATTATTATTTAAAGTTTATATACGGATATCCAGAAAAACATTTTTAAAAAACTTCATCAACGCTCATTATGTGCTACTAAACTCGCACATTTTGTACAACATGATATCAATAGTTAAAGTTAAACAACAACATCAACCTCAACATTAACATCTATGTCAGTTAAACAAAGTTAAATATTTCATCCAATAAAATTTTTACAAAATATTAATTATTGATATTGATACATAATGAAAAACTCATGCATACTTATTAGTTGTACTTATATCATAATTTTCACGGGTAAATTCTTATATATCCATATAGTAAACAAAAATTTTAAAATAAATTTGATTTATGTGTAAACCCATGTGATCAAAGAACCTTTGGCTCAATAACATTATAAGGAAACACGCTCAAGAATACAATACAAGGTCGGTGCCACGGTTATATTTACAATTTGTGCTAACTATTTATCTTACTTTCGCACATGTTGATGCTCTAACTTTTTAAAATATACACAAGATTTTCTGTTTTTAAACGATAATACTATATAATTAAATTTTTCTGAAAAAATCTCGTGCGTGCACAGGTATTATAACTAGTTAATCTATAAACGAGACACTTATTTTGAAACATAAAAAGTAGAAATATGAGTACTTATTTCAAAAACCTTGGGTAGAAAAATTATCACAATTCACATATTTTTTAAGCAAACTACAATACCAACCGAATATGAAAAAATTTGCATTATAAATTTGATTCTTGGTTAGAAACCTATCTATATACCTATGCTATATGTAATGGGTATCCCACTTTGTAAAAAATTCAAGAATCCTAAAAATTTAAAATTCTTTTAAAAAACACACGATTAAAGAAAACACACAAAAATATAAAAGTTGACTTTAGAATACTTAATGTAGAAGTTGACTTGAGAATATATGAAACTGAAACATGGTTTATTAATATTAGACGAGTATACGTATATAGCAACAAGATTTTAAAGTGACATGTAATTATAATTATATTTTGGTTAAGTGTTTGTTTAACTAAAATATCACTGTAAACATCCGCCGCTATAAAATCACGTACGTTGCTATGTATGGATATTCTTTCTTCCTAAAAATCTATTTAAAGTCTTTTAATATTAATTCTCAGTAGATCTTATTAAGATAAAAGAACTATTCTAAATGGAAGGTCAAGAACATTGTAAACGAGACACCCCTCAAAAATTAATAACTAAGACCTTTTGAGACGTATGATCTACCAAATTGTTTGTCTTCTTATATGATGATTATCTTGTAAAACACATTCAATAAACATGAAGAATTACGTCAATCATATTCTTTCTGGATAGCAATCAAATTCCTTAAAATACTAGATAAATCAACCACCACATATTAGGGGTAGATTAAGAATAAACTCGAAACGAAGCAATCAAGATCTAAAGATAAAATCTTAACTAGTACTCTTATCTACAGAATTAGAAACATCCATGCATAAATACAAAGAAAGGATCATTAACAATCTAATATATCGTACATAAGTAGCATCTCTAGCTAATGCACAACAATACAAGCCCCTTAATACAAATTACACCACTTGGGCATTATTCATTTCTAAGTTCAATTCATAAGAGCGCAAATCACACCAAATGGCATTATATATCTTTTAGTAAGGTATCCAAACCATATGATCTTCAGGTAGGAAATGACAAATATTCGGACTAGTCCCTGGTTTCACTTTCAAAATCTTAAATATATCTTTTGGGTATAACTTTGAGGCGTTGTTGTGACAGACTGCAACCGCTATAGCTTTCGTACCATCTTTGCCCACCAAAGATACTGAATATACTCTCGTGGAGGCGGCTTTGTGGCAATAGAAAACCGGATAAGGGTATTTTTGTTTGTGGCAAACCAAATAATCATCTGTTGCCACCTTCTTCGATCCTTTGATGGTGTACTTATGTAACGTAGTAAGTTTATCAGATTTTACATCTGTTGAAATAACCTTAACTTTTTTACCCAACTTAGATATGATGAAATCCACCATTGCCTCTAAAGAAGTAGCACAATACTTTTTCTCGCCTTTCGCTACTTTCTCCTCACACCGGCTGATCGTTTTCTTCATTGATTCAGATTCTATACTGTCAGGTTTGATGGAAAAACCAGTATACAGTTGGGGAAGGTTCTTTGATGAAAAGGGTATCGTCTCAGCAACTGCACGGGGCAAGAAATTGGATGATGGAGTGACGGTTTTGGGGAATTGTAAGTTCATCTCATGGCCTTGATGCATGTCTTTTTCAAGGAAGAGAAGTTCCACGTTTGAATTGTATGGAGTATCGCCAACAACACTTGAGCCAGATTCACCAACATGGAAATGCGTGCCCTTATCTTCTGTTTATCCAGGAAGATAAAGCAAAAAATATATGACTATGAGTATATACTAGCTAGTTTCTTGGATTAACGCATAAAAAACAAATTAAATGTATATATGTTACATTAATTTCGTAACAACCGGGTTTAATTAACGCATCAAAAACAAATATTCTATCACAACAGAGATTATTAAAATAAATGTCCCATATTGAAATATTCGTTCTGTAACAATCCTTTTATTCAGGGAGATGATTTGTACACCATTTATTTTAGCCATCCACCACTAAATTACACCAGTGATGCACACAGTACAACACTGCTATGCATGATTTAGTGGTGAATGGATAAAAGAAATGATGTACAAATCACCTCCCTTTCAATATCCATCAAAATCTAATTATAAAAAATCGCGAAAGGGTATAAGAGAAATTAAATTACCATTAGACAGATGATTGGTGACTGCTTTTGGCATGGGAGTGTTTGGCAACATAGATTTCCAGTAGGTTTCAGTAGCCACATTTGCAGCATGACTCACGTATATTGCCATCTAAAAGTAAGAATAACAAAAGTTAAACGAAATCAAGTAATGTACACACTACAGGTACTATTAGCACGTGCATATAGGATATAAACATAAATAAATATGCATGCATGCTTTTAAGTTCTAGATGTAAAATATATCTGTATATACTTACAGAAAGAAAGGTGAGGATACGAAGGAACCCCATTATTTAAAACTCGAAGGAAAAGTGAGAATGA
This sequence comes from Artemisia argyi, assembly GCA_030686995.1. Taxonomy (NCBI): domain Eukaryota; kingdom Viridiplantae; phylum Streptophyta; class Magnoliopsida; order Asterales; family Asteraceae; genus Artemisia; species Artemisia argyi. The sequence continues at coordinate 95,333,751 of CM060693.1, forward strand.
AAGTGTTTTGTGATGAATGAAGAAAAACATTGTGCTTTTATAGAGGATATAAAGTGAAACTAACACACAAATTTTTATTTTTTTTTTATTTTTTTATTTTTTATTTATTTATTTATTTTTGAACGGCAAGAGAATATGGATTATTAACAAACTAGCAAGAAGCTAGAACAAGTTACATACATGGGGATAGAGCGTTACAAGGGTTACATAACAACTCTATCCACTTAATAAGAACTTTTTTTTGTCTACTAGAGATCCAAGAAAATGATGCGAGCTTTATATTATCAATGATAAGCTGCTTGTTGGGTTTTTTTGTAGCAAAAGTCGTATCATTGTGGAACCTCCAAAGTAGCCAATGAGTTGTTTGAACAACCACATCAAAGAATCTGATGTAGGCGGCAGGGAGGGGGACTCTATCAGCAAGGTTAATTCCTTCGAGAAGATTAGCAATGGTGATGCTAGGAATGTTCCACCAGTCCATAATGCTTTTCCATGTGTCCTTAACAATTGAACATGAAACGAAAATGTGGTCTTCGGTTTCAATTGCATCACCACACATGGGGCAACGAACACTATCTAAATCAATTCCTCTATAGTCGAGATTACCTCTTGTGGGGAGTCTTTTGTTTGTGGTTCTCCAGATGAAGATATTGACTTTTAAAGGAAGGAGTGTGTTCCACCGAGTTGGAGATACTTGTGGTGTGGGGGACATTTGGTTTATGTAGGAGCGCATCCCTTTGACAGTAAGAGCTCTGGAATCATCAATAGTACATTCCCACGAATCACAATTATCAGATAGTCGGAGATAGGCCACAAGGCTGCACAATTCTGAAAGCTCAGAATGCTCTAAACTGGACCAAATGGGCCTGCGCCATTCCCAGCTGAAGATCAGACCTACGGGGGGTGTAGAGGCAGGGGCGAGATGAGTTGTTGCAGAAACATGGGTCAGTGGTTGGAAGGTTGGGCAGCGGTTACAAACCAAGCAAGATGGGTTAGAATCCAACCGATATAATCTTGGAAAAGTGTCTTTAAGAGGCGATCCTCCAAGCCAGGTATCTAGCCAAAACCGTGTACTACAACCATTGCCAATCTTTTTCTTAAATAATCGAAGGTAAGTCAATGCCAATCTTACTGAGATCATCTTTTAGTTTGACAATACGATACCATGGACCCGATTTAGATTTGATTAAGAATGTATCGTTTAACCCGCCATCTACACCATAAATAGAGCGAATGATGTTGATATAAATAATGTATAAAAACGTTATTAATATCTTTCGATATCCTTAAGTTTTGACGATCAAAAAATATAAGAACATTAAACGCAAAGTTAATACGTAAACAAGTTTTAAGCAAGTTTATATCATCTCATCCAACATAATCACTTAAGGTATGAATAAACAAGTGACTAATACATTTTATGATCAAAGGGATGTTTATTTAAATAATACGCAGTTTATAAAATTAAATAAACTTATTATATATTTTTGAAAAACATTTTTGGTAATAAAGGAAAATGTTTTATTCATAATAAATATATGAATTCAAAATTTTAACAAAAATCAGTTAGTTTTCACCAAATAAACTTTCCCCAGAAAAAGACAAGAAAACTGCAGTTTTCGTCTGGGCGGCCCCCTTAATTTTAAGGGGGCCGGCACACAATTAAGGGGACCGGCCACGCTCCCCTGTCAGATTCTGTCAGAAATTTTTCCCTATAAATACTACCTCAAATCTGGAATTTTTCCCAACCTCTTGCACAAAAATTTTCAGATCCAAATCTCTCTAAACATCCTCCTAAAAACCCTTTGATCATATAACTGATAATACTTGTTTCAAGTGATTCATTCCCTCACCTCTCATCTCTAAAAGTGCAAGAGAAGAATACTCCTTCAATATCAAGTTGTGAAGTATTGTAGATTTGTATATATAGTCTAGTTGTTGTGTACATTTATTGTAAAGGTGTGATAGTAGTGTAACTAGATAGATCTAGGAGTAGAAGTTGTGAATAGAAGTAGTGAGATATAAGTAGTGGTGTGAAGAAGAAGTAGTGGAGTAGTGTGAAGTTGTGAAGTAGTAGTGGTGTGTACTAGTTGTGAAGAAGGTGTGCTAAGTCGTGAAGAAGTTGTGTAAAAGGTGTGAATAAGTTGTGATGAAGTTGTGGTGTGTATATTGGTGTGTAAGGTTTTCTCCGCCATAAAGGAGCTTGTTGACATAGTGAAAAAAACTCTCGAGTAGGTGACTCAAGGAGTGGAGTAGGGCAAGGAAGGTGTCCTTGTAGCCGAACCACTATAAATCCTTTGTCTCGCGGTTAGATCTTTCCATATCATACTTATTATCTTGCTTATATCGTTATTATTTTTGTAGACGTAGACGTATATGTATAGTTGCTCATATAGTGCTAGTATTGATTTTACTTAAAGATCAAACAAAAGTTTCATTCAAAACAAAGTTTTTACAATCAAACTAAAAAGGTAACATACATTTAATTGATCATTTCGATCAAGTATAGTTTTCATACAAAATATAACTAAGGATTATAAAATAAACGTTTACTTACTTATCTCTCGTAAATAGCTATAATTGTTTATATTATGCATGTGTTGATTCCACATACTTAGTTTGCATTATTATTATTGCTCATTCTTAGATATAGTTGTTCATATTGTTCAAGACTTGAATTCATATAAAATCAAATCAAAGTTTTAAGAGTAAACAAGACTTTTAAAAAACTAATTTTTCATAAAACTAAAAAGACGTAAAACTATTCAACGCCCCCTTCTAGTTTTCCACAATTGGCATCAGAGCTACGTTAAACAAGATTTTTAAAATATATTGTATTTTAAAACTTGTATCGATCTATGGAATCGGAAAAATATTTAGAAGGGCAATCTATGCAAAGATCACAACTATTTGAAAGTGATGGATTTTTATATTGGAAAAATAGATTCGAAACTTATGTGAAATCGAAAGATCTTGATCTTTGGCATGCCATTACCTTTGGTGATTTTCCCCCTATTAAATATAATTTTGAAACTAAAATGGATGAAATTGTATCTTTTGAAAAACAAAATGATGATTTGAAAAGGAAACTAGCAAAAAATAATGAGGCTAAAATGGTTATTTATAATGCGTTACCACGCAAAGAATATGAAAGAATTTTTATGTGTAAAACCGCAAAAGAAATTTGGGATTCTTTACTAATCACTCACCAAGGTAATAGTCAAGTTAAAGATAATAAAATAGATCTTCTTGTTCAACAATATGAACAATTTACGATTCCGGAGGAGAAATCAATAGATAATGCTTTTGCTAGGTTTAACACTATCATCACAAGTTTAAAAGCACTTGATGAGAATTTTTCTAGTAAGAATTTTGTTAGGAAATTTCTTAGGGCTCTTCATCCAAAATGGCAAGCAAAAGTTACGGCGATTGAAGAATCGAAGAACTTGTCAACTCTTCAACTTGATGAGTTGATCGGCAACCTGAAAGTCTACGAAGCAATAATAAAGAAAGACTTCGAGATAGTCAATGGGAAAAGAGAGCAAAGCAAGTCAATTGCGTTGAAAGCTAGGAAGGAATCTAGTAACGAGGAACCTCCGAAAGTGATGACGAAGAATATGCGATGGCCGTAAGAGACTTCAAGAAATTCTTCAAAAGGTGAGGAAGATTCGTTAGACAACCGCATGATGAAAGAAAAGCAAACCAAAGAAATAAAGATGACAAAAATGGCAAAAGTGATAGGCAGTGCTTCAAATGTGGTGATCCAAATCATCTCATCGGAAAATGTCCAATGATGCCAAGAGATCAAAATCAAAAGGCGTTTGTTGGAGGAGCTTGGAGTGATAGCGATGACGATAAGAAATAAATCACAAATGAGGAGAAGTGTCTTATGGCTAAGACATCAAGCGAGGTACGTTCCGAAACCGAATACTTTAGTGACGAAAATTTATCATTAGACGAAAAAGACCTAGATAGTGAATATAATAGGTTATGCAAATTAGGTCAAAAGGTTATAGCTAAAAATAAGTCACTAAAACATATTAATAATCTATTAGAAAATGAAGTACTCGAATTAAAAATTAGACTACAACATTTGGAAAAAGGAAAAGAAGTTTTTATAGAATGTAAAACATGCATAGAGGTTAAAAATGAAAACGAAAAACTTAAATATGAAATTTTCAAACTTGACAAGTTTAAAAATAGTAGTAACCCACTTAAGAAAATAATAAGTGTTCAAGAAACTTCGGGAGATAAAACCGGTCTAGGATTAACCTCAACTAATGTTTCAACTAGTGAATATAAAAGTATAAAGTTTGAATGTGAATCTAGTAAACAAAAATCATTAGAATCAAAACCTAAGTATATACTTACAAAAGATAGAAAAATACCCATTGCGAATGATGAAAAAGTAAAAACTTTTTATAAACCATCCTTAAAGACCGAAGTAGGATCCTCTAAATCTAAATTAAGATCTAAAACTCCACCACCAAGAAAACCAAATAATCTTCATACTCGATCTAAAACACCTCAACCTAGAAGAAACCAAAATAGACAAAATTGCAATAACACTAGAAATCAAATGTGGAATTATCAACCAAGTTACAATCCTTGATATGTTTGGACCAATGAGACAATGGGGACCAAGTGGCTAAGTTGTCAATCTTGGAAGAAGTTGGTATATCATCTACAAATGACTTCTATAAGTCAACATGGTCACTTGAAGTGCTTGAAGATATTCCATTGAAGACTAAAAGGTACGCATTTCTTTTAAGTTCATCGCTATAATTTAAATGCTTAGATAAATGATTAGTTAGATTAATGCTTAGCTATACATATATATGTATATAATAGCTTATATTCTTATAACCTAGAAACATCATTGGTTGACTTTCCTTGGAATAAGATAAGATTGTTCATTGCCGAACAATATAGAAAATGGAAATCTTCTATATCCACTATTAACAAACTCATGGTGATGAAGTGAAATGAGTTAAGTGGATCAATCGTTAATATAGAAGTAGGATTAGATCCCTTGCGTAAGAAAACTATGGATGAAACAAGCTCTCGTAGACTATGGCATTAAGTTAGATAAGCGTGTGAAAACTAAGGAACTATAGATGTTAGGTTATATCCCTTTCAACACTCTCGCATCTAACATATATATTATCATCATCACTTCCTTTAGGATCATAGGATATGTAGAAACGATAGCATGAGATAATTATAGGCTTAACCAATCCTCTTGAGCATGAGATCTTTAATAAACATCTTTTAAAATATATGATTAATGATATTTGTTGTCAAAAATCTAATATCTCTAAAAATATGCAAAAACCTCATATTTTGGAAAATAGTTTGTCAAATAACTATCCCACTTTTAAATAACATGTTTTCACTATCAATATCCATAATTTTGTTTTGATCAATACTAAAGATTGGGAAAATATTCTTTACCGTTCATTCACACATTTTGAAGTAAAACCCAATCTATTTTATTCAAATAACTCTCACATCTAAGTGAAAACCTACTTTCAAACATTGTTGAATAATGCTAAAAATGTCGTCTTTTTAAATCATGCATGGTGATCTCATATTTGTCATCTATATTTATAAAAATGACACTTATAAGTGAACTAAATCAAATCAAGAGGACCATGGTTTGTCGATTAAGACTTTGTTTGTAACAAGTCTAGAAATCCATGCTATCATAACTACCCACTTATTGCACATTGATACACATTAGGATTAATCCTCCTAGTTATGTAGTTATGAAATACTTGATGTTGCTTATTGTTTCCTAGACCTTATATTTTACTTGCTTGATGAGTATGTTTACATGCTAGATGAAATTGCTTGTTTACTTAATCTCTTTGGTTAACATGCTCTGGCTACATAATTGCCTACATAATTAGTATATGCTCTATTACCTCAAAGAGTTGGACTTGTTTGAAACAAAAAAACACAACCTTTCTGCAATTCACTACCAAAAACCCTTTTTTGGCAATCTGGGAATCACCAGATGGGCGGCCCCCTTAAATCATAAGGCGGACCCCTTAATTATTAAGGGGACCGGCCTCCAATTAAGGGGACCGGCCATCTGATGGTCGAAGGTGTTGTTTCCTTTTTCTACTTTTTAGCCCATTTCATCCTACACTTCCCAAAATTCACAAACCTATTCTATCCTAAACCCTCCATCAAAGTTTATCCATCCTTGATCCTAAACCCTCCACTCATCTCATCATTTCCTCTCCCATTAAACCAAAACCACCAAGAAACCCGTTTGGAGAAGAAAGCCTAACTTCCATTAAAAGCCCGTCAAACCAAATGATGTTGTCAAACATCCAACACCAAATTCCTCCTATATTTTCAACATTACATACCTAACACCTCACACTCCTTCTCACCAACATTACATATCAAAAACCTTTACTCACCCATATCCTTCTACATTACACTCAAACCTTATAATCTTTACACACTCAAACCTCATATCCTTCTACCTTACACTCAAACCTCAAAACCTTTACACACTCAAAACTCATAACCTTTACTCCTAGTGCACCTAATGCACCATCTATAACACCCTCCTACTAAGAAATTCCTTCCATGAACATCGCTCTTTCACTCTAACCAATCACATCACTTGATACTCATTTTCCATATTCACCAATAACTCCACCTAGTCATCCTCACAAAAAGATTCAACCATATAACCATTCCCTACACTCTACAAAGTGTGTCATCACCCATGAAGGTCAAACCATATTTCATGATACACAAACTTCATGTTCACTCAAATGAACCCTTTCACAAACCTCATCATAATAACCAAACATCCATCCTTGTTCCCAAAATTACACTTTCATCTCACCCACATAAGCCATATGAAGAGCATGTTCAATATCAAAACAACGATCCCAATCTCATTCCTAACACCTCACATTTTGTTCAACCCACCAATCCAATCATCTATCCCTACATAACAACCACACTCCACCATCATCACCTTCCTTCGAACACTTGATGTTCATTGAAGAAATCAAGGAAGCCCATGAGCTTTGTGTTGTTCTCGCCTTACACCTTGCTCAATGCAACTTGGAATAATTTTCCTCTAGCTCTCCTTCATCACCCCACAACTTGAAACAAGTTGCAAAACATGTCAACAATTTTCTTTGTTGCATCTTTCTTCTAAAACAAACCATTTCATTGAATGAACACTTCACTTGGATTGAGTATCTTCTCACTAGATCTCATCCAAAACCCTTGCTTGAACAACATTTAAACTCTCAATCAACCTCTTCCGCTCCTAACTCTACACCTCTAAACTCTCCACCACCAAACTCTCCAACACTCATGCACCCAAACATATACCTCCATTAATCCAACAATCTTACCCTAACTTAACCATTTTCATTCCAAACACTCAATCATCAACCATCCAAGCATAATATATGCTTATGATTTTCACTTTCAAATAAGAATCAACCAACCTTTTGTTACAAGCAAGTCCGATGGCTCTCTTTGGAAAATTAGTATCTTTAACATAATCACTTTGAATTAATTGTTATGTATCCTTAATATTTGTTTGCTATGCTTGTTATTTGTATATTGCATATTTTTCTATGTTGTTTGTGCTTTAAATATTTTTGCAAGGATTCCATATCTCGATCTCTTATGACCTCAAAACGAGGGGGAGTATACTTCAAGGGGGAGCTATACATTTGTCAGGATAACCTTTTTGATGTTAACAAAGGGGGGAGAAGTGATATAAACTCACACTAAAAACTTGCATAAATATTAATTTTTAGTTTAATGAGTTTAGATTTTGTAATCATCAAAAAGGGGGAGATTGTTGATATAAATAATGTATAAAAACGTTATTAATATCTTTCGATATCCTTATGTTTTGACGATCACAAAATATAAGAACATTAAACGCAAAGTTAATACGTAAACAAGTTTTAAGCAAGTTTATATCATCTCATCCAACATAATCACTTAAGGTATGAATAAACAAGTGACTAATACATTTTATAATCAAAGGGATGTTTATTTAAATAATACAAATTTTATAAAATTAAATAAACTTATTATATATTTTTGAAAAATATTTTTGGTAATAAAGGAAAATGTTTTATTCATAATAAATATATGAATTCAAAATTTTAACCAAAATCAGTTAGTTTTTCACCAAATAAACTTTCCCCAGAAAAAGACAAGAAAACTGCAGTTTTCGTCTGGGCGGCCCCCTTAATTTTTTGGGGGCCGACACACAATTAAGGGGACCGGCCACGCTTCCTTGTCATATTCTGTCAGAAATTTTTCCCCATAAATACTACCTCAAATCTGGAATTTTTCCCCACCTCTTGCACGAAAATTCTCAGATCCAAATCTCTCTAAACATCCTCCTAAAAACCCTTTGATCATATAATTGTTAATACTTGTTTCAAGTGATTCATTCCCTCACCTCTCATCTCTCAAAGTGCAAGAGAAGAATACTCCTTCAGCATCAAGTTGTGAAGTATTGTAGATTTGTGTATATAGTCTAGTTGTTGTGTACATTCATTGTAAAGATGTGATAGTAGTGTAACTAAATAGATCTAGGAGTAGAAGTTGTGAATAGAAGTAGTGAGATATAAGTAGTGGTGTGAAGAAGAAGTAGTGGAGTAGTGTGAAGTTGTGAAGTAGTAGTGGTGTGTACTAGTTGTGAAGAAGGTGTGCTAAGTCGTGAAGAAGTTGTGTAGAAGGTGTGAATAAGTTGTGACGAAGTTGTGGTGTGTATATTGGTGTGTAAGGTTTTCTCCGCCATAAAGGAGCTTGTTGACATAGTGAAGAAAACTCTCGAGTAGGTGACTCGAGGAGTGGAGTAGGGCAAGGAAGGTGTCCTTGTAGCCGAACCACTATAAATCCTTTGTCTCACGGTTAGATCTTTCCATATCTTACTTATTATCTTGCTTATATCGTTATTATTTTTGTAGATGTAGAAGTATATGTATAGTTGCTCATATAGTGCTAGTATTGATTTTACATAAAGATCAAACAAAAGTTTCATTCACAAAACAAAGTTTTTACAATCAAACTAAAAAGGTAACATACATTTAATTGATCATTTCGATCAAGTATAGTTTTCATACAAAATATAACTAAGGATTATAAAATAAACGTTTACTTAATTATCTCTCGTAAATAGCTATAATTGTTTATATTATGCATGTGTTGATTCCACATACTTAGTTTGCATTATTATTATTGCTCATACTTAGATATAGTTGTTCATATTGTTCAAGACTTGAATTCACATAAGATCGAATCAAAGTTTTAAGAGTAAACAAGACTTTTAAACAACTAATTTTTCATAAAACTAAAAAGACGTAAAACTATTCATCCCCCCCCCCCTTCTAGTTTTCCACAAATGATTTTACACCAAAAAGCTTGGTTTTCAGTGTGAAATCTCCACCACCATTTACTAAGCATAGCTTGGTTACTAGACTTGAGGGTGCCAATGCCAAGACCTCCATTTGAGATAGAAGAAGTTGTCTTATCCCAAGCAATCCAAGCAATTTTATTCTCATCCGTAGTCCCACCCCAAAAGAATTTTCTTCTAATACCTTCAAGCTTATTGATTATTTTGTTGGGAGCTTTAAAGGTTGAAAAATAATAGACACCAAGACTACCAAGAACGGACTTGATAAGCGTAAATCTTCCACCAAAAGAAAGGGATTTTGCTTTCCAATTAGAGAGCCTCTTATTGAACTTGTCAAAAAGAATCCCCCAGTTAGTACACCTTGACATTTTACCACCGATTGGGAGACCCAAATAGGTGCATGGGAAGTAAGAAGGAAGGCAACCTATGGTAGATGCAAGAGAGTTAACTTCCAAAGTGGTTACGCCAACACCATACAGCTTACTCTTGTGGAAGTTAATTTTGAGACCGGAAGCGAGGTGGAAGCAAGTTAAAATTCTAGATAAGTTCATTGCATTTAACCATGACCATTCACCCATAATTAGTGCATCATCCGCAAATTGAAGGTGTGATACGTGTATGTTGTCTTTACCCACTTTGACCCCATGGAAGATGTTGTTGTTACGAGCGTTTAAGAGGGCTACATTGAGAGCTTCAATTGCAATGATAAAGAGAAATGGTGAGAAGGGGTCACCTTGTCTAAGACCTTTTTCAACTTTGAATTCCTTTGTTGGAGATTTTTCAAATTAAAATAAAAGTTTTATGTTATTATTTTAATTTGATATATATAACAACCGTCTAAAACTCGTACTACTCGTAACATTCTAGCTTGCCAATATAGATTCTTTCATGTTTAATTTGGTACAACTGAATCGCAAAAATGGAAATGCAATAGAGAATGGAATAGTTAAGAAAATGATGGCTCCAAAAACAAAGAAGGTATTCCGTTTGGTAAGGTTTGATGAAATTGGTCATAAAATGTTTTCTTCTATTTGGTATGCACAAAGAATTGTCGTAGCATAAAAATCAAAATTGTTACACATACTTATGAGCATTGCATTTTTTTTTCCTTTGGCAAAGGGGCATAAGTAATTTATGCAATAAAAACATCCAAGCATATAATAATGTTGCTTTATGTAATTTTTATAGTTTAAACTTCTGTTATTATTTATAAAGAATTGAGAATATATACTCATATAGATCGAGGACCTTGCGACACTACCTAACTAAGCCCCAATAGCTCACAATTTTACCGAACTCAAAAACGAAAACACGGCTCTAAGTCGCAAGCACATACAGATATAAAGATTAGAACGTGCTAAATCAGAACACAACCCAACTAGCACGACAACAAGAACAATACTCCGATAACACACTTTACGTTAAATCTTTGAACCGGTATTAGTCCACAAACACATTAAAAATTATTTCTTGATTACTATTCTGTTGCATAATTTGGTAGCATGATCACAATTCACAACCCCCACAAACGTACACTTGATTTAATTCCGTTTGGTAATAGATACAAGACATTAGAATAAACACTGCGAACAGCAGCGAACAACAACTCAACACAACAAATGACATTGAAAATATTAGCAAAATGATACCCATAACAGCATCAAATTGACACCCGAACCAGTGGCGAATGACACTCCGAACATCATCAATTTAACTTGAACAACAAACGACGAACCTAACGAACCTTTGACAACAATGTAAGAACACACACTTCCTCAAGATAATTAAAGCTATCACATTTCAGTGATACCCCATCCACAAAGAAAATGAGCATAAATCATATATGTTCATTTCTAGTGCAAAATTCATCTAAAGACTATCACATACACCATATTTGAATCTAATTATAATCCTCATATCTAACACCCGGTAAATTTTCTAAACCTATTTTACGAGCCAAAACATGTAATTTTATTTTTCTTTAGCTTTTGAATTTCCGTGAACTTGTTTGGGTTTGAAAAATTGTTGATATCTTATTTAACGTGAGCGTTACTCATTTATTTAGCTGGCTCAGCCTAAAACACACGAAACGAATTGAATTACTAAATAAATTAACTTTGAGAAAGTTGTACGTATTAATACTCGTTTTTATGGGAAAATTTATTTCAGAAACAACGGAGCAAGTTTCGTAAATTTTCGTTGCCGTTTGATATGTCAAATGGGGCCTACAAGAGTTTTACTAAAAGTTTAATTAATTGACAATTCCTACCCCTTCCCTATATTTTACTTCGCCGCCCTTCAACTTTCGATTTATGGCACAGTCAGTCCCCGCTTTCTTATAAAAGAACCAAAATCATGATTTGATAATCATTATCACCTCACACATGTACAAACCACCGGAAATCTTTCTCTCTCTAGGGTTCTGGCGCCGTCACTGACTTCCGGCCAGTTCGTGTTTGTATAACGATGTGTAGATCTCGTTTCCGCTGTTATTTTTGGAGAAGATCGGAGCAAGAGGGAAATGTTTGGTTGCGTTTAGAGTCACACCACCGCTACCACCACGAAGCTTCCACTCGCCACTACTCCTCTCTTTCTTTCTCTCTCGATTTGTAAGCCTTGCGCCTCCTTTTCTATTATTTCTTTATTTTTTTCTCGAAACCCTAATTGGTAAAAACTAATAAAAATGTTTTTATTATAAAAACTAAACCAAACTAAATGTTTTATGTAAAAACTTGTGTGGATCTCTTGGTTTTCATCGAAACTCGCTCGACTCAGTGAGTGAGTCAGCTCGAATCAGTGAGTAAGTGAGTTGACTCGGTACTTATTGTGTTATATTTATACTTATTTTGTTATTTTTGAGCTTGTTATTAGACCTTGTTGATTTATTTTTTATATTTAATATTGTTGGATTGTGTTTTGAGTTAGCCGAGGGTTTTGGAAAATGACTTTATGGTCGAGTTTAGTTGTAACTGTGACCTGTAGAAATAGTTTTGTGCTCGAATGTGGTTGAGCCGTGACTCATAAGAGTCACGGCCGTAGCTTGTTTTGGCTATTTTGAATAGAGGTGATGTTATTGATATCGTTAGTGTGAGCCGTGGCTCACGGGGAGTCACAGCCACGAGTTTTGTTGACCAAGACATTTAGTCGAGGTCGGGAGGTCATAAAATGGTTTTGGTAGAAACACTATTGATGTTGTGTGCATTAACTCTTGGACTTTGTCAGCATGATTGTAGTGCGAACCGTCTCACACGTGTGAGCGGTTAGGCTTGGTAACGAGGCACCCACGTAGGGTGCACTCGTTATGGTTTTTGGTTAGGGCTTAACAAACCCATGTAGGATGCGATAGGCACGACAAGAGACACCAACATGGTGGTGGTTGTCTATTTTAGAATTGAACATTAAAATAGTTATGTGTTTGGGAGGTCATAAAATGGTTTTGGTAGAAACACTATTGATGTTGAGAGCCTGGTGAGCCCAGACTTAACAAACACACCCTTGTAGGAATTATTGTATGATTTGATACAAAGGACGGAAGAATATCTTGGACTCGTTAGAGCTTAATATATATGCACCCGAGCGGACACAAATTATCCGATAAGCCAAAATTTAATATACACACGAATGATAACGATATAAAATTTGACTAAAACTTATAGAAACAACAATAAATCTTGTTTACAATAATCACGATAACTCGGGAATGTAATATAAAAGGGAACGTTACGCCAAGGTCTATAAAACCTTTCAACTTTATAACCTTATAAACATTATTAAATTCTTATAAAACTTATATAACTCAAATTTTATTTAGACTTATACAAGTTATACTTTGGGGATTTAGGGTAAACATCAAACTCATCCATCAACTTGTCCTTTCCTTCTTTCACTCATTCGATGTCATTTATTCTTTCATTGAGGTTTCTATTTGTTTTGACGTGAGTTACTGTTTGATTGTACATTTTACGAATTATACACGAGAACGTTTTACTCCTTTTCTTCATTCTTTTCCGATTATTAGATTGTGTTTCATCAACCTTTATCATCTTAACGTGATTTAATTTTAAAACCATATTCTCCAATAACCACACGAGATATAAATGTTTACTTCTGTTATCGCCATTGAAAACTAAACCTTTTTATTAACTCGAGTATTCAACGAACGCTACTTCATAAGTTACTAGAAAATTATTTCTGAAACATGTTACTTACTAGGTTGTGTCGATCCAGTACCGTTGTGCTTATACTTTCTGAAGGCCGATGTGCTCTACTACTTTTGATGTCGTTATGTTTACTAGTTGATACTAGTTGTAATATCTTGCATTGCTTCATACTCAGGTGAGTTCATAGCCCCACTCTTATATATCTTAACTGTTTTGTAAACTACTTGGGGTGAGATACATGCCACTATTTTTACTATGATCACAATTGCTTGAAAACTGTTCTTTGAACTGAAAACTTTGAGTAACATCTGATAAGCACTAAGTATCTTTCCTTGCCAAAAGCAAGTCCCTCGGATTATGAACCATTAATCACTTGCGAGTGAGCGCGAATATAGTTTAGAGGCCTATAGGATTTGACCATCCCGTCCCTGTTGCTAGGTAGGCAACACGGGTGTGCTATATTTGAGTTACCTAGGTATTTGGCAAGATACCTAGCTTTGGGGGCATTTGTTATATTATGAAATTCCACGGTTATTGTCGACTTACACCAGGGTTACTGGTGCTGGTTAACGCTTTGTGTGTCATGAGCTTAGTGCAATGGTAACTTTTTGGCATATAACAACGTAGCCCACTTTCTCTTAAGCTTGAAATATTGTGATCAACTATTTTACTTTAAACCTATGAATTCACTCAACCTTCGTGTTGACTTTTAGCATGTTTATCTCAGGTGTTAGATATTTTCCGCTGCATATCTTACTTTTGGAGGAGCTTGGCGAAGGACATGGCATGGTCATAGAAGACTCTGAAAACTGTTTAGGACCGCTTTAAATCCTTTTTGGACCTATAGCTTCCGCACTATTTTTAAATGATGTAATTTTGAATGTTTTCACTTATGAAATTTCTTCTAAAAACAGTTTAAGTAAAACCGTTCTGTGTACCTTGTGTTGTGACAACTATCGAATAACACCCCACAACTATATGCATCCGCTAATCCGATTTGGGGGTGTTACATCATGCTTTTTATTTCACAGCCCAATTATGAACAACACCATGTGTGGCACTATTACTAGTTTACGACTTTAATCAATGATGATAGAAGAATCTCTAAATAAACAAATAACAAAAGTAGAAAAAAAAAATCATTGATCTTGAGCCCTAAAAATAGAACGAAGAACAATAGCAAAAAAAAAAAAAAAAAAAAAAAAAAAAACAATAGTGAATACCAAAAACAAATCAATTAAGTTAATAGAGCTTTCAATTTTATTTAAAAGCTCTGGAATTGGCACACACAAAATGGTATAGGGTTTCAGAAGAATTTTGTTTTTTTGTTAAGTGTGCCTTGAACGTGGTTGGGGGGTATTTATACCCCGCTTTTGTAAGTAGATATGTGTATTTCCAGTAGAATATTTGGCGGAGAATGGATTCAGTAAAATAAAATCATTTCTCAAGATTTCTCCACTTTTTGAAAAGAAAAGTTTTGGTGGAAAGAGAATCCAATTTTAATTCTTCATTTTCATTCCTTCACTTAACAAACAACTGAAACACCCCTTAATTCCCTTTGTGCTTTCTTAATCACTCATACCAAACATCTCGTATATGTTGAGTTTAACATGAAAATTTATGTTATTTGAGATGAGGGACAGTGGTCATTACAAAATGATCCGCTTTAAATTTAAAATAAAAACCCACTTATTTTTATATGAGACAATGCGACTATTCATACTTAACTCAACATTAGAGATCCCATGTCATGTCTGTCTGCGAGAATGATAAAACTAGCATAAAAGAATAAGGAATATGTATGCAAGTGGCTTTTGTTGACGTGACTCTTGTCTAAACTCATTAATACAAGTCTATAAATAATATTTTAAAGCCTTGATTATCTGTTTTTTAATTGTATATTATGTAGTCATTTCATCGCATTCCGTATCCCCTGTTTAATTCCCAAACATTTTAATCAAGGATAATAAGGGTGTGTTTTTTGTTATAAAATTTCTTAAATTTCCAAAAAATTAACTAAGGATAACTAAAGGTGTTTTTAGTTTTTATCTCCAAAAATGTTAAAAAATTAGAATACGTGTTTAAATCATACTTTTTGAAAAAACAAAAGTGCAAGAAAAGCCGTTTAGAAGTGTAAATAGCTCTTTCAAAGTTAGAGCTAAAACTTAAAACTTGAAATTTTCACTCTTTGAAAGAAACTTTGCAAAAACTTGTGACAAAACAAGTTTCTTATTATTTTTTTTCTTTTTTCAATTTTTTGTGAAAATTTTCAAGAAAAAATGTCATATTTTTCACCAACTAAACACAACATAAATTATTTTGTTTTAATACATGGGTATTATTATGGATAATTATTAGTGGATGTCCATATAACCCATTAGAGGCCCATGGCCCAATTAGCTACTAGGGTTTTTTCTTTTTACCCTAATATTTATCTTATATATACATTTTGTATCTTTGAAATTATTTTGTATCAGCACACTCTAAGATTTCGGTATAGGTTTTCTTTACTCTTGGTTTCGTACGGTATGTCTTCAACCTCTTTTTATTTTGTCAGATTATTGATTCAATGATAGATAATATAATAATATTTACCAATGGTCAACATCAAGACTATAAGACTATGAAAGCTTAAAAACAGTGGCGGTGATTAGCATGTGCAAGTGGTGCAACTGCACCAGACCCTCTTTTGTAAGGGGCCCCAAATTTAGTATACATCCATTAATATTTATCGTTTTATATATAAACGATTTGAATTTTTAGTGTCTTTGTTAAATATTATCAAAGTTGAACCGGGCCACATACAAAAAATAAAAGACAAACTTTGAGTCAAATACAAAAATAGTGAAAGACTTGAATTATAGGGGCCTCATTTGTGATTCGCATCGGGCCTCTCAAATCAATAGAACAGCCCTGCTTAAAACATGGCTAAATGAGTCCCAACGTACGTTTATAAACTTTGATGCCCCCTATTCGCTTAATGCCTTGGGTGGTTGCCCGCTCTGCCCACCCCGGGGCCAGCCATGACTAGACGTTTAAGAGATCTCAACATGTTACGAAGACACATTGTAGTTTTTTTCTGCTGGTTATTGTTACTATCTTGTTTTATCATTTTTTTAAAGATTTAATATGATTTTCACTATTATTAATTTTGTTAAAACGTTCATTTTCGTTTAGGATGAGGACTTGAGTAAAACATCCATTTATGTTAAAACAAAATCTTGTAAATTTAGTAAAAAAACATAGCTCTTCTCAATTCCGCACTTTACTATGGACTATGGAGTGCACAATAAGATCGCGGGATTTTCAAAGACCAGTTAAAATCATAAATATTCTAGTTATAAGAAAAAAAAAGAACAATTTTGTTGAAATTCTTTTATATATATTTCTAGCGACTAATTTTACTAAATCTTCTCTATAAAAGCAACAGACACATTGCCTTTCTTCCTACACCACACATTCTTCTAAGTTTTCATTAATGGGGTTCCTACATGTCTTCACCTTTCTTTGTGTGAGTGTCATATTAACTTTTCTATTACAAGCATGCATGCAGTACCATGCAAACTAGGATCGTAATTAACATGCTAATTAATGGCGTTCTATTGATTTTACTTACTATTTGTTTATTTCTTAATTATTTTCAGTTGGCAATAGTTGTGAGCCATGCAGAAGTGGCGCCAGAAACATATTGTTAGAAAATTTAGTGCACTAAAGGGATGAGTTCACACCTGGTAATGGGTTTGGAGGTACGGAGTGTACACCCATTTGATCCATGAACACCCTGACTCAATAGTGGTTATGAGAAGAATCTGCTGCTAGTTGATTCTACTACTGAATCTGCTGATAGTGTGTTGATTCTGCTGCTGCATCTGCTGCTAGTGTAATGATTCTGCTGCTAGTGTGATTCTGCTGATAGCATCAATTATTTTGTTGCTCGTTTTTAACCACTGATTCCTACTATTATGGAAAGTATTATGATATAATTAATGGGCCGTTAATTATACATAATTCTATAGGCTAGGGTTTTGAGTATTCTCTATTATAAATAGAGGTCATAACACTTCTGCATATATATACAAAAACACAAAACCCTAAACACTTGAATACACACCTGGTTCAGCAGCATTGGTAACACCAATTCTCTGAAAGGTCAGAATGTGTTTAATAAGTCTTTTGAGATTTATTATGTTACATATATATCTGACATTTACTTTGTGCATGATGATGATGTTGCGTGGTGGGTTGACTCTGGAGCAACAATTCATGTGTGTAAAGATAGAAGCTGGTTCAAGACCTGTGAGTCAATGAATGATGGTTCTATTCTTCATATGGGAAACGAGTCAACTGCCCTGGTGCATGGAAAATGATGTGTTGATTTGAAGTTTAGTTCTGGAAAGATTGTTTCTTTGTTTAATGTTTTACATGTTCCTGATATTAGAAAGAATTTGGTTTCTAGTAGTGTTTTGAATAATTGTGGTTATAAACAAGTTATTGAATCTGATAAGTTTGTTTTGTCTAAAAATGGTGTGTTTATTGGTTTTGGTTATTTGTGTAATCAAATGTTCAGACTGAATATTGTTCATGATAGGATTGATTCTGCTTTTATATCTACATCTAAACTTTATGATTCAAACCTATGGCATGCAAGACTTGGCCATGTACATTTTAAAAGAATGCAAGATATGTCCAAGGATGGGTTAATACCAGCTTTTGATATGAACACTGAAAAGTGTAAAACTTGTATGTTGAACAAGATAACTAAAAAACCTTTTCAAGGAGTAAAACGTGAAACTAAACTTTTGGAGTTAATTCACAGTGACCTTTGTGATTTACATGCTACTCCCTCTTTGGGGAATAAGAAATACTTTGTGACTTTTATTGATGATGCTTCTCGGTTTTGTCATGTTTATTTATTACATTCTAAAGATGAAGCATTAGATAAATTTAAAGTATTGAAAACTGAAGTTGAATTGCAACAAAGTTCCCTGATCAAAAGATTAAGGACTGATAGGGGAGGTGAGTACATGGATACTCTGTATTTTCAGTCTGTTGGTATAATCCATGAAACAACTGCTCCCTATACTCCTCAGCAAAATGGTATTTCTGAAAGGAAAAACAGGGTGCTGAAGGAGATGGTTAATTCCATGTTGTCCTATTCAAGACTGAGTCAAGGGTTCTGGGGTGAAGCTATGTTAACAGCTTGCTATTTATTAAATAAGGTTCCAAACAAACGGAACAAAGTTACCCCTTATGAACTTTGGACTAAAAAGAAACCTAACCTTAATTATCTTAAGATATGGGGTTGTAGGGCTGTTGTAAGACTCCCTGATCCAAAGCAGAAAACTTTGGGAGAAGGAGGCATTGAATGCATCTTTGTTGGATATGCTGAGCATTCCAAGGCATATAGGTTTTATGTTATAGAACCTAATGAGTCTGTTTCAATTAACTCAATAATTGAATCAAGGGATGCACTATTTGATGAGAATAGATTCTCATCAGTCCCTAGACCAAGTCAAAGGATTCCAAATGGAACCAATGACAATGGTGTTTCAGAAGTATCTGATGAGGTTCCTGCTGAGGTTGTGGAACAACAACCTGAACCTGAGCTCAGAAGGAGCAATAGGGTGAGGACTCCAAAATCATTTGGACCTGAGTTTCAATTATACTTAATTGAAGGTACAAGGAGTGAGGTCTCTAACCAATACTCCTATTGCTTCAATGTGGAGGATGATCCCAAAACATTTGAAGAAGCAATGAAGTCCCAGGATGTTGCTTTCTGGAAAGAAGCAATAAATGATGAGATGGACTCCATTATGGGCAATAACACTTATGTGTTGACTGATCTACCACCTGGTTGCAAACCTTTAGGTAGCAAATGGATTTTCAAAAAGAAAATGAAGGTAGATGGAACTGTTGAAAAGTTCAAGGCAAGATTAGTTATTCAAGGCTTTAAACAAAAGTCAGGAATAGACTACTTTGATACTTATGCTCTAGTGGCACGTATCGGTACCATAAGATTGCTAATTGCTTTGGCATCAATTCACAATCTGATTATTCATCAGATGGATGTGAAGATAGCTTTCTTGAATGGTGATTTAGATGAGGAGGTTTACATGAACCAACCTCAGGGCTTCATCATGCCTGGCAATGAAAACAAGGTGTGTAAACTGATTAAGTCTCTTTATGGACTAAAACAGGCACCTAAGCAATGGCATCAAAAGTTTGATGAAGTGGTTTTGTCTAGTGGTTATTTACTTAATCAAGCTGACAAATGTGTGTATAGCAAATTTGATGAATCTGGTAAAGGAGTCATCATTTGTCTATATGTTGATGACATGTTGATCTTTGGCACTGACCAAAATCAAGTTGATCTTACAAAAGAATTTTTGTCATCAAAGTTTTCCATGAAGGATATGGGGGAGGCTGATGTTATCCTTGGTATTAGGATTAAACATGAAAGTAACAAAATTTCTATCTCTCAGTCTCATTACATTGAGAATGTGTTAAGGAAATTTAATTACTTTGATTGTACTCCAGTGAGTACTCCTATGGATACAAGTGAGAAGCTAATGCCTAATACTGGCAAAGCTGTATCTCAGCTTGAGTATTCTAGGGTGATTGGCTGCTTGATGTATGCCATGACTTGTACAAGACCTGACATTGCTTTTGCTGTGGGTAAACTGAGCAGGTATACTAGTAATCCTAGTGCTCATCATTGGTAAGCAATTCAGAGGGTCTTTAAGTATTTGAAGAGAACTATGGATTATAGTCTCTCATATACTGGTTATCCTTCAGTATTAGAAGGATACACTAATGCAAGTGGGATTAGTAATGCTGAAGACAATTCGTCTACTAGTGGCTGGGTATTCCTACTTGGTGGAGGTGTAATTTCTTGGGCATCCAAGAAACAAACTTGCATTACCAGTTCAACTATGGAATCTGAATTTGTGGCTTTAGCTACTGCTGGCAAAGAAGCTGAATGGTTGAAAAACTTGCTTCTTGAGATTCCATTGTGGCTTAAACCTATAGCACCTATTTCTATCCGTTGTGATAGTGCTGCTACATTGGCAAAGGCTTATAGCCAGATGTATAATGGGAAGTCTAGACACTTAGGTGTTAGGCATAGCATGATTCGTGAACTTATCATGAATGGGGTGATATCTATAGAGTTTGTTAAATCTCAACAAAACTTAGCTGATCACTTGACGAAGGGTTTGGCTAGAGACTTGGTTTTGAAGTCTGCTACAAGGATGGGTTTAAGTCCAACTTAGTCACTGAATGCAAGGATACCCAACTCCCTTCTAAGGAAACTTGTAAGCTGAGTTCAATGTGGAAAGCTGATCATTTAGTGGACTGAAGCACATGTATCACAAACATCCCAAGGTTGTGCTTGTTACCTGCTGGAAAGGGGGATGAAGTAATAACTTCTTAATGGTTAATTTTCTTTGAAAAAGTGTTAAGCAGGAGCATGAATTAAAGATGAACCACCTATGTGAATGTTGAAGTTTTGCCGCTTCAGGAAGCTTTGGACTTTTAGCTTTTACAACATTTATGAATTGGATATGGACACATGGCTTGTATAGTGTCAGGAGTATTTTAGTGTTTGAAAACTTGTGTGTATTTATCATCAGGTATTCAAATGGGTTGAAGGGTTCAATTCTCAGAACACCCTGATTCTTGAATATTTGAAAGTATATGTACTAATGTGGAAATTCAATCCTCAGGATATTTTCATTTATGCACTTGTTTTGTTTTGTGTTTAATTTTTCATGCAAAGGAAGTGAACTAAATTTGGGGAGGATTGTTAGAAAATTTAGTGCACTAAAGGGATGAGTTCACACCTGGTAATGGGTTTGGAGGTACGGAGTGTACACCCATTTGGTCCATGAACACCCTGACTCAATAGTGGTTATGAGAAGAATCTGCTGCTAGCTGATTCTACTGTTGAATCTGCTGATAGTGTGTTGATTCTGCTGCTAGTATAATGATTCTGCTGCTAGTGTCATACTGCTAATAGCATCAATTATTCTGTTGCTCGTTTTTAACCACTGATTCCTACTATTATGGAAAGTATTATGATATAATTAATGGGCCGTTAATTATATATAATTCCATGGGCTAGGGTTTTGAGTATTCTCTATTATAAATAGAGGTCATAACACATCTGCATATATATACGAAAACACAAAACCCTAAACACTTGAATACGGATCTGGTTCTTGATTTGTGCCTAAAACAAGAACATCACTTTGTCTTATCCCATAGAGATATTCGTGTAACCCAGGCATAGGGTCGAATAGTTTCTATTGGAAAGTGATACCACGATTTCGAGTGAATATCCGGTACGTTATTGATTATCTTAACCCTAATCTAACACTTAATAACCAACACATATTGGAAATCTGTGTTGCCAAACACTCCCATGCCTAAAGTAGTCACTGAACTTCTGCATAATGGTTAGTTTAGTTTCATTTTTCACATGTTATACTCATTGCAAAAATTGTTTACATCCATTTTTTTAGTCACAATTTTCTTATTATATTCTCTGGAATGAAACAGAAGATAAGACAACGGATATTCATGTTGGTGAACCTGATGCTATTGGATCTGGCACCAAGTTTCCAACTACTAGCAATCAGTTTAAATACGATGCAAACGCATACCAAGTGCTTAGTTTTTTCCTCGAAAGAGATATGTATCAAGGCCACGAGTTGAACTCACACTTTCCAAAAGAAAACAATCCATCAACTTTCTTGCCACGTAAAGTTGCTGAGACGATATGCTTTTCATCAGATAATCTCCCCGAATTGTATACTCGTTTTTCCATCAAACCAGACTCAGCAGAATCTGAAGTAATGAAGAAAACAATTAACCAATGTGAGGAAAAAGGCATGGAAGGCGAGAAAAAGTATTGTGCTACTTCTTTAGAGGCCATGGTGGATTACACTACATCTACGTTGGGTAAAAAAGTTAAAGCGATCTCAACAGAGGTAAATCGTAACAATATTAACTGTCCATTACAAAAGTACACCATTAAGGGATCAAAGAAGGTGGCCACAAATGAATTCGTGGTTTGCCACAAACAAAAGTACCCGTATGCAGTGTTCTATTGTCATAAAACAACCACCACGAGAGCCTATTTGGTTTCTTTGGTGGGTGAAGATGGTAAGAAAGCTAAAGCGGTTGCAATATGTCATAAATATGCTGCAAAGTTGTACCCTAAAGATATGGTGCTTAAGGCGTTTAAGGTTCTAAAAGTGAAACCGAGAAGTACTCCAGTTTGTCATTTCTTACCTGAAGATCATATCGTTTAGGTACCTTACTAAAGATATATGTCAATTGGTGTGTTTTGTACTTTAATGAATTTAGTAATGAATAATGCCCAAGTGGTGTGATTTGTGTTATTGCACATTAGCTAAAGAAGCTATTCCTGTGCAATATTATTAGATTAATTATGATTTTACTTTGTACTTGATCTCTGGATATCTGTAATGTTCTGTAAATAAGAGTATTTATAATTTATGCTCTAATATCTTTACATATATATGAGACAAGTTTTGAGTTGTACTTGATGCTTTGAAAGTTGTACACATGAGAGTATTGACTGGATAATATGAGTCATATGCCCAGTCATCAACTTTCGCTACGTTGGCACTTTAACATTTTTTCGGATGGTATTTAAAAAATAAGACACAAGTTGGATTGGAACCTGGTCTCCCACATAAAGTAACAACAATCCAACCACTAGACCAAAGTGGTTTTGGTGAAATGATTTGAAAAACAAAATCCATAAGGCATTGAATTTATCCCCTAAAAAACTCTGCTACTCTCTTCAACCGAATCTCACCTTCATAATTTACTCACTATTTTTTAATGCATTCCATCATTATCCTATTAATCCATATGATCCGTTTTGAATTTGAAAATCAAAATTCAAAAATCACGGATGATTTGAAACTTCTCCATAGTTATATTCAATCGCTTTTTCATTAACCATTTCCTCTCATACTCGCTTCCCAGACCAAAACCAAAATTAGGGTTCTAGCAACAACATTAAAATCAAAATCAGAGATTTAATCATTAATCTTGATTTACAAAACCTCGATCAACAAGATATGTCTCGATCATCAAGGTATGTCTTTTAGATTTTTATGTAAACGAATCAATGTTCTCTTAAGAATAACATGGTTGAATTTCTTTTTTCAGGTGCATGAATCTGGTAATGAGGGAATGGTAATCACAAAACTAAATTTAGATTATCAATTTCCATAAACCAAGGTAAAAACTCTTATTTCAGCACTATTGAGTCATTTTTTTATTTGATTGTAATTTGTTCTACAAAATAATTATGCACACCACATGTTTGATGAAATGTTTAGAAGCCTAAACGCTTTTTACTATCGTTGGAAGCACTTTGATGCGTAGGTAAGTTTTGATGTTTTCCTTGATGCTTATTATATGGTTTCTCATGTTTATTATTCGGCATTGCTTTACGAATCTTAGATTTTGGAGTTTCTTTTCATTTGTGATTTATGGTTTGCTTATTTTCTGCCTATGCTTATTTTGTGCAGTTGCTTTATCATTGATGGTATTTTTAGTATGTTTTGATCTAATTTGTTTGATGATATAAAATTCAAACAATAATAATCCGTTATTTTGATTTAATTATGCTTCAAAGATCAGCACTTAATGGCATAGAGATTCTTCCACAAGGTGGCCACAATCAGAGGTACAAACACAAGATCTTATTCGCTTTGAAACCATATGCTCTTATGTAATTTGTTATGGAGTTGTTTGTTGTTTTCTTTAGGTCTTGGGAGTTTTGGTGTCTGTTTATGCAGGCGCACCCATACGTTAATAAAGACAAGTTAATGATTAGTTATTACCGTTGGTGGTGCAGTGACCTTGCCAAGAAGGATGTATTTCCAGCACTTTTTGCACTTTATTATGAAGGTTGCCTCCCTGAGGTCTGTACTTTTTTTTCATTATACTATAAAAGTTCAGTTCAACAACTAAAAAGTCACACATGAGCGCCCCAACTAATGCATAAATTTTGTCTTTTTGATGTTGATAGCATTTCACTATTTTTGAATACGCTAGAAGTAAGATGAGTGATGTTGAACTTAGCGCAATGGTTAGCAAGAAGACACTTGCATGCATAATCGACACAAGGTGAAGACTTTTCGGTTTTTTTTTTTTTTTTTTTTTTTTTTTTTTTTTACATGTTATTTGAGCCTTATGCTCTTTAGTCATTTTATATCTTTTCTTTTTGGCTATTAGGGTATAAGACTCTCTGGTGGTGATGGCATAATTGGAAAAACACTAATTGATCATAGAACGAGCTTGAGACACAGTGAAAGTGGAGTTGTGGATCAGGTACACATCAAATCAAAAGAATGAAATAATCTATTAAAAATTTTTATAGGGTTGTTGGTATTACTTATCACAATATATAACTCCTTATAGGGTATGTTTGGGATTGCTAATTGAAACTGCTTATAGGACCCCCCCAAAGCTGTACGTGTATTTAGAAAAGAAAAAAAAAAAAAGGAATGCTAAAGGGGTTGTTTTATTGCTGAAGTTTTACTCTGAAAAGTTATTTTAAAGGGATATTTGGCTCTGACTTCTTTATGCAATCAGTTGATCTTTAGGCTGCTTGGGTGCTGAAATTTATGCAGGAAAGCGATTTAAAAGGGTTGTTTGGCTGCTAAGTCTCTTATGCATCACTTTTCCTTGCAACTTGATGTTCGGTTATGAGTGCTTTTGTGGATCCAATAAATACAGTTAAGAATTGGTTTGCTTTGACATTTTTTGATCAACCCTATATTGCTATATGTTCTATATCTCTATGTTTCTCAATCTGTTTAGCTGTTTCATAACTAGACAACACCTGCATATAGAGGCATAAACAACATTTCTTAAAAATGTATTTACCATACTTGAATGTCAATTTTTGAAAAATATTGCCTCGATTTGTAAGTCTGACATATTGTGCATATTGTTATTCTTTTCAGGTCCGCTAAGGTGTGCCTAAATGTGATTAATCAGAAGTGGAACCCCATGACTGGTAAAAGAGTTAATCTGATTATTTTTTTGGGTTCATTAAAGATGTAAGGGAAGTGCCAATTGCAAAAGAACATGTTGTTATTTGCACAACATGAGGGAAAGAGTTTTAGAGAAACCTGCACGGGCAATAGGCAATGCAGAGGTACTTATATGATCCTTTTTTCATATTCTTAATGTCCTATTTGGCCCATTTATTAAGGAATGAGTCTATCCAGGGTCCGTTGTGCCTCAAATGGGTCAAACACTCTAACATAAAACCCAATATTTAATAACAAGAGATGGACGGAACTGAAATTTGGAAATTGTTGTTAGCTTCGTTGCCAAACTATCCAAAACAAAACAATGGTTGCTGACCGACGATAATGTTTACAAACGCAAGTCTATTCTGTTTTAGTCTCTATATTCCGAAAATCATACATCTATTTCATATACTTCTTTAAACATAATCAGGTTTCTTTTGAATTTCAACTCTAAAGGTGGGCTGAATCTGTGAATGATTATGAAGTTTTGAGACAAGATAACCATTAACCAAGATATTGTAGATCTCATTGAAAAGGTATTCCCAGTCTTCTGTTTTTTTATCCTTTCACAGCTACATATAATTATATTTGTTATGGATTCTGTTTAATTAAAATATAAATCATAAAAAAAGTATATATGATAACTTATATAAAAATTATTAAATGACTAATTATTTAGGAATAAATTTGAACTTAGCATATTGCAAGTATAGTTTAGTATAAATTACCAACTAAGATTCTTTTTGTTTTAATTTGTATCAAGAATTTTAATATGTTTTACTTTCTCTTTTTGTAGGCTTATTAAGCAAAATGGTGTACAAGTGTGGCAATGTGGACTCTGATGTCATGGTAGATTAATGAGATAATATGGATTTTTTGCTTTTACAAGTTCCCTTATTAAGGTAATCAGTAACTAAACTCAGGTCTCTCTTTTTTAGCACCAACATCCAACCGCGTAACAATTAATTGGTAACTATTCCTGTTGGGATTATGTCTCTTTCTATGATGGATAGGGGCATTATTGTTTCTTTCTTTCTTATGGTTAAAGAATACTGTAATATATGTTTTTAGCATATTAAGGCATGTTAAACATATATTTTAACTACACTGTCTTTATGCTCATATTTTAGGTTAATAGAATACATCAGGAGAAAGATAAGAAGGAATCTACTCTAAAATCTACTCACTGTGAAGAATTAAAAAAGATGCAACTTCGGGCTGAGGTTGAACTTAAAGAGGTACATATCCTTATGCATCGCTGCAGTATGATCTTTGATGAGGGGATTCATGCACTTTTAAATTGCTAACTTTTTCTTTTCTATCATACAACAAAGTTACTCCAGAATGAGTGTGACGCTGAGTTGAGGGATTTAAGGTATCAACATGAAGAGGAGTGTAGGCATTTTGAAGAGGGCTAACTCTTCAGAAGGAAAAGGTGTGTATAACTATTGTTCTTCCTTATCGTAAAGTTTTAATCAGTTATTTAAAATCGTACCTAAATATTAAATGGTCAAACAAGTTGAAAGTTACCCAAAGATTGGACAAAGTATATTTGTCGATCAACCCAACCTCTTTTGACCTCATTTAAAAATGACAAATTTTCATCCTTATATCAGCTTGTCCAGCCTACCCATTTTTTAACCTCTAATGTTGTGTATCAAGATATGTATTGTCTTTGTTGTGTTAATATATGTCATGTCTGTTTGTAGAAGTTTGTGGATCAAGAGTTGTTGCATAGATTTGTGCATGCATGAAGTGTGTCCTATGAGCTACGGGTCAATTATTATATTACTGATTTTTTCCCCAAAAATTTAGCTAAAATCTCTTGAATATTTTCACACTTTCGGCTTTCAGCTATAACATGACTTTGTCTATTACCCAATGATGTGTTGGTTTTCGGTAGGTTGCTGGACTCTTTTCATTGGATGATAGTCCCACAAAACAAAATTCAGATATAAAGTTGGAAATGTCTGACCTCTTCTTAGGTGTTGATTAATTTTAAGCATCAGGAAATGTTTTCTCTTTATTTACCA
This sequence comes from Artemisia argyi, assembly GCA_030686995.1. Lineage (NCBI taxonomy): Eukaryota > Viridiplantae > Streptophyta > Magnoliopsida > Asterales > Asteraceae > Artemisia > Artemisia argyi. Next base: position 95,361,454 of record CM060693.1, read on the forward strand.
AAATGGTAATTTGTTGTAATCGAGTGCTCTGTTAAGAAGTTACCTAATTAAGTTGTTGCTTTTCCCCTTATTCTTCTTACTAAACTCAAAATTATATTAAAAAAATGAATAATAATTACATGATTATAAGAATTGTGTGTTACATAATTGTCTGAAGGTCATGGAACCAGCACAACAATTTTGTAGATGTCGGTATGCAATTCATGTAATATGTCTTTCATGGAAATGACCAATCACTTCTAGGAGCATAGAACGGGTAAGGAAACAGAGATGTATGATGTCATGAGCATGCAAGACAAGCTAAAACACCAAGCTGCGTACAAAGATGATAAATACAAATCAACCACATCCAACGTTGTGTACAATGAAGTTTTATTTCCTATATGAAAAATGACCATGTATTTTTTTCTCACGTTATACATGTTCTGTTTAAATCTAATGCATTAACACTGTCTTTTTGTTTTCATTTTTTTTTGTTTAAGACATTTGCCGTTATTCACTTTTTAGTTACGTCCAGTTAAATTCTGTCAAGCAATAATATAAAGCGAACCCGCCCATCGGGCGGGTTATGAAGCTAGTATATAACTACACATTTGAGATGCATCGACTTGAATTAGATGCATCCATAGTCTTTTAGATGCACCATAATATATTTTCTAGCAAAAAATTAGATGCATATGCATATATTAGATGCATTTCATCAAGTTAGACGAATCCTATACATTTTTCGTCCTCTGCGGGTCAAATTTGTTTTTAGTACTATTTTGCATCGTTTTTACTTCAAAATCACTTTCGAAACTAATTGAGATGCATCTAAATGAATAGAGATGCATCTAAATCGAGTCGATGCATCTCAAATGTGTGGTTATAATTATTTCTCATCCTTCTCATTTTAAGTTTTCTTCTCACTGGATCCTTACCCTATATATATATATATATATATATATATATATATATATATCTTTTTTTCATCACTCGAACTTTGGCTTTGCTCTCTAGTTTTTGGTGGTGGTTCTTTCTATCCCAGCTATGCTCGTTTTAGGCTTAGTACGTGCTTCGCATAAATGATTTTCATTGAGTTTTTTTGGCGGTTCAAAAATATGATTTATGTAATTCTTAACTTCTTGAACGTACTTATTCCAATGATAATCGTTATATAAGAAAACGAACAATTTGGTACAATGGTTTTGGAAAACTGATTAGATGTTCATATTTATGTGGCAATTATTTCCATATTTGGTTGCTTTTCTATGTTTAAAAAAAAAAAAAAAAAAAAAAAAAAGCAAAGATTGTAACATATATAGGCTAGTCAATAAAAGTCTCATGGACTTTCTAGCTATATCAATATTATGATTAGATATAAGATCGAGGATCAAACTTTTTTTACATACCAATGCACTAATCTCCCGTTCTCAACCATTCATTTTCCCTCCATCTTTATTTGGCCTATATTGTTTTTTTACGTTTTTAAAAAATATGTCGAAAATATATCAAATAGCCTATCTATAGAAAGATAATTAAATATTCGTCGTAACGGTATATTTTTTTTCGCTTAACGATTAACTGTTTGAAAGATATTAATATTTGAAGAAAAATGATGATAGTGGGTTTTTAAAATTTTTGAGATTAATCTCATCTATTAGATCAAATAAAGATGGAGAGAAGATGAGGTGGAGATTAGTCCCTTGACATGTAAAAAAAGTTTGGTATTCAAATGATCTTATATCATATTTTAGTGACTTAAATTTTATTTCCGTTATTCACTCCCTTATCATTCAAAAGGGGAGAGAGAGAGAAAAAAAAAAAAAAAAAAAAAAAAAATTATTGACTTTTCTTGTAAAAAATATCCTAGATAGGCTTAGTATCAACGTAATTAGTTTCCTTTTGTCACTAGACAAACTTTTGTTAGACGGGTTTAATTTCATGTCACGTGGTCAATTAGAAAGACTTTGCCTTCAACCCAGGGAATTTCAGCTTGCATTTGGGTTATAATTTTTAATTAAGTGGTTTTTAATTCAATCTTGCATTTGGGTTATAATTTTTATTCATTTACTAATATAAGTTGCATAATAGCATACTAGACAAGATATATAGATAGGTTTCAAACCAAGAATCAAATTTTTAATGCAGATTTTTTTCTTATTCTGTTGGTAGGGTAAGGATCCAGTGAGAAGAAAACTTAAAATGAGAAGGATGAGAAATAATTATAACCACACATTTAAGATGCATCGACTTGATTTAGATGCATCTCTATTCATTTAGATGCATTCCAATTAGTTTTGAAAGTGATTTTGAAGTGAAAACAATGCAAAGTAGTACTAAAAACAAATTTGACCCGCAAAGGACAAAAAATGTATAGGATTCGTCTAATTTGATGAAATGCATCTAATATATGTATATGCATCTAATTTTTTACTAGAAAATATATTATGGTTCATCTAAAAGACTATGGATGCATCTAATTCAAGTCGATGCATCTCAAATGTGAAGTTATAATTATTTCTCATCCTTCTCATTTTAAGTTTTCTTCTCATTTGATCCTTGGTCTCTGTTGGTATTGTAGTTTGCTTAAAAAATATGTGAATTGTGATAATTTTTACCCAACGTTTTTGAAATAAGTATTCATATTTCTACTTTTTATGTTTCAAAATAAGCGTTACATTTATAAATTAATAAATGGAACGAGACTTTTGTGATTGGAGATGCTATCTTGTTGGTGAATAATGTATTTAGCGGTCATTTTATAGAATTTTGCGTATTTTTATAGTAGGCATTTATTTTGAAACGGATAATGATATTAGAATCAATAAAAGTCTTCTAGACGATGGTCATTACTTTGTTATATACTTAAGGTGCGCTTTGTTCAAAATAGTGAATGTGAAAGGGAAAAACAAAAGGAATACTAACATTGTGTTATCAAGTATAGTAAAAAAAGAGAATGAAAGTGAAATTCATAAAAGTTGTGCTCTCAAGTTTTTCTTAAGAAGTAAAGTGTAAGAAAGTGATTGAAAGTAGTGTGATTTTGCTTTAAAAACTTTCACCTCACTTTTGAGATGAACGTTTACTTTACTTCTTCTTTCTTAGTTTGCTTCCTTTTTATTTACTTTACTTTCACTTTCTTTTTTTTTTTTTTTTTTTTTTAAAAAACATAGTGTAAGTAAAGGGAAAGGCTAAGGAAAGTATTCCTTTCAATTTATTGGGTAATGACTCATTACCCACTATTAAGTAATGAGTTATTGCATTATACCCAAGTAACATTTTTTATTATTATTATTTTTCCTATTCCCCACCCACCATAACCCCCTACCAAGCATGCCCTTATATGTATTCAAAGGAACATAAATACTCAATAAATAATAGCATTAATGAATTTAAAAATTTTAGAAATTGTGAATTTGGGTCTCCACTCTCCATACTTTGAGAAAGTGCTGAGAATTTTGGTCCATACCTATAAGTGTGGATATTTCTTAGATTACCTCACACTTAAAGTGTGATTTTTTTTACACAACTATAAGTGTGAAAATTTATTGTGTAACATTTTTTTTCACACTTATTAGTGTAACTAACTTTTACACATTTTCAAGTGTTAAGAAATTAATAAAATTTTAAACACTTTTAAAAATGTGAAGAAAAAAGTGCGTAAATTGAACCAATTTTTTGTAGTGAGTCCATACAAACAAAAGAAGAAAATTAGATTTATGTATATTAACTAAGAAAGTAGAATAACATGTGGTCTTAATTTGTATAAAAACCAATCATATTACTTTAAAAAAGGTTAGTGATGATATTTATAAACTTGATGAATCATATTGGAAATATATTTAACTTGAAGTAGTGATTTAAAAGAAAGCAGATGTATTGTGATATTTAATCTAGTGAACTTATTTTGAAGAAAATTCTCAAAGTAGCCTATTAGTCTAATGGTCTTCTTTTTTTTAGATTAGAAAAAAGAAAAAAAAAAATCAACAAATAACCTAGGGTGACCTGACAATTGGGCAACCACTTTAATAGCATGATAGGTATCCAATTTTTAAGTACACATAGTACTATAAGTAACAGACGGCTTGGTTTTCATGGGCGTCTTGTACTTTGGGTGACTTGATTTTGTCTTCAGTGAAAAAAAATGAGACACACGTCAAGCAAATAAGGTGGTAGCTCAATTGTCAAGTTGCCTTGAGCTATTTTGAGAAAACAAAAAATCTTATCTAGAAAAGGAAAAACCATTAGGTCATTTGGCTACTTTGGAAATTAACACTTATTTCATGCAAGTAGTCATTAAATATATTTTTTTCTTCCTATTTTTTTTAGTGGTAAATTTATGCTCATGTGATCAAGACTAAACAAAAGTGAGAAAGGACAAAAGTTCTCTGTAAAACATGTATATCAAAAAATATTTTAATTGAAAAAAAAAGAGTAATGAGTTTAAAAGTAAATAAATAAAACTATTAAAAACCTTTTTTCTATTTCAAGAAAAACCTTTTTACTTAATTACTTGAGATTCATCGAATTAGTAAAATGCAATCGGATCAAAGCTGCCAAAAGATTGCATCGTGATTATTTTTGTGAAGATCCAAAATTCGACGATGCTTTTTTTGAAGATATGTATCGTATGCCTAAACATTTATTTTTAAAAATCACACATGCTATTGAGTCTAGATTCGAGTATTTTCAAGAAGGTTATGATGCTAGAACGTAAAAAAGTTTCACAGTCATACAAAAATGTACGTCTGCCATTAAACAACTCGCAACCAATAATCCACCGGATGAGTTTGACGAATATTTAGAAATGGCACAAAGAACGTCACGTGAACGCCTTCAATTTTTTTGTGACGCTATTATTTAGTTATATGGTCGAGATTTCCAACATGGGCCAATAATCCATGATGTTGCACGTTTGTACGAAGCACACGAAAAGAGACATCACATTCCGGGTATGATCGGTAGCCTAGATTGCACGCATTTCGTTTGGAGGAATTGTCCAATAGAATTGAGGGGTCAATATAAAAGGGGTGATCATCAATACCCCACGATTATGATGGAGGCGGTGGCGTCTCAAGATTTGTGGATATGGCACTCGTTCTTTGGACCGCCGGGTTCAAAAAATGATGCAAATGTTGTGATGCAATCTCCGCTATTCCTCACCAAGCGTAATGGTACGGCACCTAAGTGCCCATTTGTTGTGAACGGCCGTATGTACAAGCATGGCTACTATCTAACCGATGACATATATCCTGCATGGTCTACTTTTGTTAAAGCGTTCAAATATCCAACCGACCCGAAAGAGAAAAAGTTCAAGAAACTACAAAAGTCGGCTCGAAAGGATGTTGAACGGGCATTTGGTTTTCTCAAGGTTAAATGAGGTATATTGAATCAGCCCTTACGGCCACACACAATAGATAGAATTAGAAAACTAGTGTATGCGTGTGTGATATTGCACAACATGATTATACATGGCGCCGGTACCGCAATCTCGCCAGTTCATATTCGGGATCCTCCGATCCAACCGGTGTTTGATGAAGTATCCTTAGCCGAGATACGACATGAGGAAACACATTTTCGTCTCCGATTTGATCTTACTGAGCATATTGACGCTCAAAAATTACCATACATCGAGGTAGACGATGAAGACGATGAAAATTAGTTTTTTAGTATTATAAATTTAGTATTTTAGTATTATCTAATGTTATTTTATGTTTTTTAGTAATATTCTGTAATATTTTTTTTTAATTTTTTTTTATTATTATTATTTTTTTAAATTTTAATGAAATTTTAGTTTTTTATTTAATTTTAATGGAATTCTTTAAAAAAATGAAATGAGTGAAGGAATGTAGTGAGTGATCGGATGCTAACAAAAATATGGGAGAGTGATAGAAAAAGTGGTGAATGATGTGGCATAAGAGGATTGGTTTGGAGTGAGTGATGGAATTTTGGGTGAGTGATGGGTTGCCAATACCCTTACATACTAAAGGACTCTTTCCCACTATCCATTTAAAAAGAAATCAATTGTTGAGATTAAAAGTATTTTAATATTTTACCCATTTTTTATAATTTAAATATCTCTTAAACCGTTAATCGTTAAGCGAAAATAATTACACCATCACGACGAGTATTTAATTATCTTTCTATAGACGGGCACTTTGATATACTTTCGACAAATTTTTTTTGTTTTTTTCACATTTTTTTTCGTGGCCGAAAAAATCACATGTGATATTACACTAATATCATATGTGATATTATATATCACATGTGATATTACAATTAATATCACATGTGATTTTTCGGCCACGAAAAAAAGTGAAAAAAATGATTTTTTTTTTGTCAAAAATATATCAAAGTACCTATCTATAAAAAGATAATGAAATGCTCGTCGTAACGGTATATTTTTTTTCGCTTAACAATTAACGGTTTGAAAAATGTTAATATTTAAAAAAAAGGATGAAAGTGGGTTTTTTAAATTGTTGGGATTAATCTCATCCATTAGATCAAATAAAGATGAAGGGTGGAGATTAGTCCCTTGGTATGTAAAAGAAGTTTGATCCTCAAATGATCTTAAAACGATAAAAAAAGTTATTATTAGCTAAACTACAAATTTGTTTTATTTATTATTAATTATCATTATAATATTATTACTATTATATTTAAGATCTGAGGACCAAACTTTTTTTACATACTAAAGGATTAATCTCCACCTTTCATCTTTATTTAATCTAATGGATGAGAGATGAGGCGAAAAGTGTTACGCTTTTAGGGGGTCATTTAAGCCGTAAGTCGTGATTATTTGATCAAATATTGCATCAAATCGTTCATTTTGTCATTTTAGGTATTTTGGAAAAGAAATCTGGAAAAGGAAGCATTTTGAACGTTTTTGGAGCGAAAAGTGAAGAAAACGACAAAGTCTCCAAAATCAAGCTAGAAACAGTACGTGATGGCGTCACGCTCTAAAGGTGACGGCGTCATGTGTTGGCAAAGAGGTGGATATGAAGTTTACACGAGACGCGCTAGAAAGATTTTTGGACTTAAAGAGTGACGGCGTCACCCTTTGTGACGCCTAGGCCGTCACGTGCAATTTAAAGGGTGACGGCCAAGAGAAGATTATAAAGTGACGACGTCAGATCTGGATCTAGGCAATCTGAGGGAAGTATTGGCGGCTAGTTGACGGTGTTCATCCATGTTTAACCTTCTTGTAATGGTTTCAAACCCTTCTTTCATCCATGTTTAATTAAAGATAAGTCTTCCAATAATCATTCAATATGTCTATGTGTTGTTTGATTATATCTTATGCTTGTCTTTACATTAACATGCTAGGCTAGGTTTGTTTGTGTTTGCTTAGATGTAATGAAACCTAGCTATTGATTGTTGGTTGATTGTTTGTTATTAATTGTTGTGGATGAATGATTTCGACGTTAGGCTTAAGAAAACTGGCTAATCTCCAATTGGTAACTTGCTTAAACGTCTTAAGAAACATGAATCGGATGTGTACTACGATTTTAATGGTTGTATTTAATGCATAAGTGACTACTCAGGATGACATGTTAGGAGCTAGTTGTCGGCTCGACATAGGAAGAGGTAGAAGCTTATAGAGTTGGGGAAAATTGTACACGGCCCCACGAATGGTATTAAGGAATATAACCTGTCATCCACGCAATTGTAACAAACTAGTCAATTAAAGAAAGATAGCTAGGGAGTAGTGAAATCTAAGTAAACACGTTTCTCTCCATATAAGTTTTTTCTCAACATTCATTTTCTTGTTATTTTAATTTCATTGCATTTGTAGTTATTTGGGTTAGTTGACTAGCAACTAATTTCGCCCACTCTTTCAATACCCGAGATTTTTACTTGCTTTTCACAAAATACAAAAATACAAAAAGAATCATCCCTCACCTCTAGAACTAGTTTAATTAAGTTTTAATCCTAACGAACACTATTCCCCAAATAGAACGATCAATCTCCCGGTACTTGCTACTACACTATACTACATCGGTCAGGTACACTGCCTGGTAGGGATTGCAAGCTTCTCAAGATCCCTCGAGAGGTAAAACCTTTTGCAAGGTTGCAAAACCACGCATCAATGAGATAAATTACAACAATTAAAAAAACCCTACTTTCATCATTTTTTTTCCAAATATTAATATATTTCAAACTGTTAAACGTTAAGCGAAAAAAATATACCGTTACGACGAGCATTTAATTATCTTTCTATAGATAGGTATTTCGATACACTTTCGATAAAATTATTTTTTTTTCGTGTTTTTCATGTTTTTTTCTCGTTACTGAAATTTGCATGAAAAAATCATAGGTGATTTAACACTAATATCACATGTGATATTACATATCATATGTGATTTAACAATAATATCACATGTGATTTTTATGCAAATTTAAATAATGAAAAAAAGATGAAAAACGAGAAAAAACGTGACAAAAACAATTTTTTTGTCGAATATATCAAAGTGCCCGTCTATAGAAAGATAATTAAATGCTCGTCGCGATGGTGTAATTAGTTTCGCTTAACGATTAATAGTTTAAGAGATATTTAAATTATAAAAAATAGGTGAAACATTAAAATGCTTTTAATCTCAACTATTGATTTCATTTTAAATGAATCTAAAAAATGAGTCTCTTGTTATGTAAGATAAGTTTTGTATGTAAAATAACTCTCCTCTTACTATTATTATGAGTTTTATATTATGATTTTTGTTATCATTGCTAATTGACAAATGGGTATCAATAATGGTTGATTGTTTAATCCTTTCTACCAATATTTTTTTGGTTAATTAAAATATTATAATCGGCATGTTCTATAATAATAAGATCTTTTAATATAAACTATTGTAGTTTAAAATATTTTAATATTGTTTGAAGACTTATAACCGATTGGTCAAAAATAGTGAAAATGATCAATTGTTTTGTAACCAACGAACAAAAAAGTGGAAAATATAATATCCTTTCGAATATAAAATGCTCGACAAACAACAAAAATATGACTAGATATATATGACGTTTGTGACATCTCAAACCTATTTGTTTTGCATAATGTATTACTTTGATTATAGAACAAAGGGGTGAATAGCTACGGATGAAGTTAACTCGTCACTTTTTATGATTTTTTGTTGCCTCATTTTTTTCTTAACTGTTTGTTCAAATATTTGTCTACTCGTATAGGGGAATATCAATAGATCCGGAGGATCTACTTGGTGTGTGGTAGGATACTATGTGTAGTCAGTTTTACCTAAGATTGCATTCCATATTAAGAAGCAAAGTTTATTACTAGCCGAGTTCTTATTCAAAAGACACACTCGGGTTTAGGAGATAAAAATTGTGACGTAATAATTTGACAATTGACTAAACCACTGACGCACATAGATTGTACATTGACACTTTCTCTCACATATACACAACCTGTGTCCAAAACCTTATGTCAAATCACCTAATAATTGGTTTTCACACTAGACCAATCATCGGTGACTTTTGACTTATTTCAAGATAGGTCCCTAGAATTTAAACTATGATAAAACAACCAACATACTTTCTAGACTAATATCATATTCATTTGTAATTCCTAACAATCTTCCGCAATGTAACATAACTCATGTTTGTTGAAGTCTAGGTGTCTGCATATTCAAATGTTGAGAATAGTATCAAAATTTACCCCACTTTCGCAATCCACAAATCATTTCAAGCTTATGAATATTTTCTCGATACGGTAGCCTTCTCTAATTACTTTGGTTGCTCTAGTGTATAGTTCCACAACTTGACTTGGATCTAGTTCTTGATAGTCTTCATCTTGAATCTTTCTTGAATGATCATCCAAAAATATATATAGCTTGTCTTGAAAACTGAATAAGTGTTGGGTCCCTGAAAATTATCAAAGAACATGTCTATCAAAGTGAACCTGATAGTTATCAGAAGTGATATACTCCCTGAAAATTATCAGAGAACATGCCTCTTTGATTATTATTCAGAAGATGACTCAATGATAAAGAAATTAGTGAGTGTTGTATAAAGCTCAAACACCTGTATAGCTTAAGGGAAGTCGAAGACCAACTGAAGAAAACATCTCACAAACTGAAGCGGTGTTAGGGAGTGAAACAGGCATTGGAACTATGAGTTGTCAAATCGAGAAAGCCGAAAGTATGCTTCAGAATAGCTACTAGGCACGTGCCTATCTATAGCAAGTGGGCAACTTACTATGTAACCCTAATGCAACCACTGTTTCCCCTCCTATATAAACACTCGGTTGAAACCAAAGTTAAGTAGAGTGATGCGTGGTTTTGCAACCTTGCAAAAGGTTTTACTTCTCAAGGGATCTTGAGAAGCTTGCAATCCCCACCAGGCAGTGTACCTGACCGATGTAGTATAATGTAGTGGCAAGTACCGGGGGATTGATCGTTCTCTCGGGGAATAATGTCGCTAGGATCAAAACTTAATTAAACTAGGTCTAAAGGTGAGGGATGATGCTTTTTGTATTTTTATAGTTTTTTAGAATGCAATTAAAAATCTCGGGTTTTGGAAGAGTGGGCGGAATTAGTTGCTAGTCAACTAACCCAAATATCTACTAATGCAATGAAAATAAAATAACAAGAAAGTAAATGTGGAGAAAAACAATAATGAGAGAAACGTGTTTACTTAGATTTCACTACTCCCTAGCTATCTTGTTCTAGTTGATTAGTTTGTTACAATTGCGTGGATGACGGGTTATATTCATTAATACCATTCGTAGGGCCGTGTACGATCTTCCCTAACTCTATAAGCTTCTACCTGGTCTTATGTCGAGCCGAATACTAGCTCCTAACATGGCCTTCTTAGTAGTTACTTATGCATTAAATACAACCAATTAATCGTAGTACACATCCGATTATGTTTCTTAAGACTTTCAAGCATGTTACCAATTGGAAGTCTATCAGTTTTCTTAAGCCTAACATCGAAATCATTCATCCATTACAATTAATAACAAACAACCTACCAATAATCAATAGCTAGGTTTCATTACATCTAAGCAAACACAAAGAAAACCTAGCCTAGCATGTTAAAGTAAAGACAAGCATAAGATAGAATCAAACAACACATAGACATATTGAATGATTATTGGAAGACTTATCTTTATTAGAACATGGATTATAAAAGGGTGAAAAACCCTGTAAAATTCGACCCAGGGTTTCCCCACAAGTTCTCCCAAAAGTCTCTCTAAAATTCTCCTCACTAATACATGAAAATTAGAAAACTATATATAGATTTTAGGGGTTGATGGCGTCACGTGTTGAGTCTGACGCCGTCAACTCACCGCCAAAGAAATTCTCGTATTGCCTAGATCCAGATTTGACCCCGTCATGTATTAATCTTCTCATGGCCGTCAAGAGCAAATTACATGTGGCGGCGTTTGTGACGCCGTCACGTGTTAAATTCCAAAAACATTCTGGCGCGTCTCGTTATACCTTTTTATCTACCTCTTTGCCATACGTGACGCCGTCACAAGCAATACGTGACGCCTTCAAGTACAAATTCCAGCTTGATTTGGAGATTTTGCCGTTTTCTTCACTTTTCGCTCCAAAAACGTCCAAAATGCTTCACTTTCTAGATTTTCTCCAAAGTACCTAAAATGACAAAAGGAACGATTTAGGGCAATATTTGATCAAATAATCTCGACTTTGGCTTAAATGTCCCCTAAAAGCGGTACACTTTTCGTCTCATCAAATACCCTTACACTTGAGATTTTCTTGTCCTCAAGTAAATGCGCTTTTATTCTAATCAAAATAAAAGATAGGGGTTATTTAACACTAATATAAAAGTAATTACAACAAATAATTGTTCCACTTCAACTAAAACAAGCACAGAAATTATACACTAGCACCTTACAAATAGTGTTTAGATACTCACATCTCTCGGGTGTAATAAAAGTATATATCACAATATGAAAATAGAAAATATCTCTCCCTACCTGTCATAGCACATAGATTACCATAGGCTTGGGAAATGATCAAACATCCACCACTTGGCGTAAGCACCTAGGATAAACTATCAAAGAGGTCTTTTAAAAGGGTTATAACGTGACGTGTAAGGATATGATAAACACGGTTTTGTTGGATAAAGGCAATCTTCACTGGTGGCGAGTTAATCATTTTGGTCATTTACATGTACAATGTGGCGTTGCTAAGCCAAGACTCAACTCGACTTAAGTTAATCATAAACTAACAAAACATAAAAGGAAACGAGATGGTAGTCCGTATGTTTTTTTCTCTTTTTATTTTTCTATTTTTTCTCTTTTTCTTGATTTTTTATTTTTTATTTTTTTATTATTATTTTTTTCTTAAAGGTAAATTTTATTAAGAAAAAGGGAGCCAAAAGGCATTACAAAGAAAGAAAAAACTACAAAGTGTAAGAAGAAACTAAGACACCTCCTTAGCTCCACACTTTGCACCACAAAAAACTAATGGCATAGGACAATAACCCTAGCTCAATACAAGACATACATAATCAAGCTAGAACTAATACAAAACCAAAGACTAAAACTCAAATAAAATAGACAAGGCTGAAAAGTAACTTAAACTAGAGTCAACAACATACTCTGAATACATCATAGGGGATTTGCATTTCCCTTACACTTGAACTTTTACATACTTTACAATCAACTATTCTAATGAATTGAATTAAGATAATCAAAACACTTGGAGTAATTTTTAAATATTAATGCACATATGGGGGTAATAATTGATGTTCTTCCCCAATGCTCCATAACACTAGTACTTTACCCATGAGTCCCAATCGTCCCAAAACAATATGTACAAGATATGACTCAACTTAGTAACCATGTAATCAATTAGACAATTAACTAAGGGTTTAAACAAATAACAATAATGCACTAAAGATGAGTGCATACAAGGAAGGCTAAGGCGATTTGGTTGCACATTTGGGGTGGATTGTAAACAAATTCTACCTTTAAGTAAAATGCTTAAAGTTAGAAACGAAAAAGATAGGCTCAGAGGGTTGTACTAGGGGTATTGTGTACTAAAAATGAGTATGTTAGGTGCCCATATTGATGTTACACAAGTAAAGAATGAGATAGATATAAGGATTGGTTGAGATAGAAAAGGTAAAATCTTTTTGAGTTTTTGTTAATTTTATATTTTTGTATTTTGTTTTTGGAAAAAATATTTACAAAGATAGTTTTGATGTTGGACGATCATTTGTGTTTTAAAAACTTTTCCAGATCTTCTGGAGTCAAACATCGCATACCAATTTGGTGGACTAGATCAGCAAACCTTGTTGGAGGTAATGCTTTAGTGAGTAAGTCTGCCAACTGGTATTCAGTTCCCACAAAATATAATTCAATTGTACCCTTTTCGACATGCTCCTTGATGAAATGATAGCGGGGATCAATGTGTTTGGATTTGCAATGATGAACGGTGTTGCAGGAAATGGCAATGGCACTTTTGGAGTCACAGTAGATCGGAATCTTATTGAATAGGTAGCTGTAGTCTTTAAGCTGTGATCTCATCCAAATGACTTGAGCACAACAAGCAGACATAGCTACGTATTCAGATTCTGTTGACGACAGTGATGTGCAGTCCTGCTTCTTAGATTGCCAAGACACAAGTTTATCTCCGAGAAACTATAATCCACCAGATGTACTTTTGCGTGTGTCTAAGCATCCTGCATGGTCAGCGTCTGAAAAAGCAATTAGTTCAAAACCAGAATCCTTCGGATACCAGATTCCCAAGTTAATGGTCCCCTTTATGTATCGAAGGATTCTTTTAGCCTCATTGAGGTGCCTTTCAGTTGGTTTGGACTGATAACGAGAACACATGTAGACATCAAATACTATATCAGGTCTACTAGCTGTGAGATACATGAGTGACCCAATAATACTTCGGTATTTGGTAGGGTCAACAGGAGTCCCATGTAAATCAGCATCTAGTTTTGTGGCATAGGCCATTGGTGTATTATAAGTATCACAACTTATCATTCCATGTTTCTTTAAAATTTCCAAAGCATATTTGGACTGATTTAGAAAAATTACAAGGGTGATTGATGAACTTGTAGTCCTAAAAAGAACGAAAGTTCACCCATCATGGACATTTCAAAATTTTCTTTCATTAAATTTGCAAAATCATTTGAGTAACTTCTATTTGTTGAGGCAAAAATAATGTCATCGACATATATTTGAACAATTAGTATGTCCACCCCGTATGTTTTTGTAAATAATGTTGGATCCACTGAACCTTTAGAAAATTTGTTGGCCAGCAAGAAAGCAGATAATTTGTCATACCACGCCCTCGGGGCTTGCTTGAGTCCGTAAAGAGCCTTTTTGAGTCGATAGACGTGATTGGGATGCTCAGGATCAACGAAGCCTTCTGGTTGGCTGACATAGACCACTTCACGGAGTTCACCATTCAGAAATGCCGTTTTCACATCCATTTGATAAACAACCATATTCCTATGAGCAGCATATGCCAGAAAGATCCGAACAGCTTCAAGTCTAGCAACTGGAGCAAAAGATTCTTCAAAATCAATTCCTTCTTCTTGGAAGTATCCTTTAGCTACCAAGCATGATTTGTTACGTATGACAGTGCCCTCTGCATCCAGTTTGTTTTTCCAAATCCATTTTAGCCCAATGACAAAGACTCCGTCAGGTCTTTCAACTAATTCCCAGACTTCCAATCTTTTGAATTGCTGAAATTCCTCTTGCATAGATTCAATCCAGTTGTCATAAGTCATTGCTTCTTTAATGTTCTTTGGTTCTTCTTGACAAACTATGAGTGCATAGATGCAAGTTTCACCATTTGTGTGAAGCCGTTGTCTCGTTATGATTGGTGCATCTGGATGGCCAATAATTTGAACTAAGGGATGATCTCGAGTCCATTTGTGTGTCGAAGGGTGTAGTTGATAGGTATCTCGCATGTTAGCAGGATCCAAATTGCGTGTGGATGACTCAGCTACTTCAGGAAATGTTGGAGCCGGTGCAAACGGGTTAAAGAACGCATTTGGATCATACTCTGCGGGTTGTGGAACTGATTGTGGTGTAGGATCTTCAGCTGATTGTCGTGAGTTAGAAGTGGTTTGTTCTGCTGTTATGGGAGATGTAATTGGAGGACCGTCTTTATCAACAGTTGTAGTTGTTTGTTGAGGTGAGTCAGGTACTTGAATATTTTCAGGTTGTGCAGCGGAAATTGGTGAGACCTCAGGAGAACGGTATACAATTGTATCATCAAACAGTGGAGCAAACAGGGTTTCCAATTCTTTGCGGTTGAGAGGCAATGGTTCAGTCGAAGAGTCCGGAAAGTTAAGACGGTTGTGTTCGGGTCCTAAGCTATTTTGCTCAGAAGCCATTTGTGTGAGTTCATCAAAATTAGCATGAATGGTTTCTTGAATTTCTCTTGTACGACGATTCCATATCCGAAAGCCTTTGGAATTTTCACAATATCCTACGAACACTCCGATGTCAGCCTTTGCTTTAAGTTTACCTAAATCATCACTATCATTTTTCGGATAACAAAGTGCTCCAAATACATGAAATTAATCGATATTTGGTTTTCTTTTGTGAACAAGTTGATAAGGTGTTTTGCGATGGTGTTTTGTGATCATACAACGGTTTTGGGTGTAACATGCAGTTGAAATAGCTTCTGCCCATAAGTAATCTGGTAATTGAGCATTTATCAACATGGTTCTTACAGCTTCCACTAACGTCCTGTTGCGTCTTTCAACAACTCCATTCTGTTCTGGGCTTCGTGCAATAGATGTTTGATGTTCAATTCCCACTTTCTCAAAATACGACCGAAGAGTCTGATTCTTAAATTCTGTACCATTGTCAGTTCTGACCATTCGGACCGTGTTGCGTAACAGAACTTGAATTTTAGTGAGAAAGGTGATGATCATTGAAGGAGCTTGATTTTTACTTCGAAGAAAATAAACCCAAGTCCATCTGGAGTAATCATCAACAATTACAAGTATGTAGCGTTTACCGTTGATGCTTTGAACACGCATTGGGCCACACAAATCCATATGAAGCAATTGTAAAACATGATTTGTACTGTGCTCGGTTTTAAAAGGAAAATGAGCTTGAGTACTTTTTCCTTGTTCACAGGCCGAACATAAGTGATCTTTGGTAAAACGGAAACTTGGAAAACCATCAACTAGTTTATGACGAGCAAGTTCAGTCATAGTTTTGAAATTCAAGTGCGAAAGACGTTTATGCTATAACCAAGATTTAGTTGATTCTGCTTTGGAGAGAAGACATATCGGAGATGTTGTAATCATGTCAGACATTGATATAGTATAAAGATTTGAGCCACGTGAGCCGGACATTAGATCATTTCCTTCTAAGTCACGAATGAAACAAGTTTTCTCACGAAATGCTACTTCTAAATCCCCATCACAAAATTGACCGACTGAAAAGAGGTTGTGACCTAAGCCTTCCACATAATAAACACAACTGATTTCAATGTTCCCACTAGCATAGTCACCGTATTCCATGATTAAAGCGTAATGATCATTCCCGAATCTGACAGTTCCGATAAACTTTGAAACAAAGTTGACTAACAGTTTGAGATTGCCTGTCATATGTCGGGTGCATCCGCTATCAACAATCCAGAGAACAATCTGCACCACCTGCATCACAAGAAGACGACGAGGATGGAACAGTAGTAAGGGTGGAACCAAAAGAAAGTGCAGGTTCCTGTTGGTTAGAAGCACATGTATTCAATAATTTAGGAATCCATTTAAATTCTGGTTTATATTGTAACCATCTTTGCCAATTCCAACTAGTTCTCGCTTTCTTTTTGGTGAACTCACTAGTTATGGGCTTGTTCCTAGATTTATTCTTTTCAATTATGGGGGTAACTACAACATCATTAGAAGCCGCAGATGGCGGTTTTCCTAATATTGACTTAGAGGCAATAGTGGGCCTAGAAAGAATGCCTGTCCTACGTTTCTTATGACGATTTAAGAGAGAATTAGCTACACATTTTGCGTGATCCCCAAATGATACACTTTTACGACAAAACACACAAGATGCATTAATATTCAAAACATTCAAAGGTTCATCATTTGTTACATTGAGATTTTGATTACAATTTGCCAGATTAGAATCTAAATCAGATGCAACATGAGTTTTATTCGAATTCCTAAGTTGATCTTCTACTTCTTGAGCTTCTAGTGTTCCTCTTTTACGTTGCAAGATCCTATTCTTCTTGTTACTTTTTCGCTTGGGTCTGCTAACGCTATTAGTGGAGACTAGTCCTGTGGAAGTGGAAGGGTCAACATTAGTGTTTTGAACATCATTTCCCTTATCAGTTTTGTCTATTTGGTACAATTCTGGTACTATCACAGTGGTGTCAACAAACTTTCCTTTTTGAAGTAGCTTAATTTTCTCTTTCAATTCAATGATGATGTGGTTTTTATCCTGAATATCAGACTCAAGTTTTCTATTGCAGTGTGCAATATCAATCCGGTTTTGTTCCCATTTTGCATTGTCAATTTGCAATTTTCAATTTCCTTTTCATATTGAAGATATTTATTTTTGAAAGACTAATTGTTTTTGCAAATCTGACAAGATTTTGAAACATTATGACTTTGAAGTTGTAATTCCAGTTCAAGACTTTGAGCTTGACACCATTCAAGCCTTTGTTTGAGTTGACAAATTTCTTTTGAAAATTGTTTTCTCACATCATCATTGTTTTTCCTCATTTTATCATTTTCTTGTTTTAATGTCTCAATTTCGGTGTTCAGCAAATCATTATCAGCACAGTGATCTTCCACAAGCAGAGAGGTACCAGATTTATAAAGATCATTCATGATAGTAGACAAAATATCAGCATTGAGAACTTCTTCCAAGAGTCAACCGACATCATTTTTCAAAACTCTATTTCTATGCTTTTGAACCAAAATCACATTTTCATTTGATTTGAAAACGTTTATCATTGATTTGACTTCTTTTTGAAGATGCTGTTCCCAACTTGTAGCACAATGACGGAGGTGTTGAACGATTGGCAACATTTGTTTTTGAAAAATATCTCTCTTTTCTCGCTCGTAAGTGGATTGAAAAGTTTCAATTTTTATTTCTGAATTACGTTCAACTGTTTCCTCCAAAATTTCGATGTCTTCCATAAAAGTTTTGAAATAATTTAAAACACGAAAAATTTTTGGTAAAGGTGTAACTTCACCAGAAGATGGTAAAGGACCATTAACTTGTGCCATAATTTGGACAGGAGCCGCATTAGAAGATGAAACATATGACTCAGTGACAAACCAAGATTTCTCAGGTATTTCCTTTTGAGGAACAAAAGATTTAGAAATGTGAGGAGCTTTTGAATAATCATATGGTTTCCAATATTCAACTTGACTCATATTTGATCGACTCTCTTCTTCAAGTTCTTCCTCTTCCTCAGTATCATAAACAATAGTACGCACAATCGTATCATCACGCATATATTCCATACTATAAATTTTAGGATTTTCTTTGAACGCTTTGTGAAGAAACATTGATTTGTAATTACCAAGTGCAAAACCCTTATCGGGTCTCGGTTTTAAAGTAAATTTTTGAATTGTTGTGACTGAGCCCCCGGTTTTATAAACAACATTACGAAATTCTTTAAGTTGTTTTTCTAGATCGACAATTTCATATAATAATTTTTCTTCATATTTCCTTTTTCGCACTTTATGTTCATAAAAATCCTTTTTGCAAGTTGACAGCTCTGTTTGAGTTTTTGAAAGTTCTTTTTGTAGTTGTTCAACCTGTTTTTGAAGTTCAAACTTATCATTTTCAAGTTTTGAAACCAACTTCCCATTTGACTCAATTAAATCTTGCATTTTGTATTGAAGATCTTGTTCTTTATTGTAATATTCTTGAAAAGCTTTTTCAAAACTTTTTTCATGTTTAACCTTGTGTTCCAGATTTGAGAGCTGTATTTTATAACACTCAATGTCTCTTGAAAGTGACTTATTTGTTACTTTTAAAGCTTGATTTTTCTCATTCATTTCATTATTTGCAATTGTTGAGCGTTCAGTTGTTTAGACAACAATATAAGGTCAGGGTCTGGATCAAACAATGGTTCATGTTGTTCTACAGGATCATGTTTATCATTCTCAATAGGATTATCAAATGAAACAACTGTGTCATCATCAAATATAACAACTGTGTTCATTTGTTCATCTTCTTGAAAAGATAAAGATGAGTCAGATTGAACAACTTGCGCCTTGTCTGATTCAGAAGCAGAGGGTGATGCAATTTCATGTATTAGGTATGCATTAAGATCATGTACCTGAGATAAGCCATCAATGTCATACACTGGGCCTGAATCATTCATATGAAGTTCCTACATGTTGGCCATAAGCATCACAGCTGCATTTGCTTCCAGATCTTCCATGTCATCATCATTGTACGCATTTGCCATGAAGCTGTTCTCCTGCTCAGTGAAATGTCCTTCCTTTTCATCTTTGAGAGCCATGAGTAATGCCTGCTTGTGAAACTTACTGCCCCGAGTTCTCGGTTTTGGACATGCTGTTGCAATATGACCTTTCTCATTGTAGTTGTAGCACCATACTGCATTCCCTGAGTTAGAGTTCCCAGTTGCAACACTTTCATTCCTTTTCTGAGTAGCACCAGAGTTGTTTCTGAACCCTCCATTGTTGTTGAACCTTTGTTCATTTCCAGAATTTCCCGAATAACCACCTGATCGTCCATAATTTCGATTCTGTATCTCAACCCTCCCATCTTGAATGACAGCTTGATTCCTAGTGTTTGATGAAGAGTGAAGACGGTTGTTTGTTTTGTTTGAGAATTTGCTGAAGGCACGAGCAATGAGAGCAAGTCCTTGATTCAACGTATTGAAGTCATCATCTTCATCGTCATTAGAATTAGAGTAGTACATTGACTCACTGTTTTCATAGGGAATAGGTTGATTAGATTGCTGTGAAGAATCACATGGGATCATCTGACTTGGAGTTGTAGGTTGTGGGTAGCTGAAGTAATTCTGTTCCTGAACATAAGCATGATTTGACATTGGAGGTGGAGTATACTGAGATTGAGCTACGAGTGCCAAAGAATTTGGTGTTGGTGGTGGTAAGTAACCTCCTCAAAGAGCACGATCTTTCTCCACTTCAGGTTCATGGTGTTTCAGAAAGTCATACAACAAGCCATACGGTGCATCATGAAGATTTTTTGTTTGACGAACGAATGTCACCTACTTTTGCCAATCTGGACCAAGACTACCGACGAATTTGGAGTTCACTGCGATCCTTGGCACTGTGATTTTGTGTCATTCCAAATCATTTACCACATTAGTGAAACGATGATAATAGGATTCAAGTGACTCCCCTGGTTCAATTGAGATGTTAGTGTATTCCATGTAAAGTTTAGATTCCATATCATCTTTGTTCAATTGAGTGCCTTCCATTAGGAGATGAACATGTTCCCACATAGCTTTAGCCGTTTTTTGAGCATCAACACTCCGATAAATTGGATTTGGTATTCCTTGAAGTATATAGGCCATTGCATATTCATCAGCTTCACGATGTAGTTTCTGATCTTCTATGAGTTGAGATTCTGGAACGGGTTTTTCTACAGGAGCCCGAGGAGGATCAGCAGATGGATCTCCACTTTCAAGTCTAGTTGTCCACTCAAATGGTCCTTCAAGTATCACTTGTTTCAAGTATTTCCCATGGGGTTTCTTAAGTTCAAGGAATCGTAAGAATCGACTTGACGACTGAACATAGTTCCTAGGTGTTAGCATTGGAGGTGTTTCAAGTGATCCTGCCTCATGTCTGGATTGTTGAGTTGTAATAACTTCACACATCCGATCAAACCAGTGAGGTTGTTTGGACGAATACTGATCGGGTGGTTGTGACATTGGATATGGTTGTTGTTGAGGAATGAGTTGATGTTGTTGCATCATGAGATATTGTTGTTTTGGCTGAAACGGTTGTTGCTAAAAGTGTGATTGTGATGGTTGTTGATACGATTGTTGCTGATGGTATTGCTGTGGCTGATACTGCTGATGTTGCTGTTGCTGAGGATGAGAGAAGTAGTAATTTGGTGGTTGAGACATATTAGAACACTTGTGTAATTTAGGATCTTGTAGAAGATTGAAATGTACGTTTCTTTGGTTAAGATCAAGAATCCTTTGGCAAAGATGAGAATCTTACGCGTAACACAAAACTTATGCGTAGACTTAAAAGTTATGCGTAAAGATTGATTTTATGCGTAAAAAGTAAGTTTATGCGTAAGATTTCCCTTTACACGTAAGTTTAAGCTTATGCGTAAGATTTTATGCTTAAGGTTCAAAGACCAAACAAATCTTTCAAACTTGTCTAAACTTGAAAGATATTCGTAGTCGAAGTATTCCACTAACTTATCCAAGCTAGGGATGTACTGAGTCACCGTAGCACGAAGAGAAGACCGTGATGAAGCTTAATACTAAATCTGTGACTTACGCGTAAGATTAAATCTTATGCGTAAGAATCCAAGTTCTGCGTAAACAGGCAACTTAAGCGTAGGATCTGTATCTTAAGCGTAGGAATGGATCTTAGGCGTAGAAAAGGGGTTTTCCACCAAAACTTAAGCGTAAATAGTGATCTTATGCGTAGGAATGGGGTTTTCGGCAAAACTCACGCGTAGACTGACCAAAAAGTGCTGTTGACAGCTATAAAGTAGTACTATACTAAAATCTTACGCGTAGAATGACCAGAAACTTGTAAAAATCACTACTTTTTGAAGAAAAATGCTTAGAAATAAGGTTCTATTGATCAAATAACTTCCCCAACACTTATAAATCACTAAATATGAAAAATTTAGCTACCAAAAACTAGTTTTCTAATATCAAAGAAGCTACAAAACTCAATAATTAGGAGAAATAATACTAAAATCTTTAAAAGATCAAAACTTTATGCAAAATCTAAGCTTCTAATCACTATATCAATCTTAAAACTTATCCAAGATCCAAGATTTGAGTGAAAGAAACAAAGAAAAAGCAAAAATATAAAGAAAAAACACTTCAAACACCACGTTAACACTA
This sequence comes from Artemisia argyi, assembly GCA_030686995.1. NCBI lineage: Eukaryota > Viridiplantae > Streptophyta > Magnoliopsida > Asterales > Asteraceae > Artemisia > Artemisia argyi. The sequence continues at coordinate 95,383,458 of CM060693.1, forward strand.
AGAAACAACACTTCAATCTCTATTTGGCAAATGATACCACTTGTTAGGTGCCCATATTGATGTTACACAAGTAAAGAATGAGATAGATATAAGGATTGGTTGATTTCAAAAATTATGAAAAGTGAAAGAACAATAGTTTCATTAAGATATCAAAATAACCAACAAATGTTATGTTTACATAAGCCTTGTATTTATAGGAGGGAAGCTAGGGCAACATTCCCTAGTCCCTTTCAAGCTACTAACGTGGGCTTTGTAAGCCTTATGGGCTTTTACATGTTTCCCATTAACTTAAACATAAACATAAATATTACTAAAGCAACCTAGTACAAAATGTAATAACCGAGACTTGACTAAATACTAAAGTATGTTCCCAACAGAGTACAACGCAAAGGTGTGGGAAAATTAATTGACTTTACTAGTCAAATAATTATGACTTCATTGGTCAAGTAATTATGATACGGGTTTAACACAAGGGTTATCCTAATGCCTCTTATCATGTAGTAAATAGTGCTACTGATGCGTGGGAATTGCACCAGGTTTTACCTCTCGAGGGATCTCGAGAAGCTTACAACCCCCACCAGGCAGTGTACCTGATCGTTGTAGTATAGTATAGTGACAATTACCGGGGGATTGATCGTTCAACTCAGGAATAGTGTCGCTAGGATTAGAAAGCCTAAAAACTAGGTCTAGAAGTGAGGGATGATTCTTTTTGTATTTTTATATTTTTATGAAAGCAAGTAAAAATCTCGATTTTTGGAAGAGTGGGCGGAATTAGTTGCTAGCCAACTAACCCAATGACTACAGATGCAATAAAAATAAAATAACAGAAATGTAAATTAAGCTAATTACTAATGTGGTGTGAGCAATATATGGGAGAATTGTGTTTACTTAGATTTCACTACTCCCTATATATCTTATACAGGTTAATTGTTTATTACAGTTGCGTGGATGACGGGTTATATTCCTTAATATCAATCATGGGGTGACGTATTTACTTCCCCAATTCTATAAGCTCCTACTTCACTCCTATGTCGAGCCTGCAAGAAGCTCACAACATGGGTTCACTAGAATTCGCTCATGCATTAAATACAACCATAAAAATTTAGTACACATCGGTTCATGTTTCTTAAGACGTTCAAGCAAGTTACACAATGGAGATCTGCCAGTTTTCTTAAGCCTAACATTGAAATCATTCATCCATTACAACTATAAACAAGCAATCAACCTATAATCAACATCTAGGTTTCATTACATCTAAGCAAACACACAAAAGATCTAGCCTAGCATGTTAAAATCAAGACAAGCGTAAGATATATTCAAACAACACATAGACATATTGAATGAATTGAAAGGATACTTATCTCAATTGAACATGAAGGGTTTCAAAGGGTGAAAACCCTTGAAAATACTGTAAAAGTCGTGTTAGGGTTTACTAAGTTCGACCCTAAAATTCTCCTCCCTTTAGAATGAAAATTACAAAAACTATATATAGATTTACTAAGGTGACGGCGTCAAGAAGAAAGTTCTGACGCCGTCAACCCGCCGCCCATAATATTCTCGGACTGCCTAGATCCAGATCTGACGCCGTCACGTGTAATCATGTTCTGGGCCGTCACCACTTTTACTCTTGACGGCCTTGTCTTGACGCCGTTACGTTTTCTCTGGGCCGTCATCATTTTTGCTCCTGACGCCGTCATGAAATTGCTCTTGATGCCGTCAGATACTGTTCCCAGCAAGGAAAATTAAGACTTTGCCATTTTCTTCACTTTTATGCTCTAAAAACATCCAAAATGATTCCTTTTCCAGAATTCACTCCCAAAGTACCTAAAATCACAAAAGGAACGATTTAGGGAAATATTTGATCAAATAAATTCAAATTCTGGCTTAAAGGACCCCCTAAAAACAGATCATTTTTTGCCTCATCATATACCCTTACACTTGAGATTTGCTTGTCCTCAAGCAAATGCGCTTTTATTCTAGTCAAAATACAAGTTAGGGGTCATTTAACACTAATATAAAAGTAATTACAACAAATAATCGTTCAACTAAAGACCAAAGACAAGCACGGAGGTCATACACTAGCACCTCACAAATAGTGTTTAGATACTCACATCTCTCGAGTGTAATAAAGTATATATCACAATATGGAAATGGAAAACATCTCTCACTACCTGTCATAGCAAAATAGATTACCATAGGCTTGGGAAAGGATCAAACCTCCACCACATGGCGTAAGCACCTAGGATAAACTATCAAAGAGGTCTTTTAAAGGGTTATAACGTTAGGTGTAGGGATATGGAATACACGGTTCTGTTGGATATAGGCAATCTTTACTGGTGGCGAGTTAATCATCTTGGTTAATTACATGTACAATATGACGTTGCTAAGCCAAGACTAGACTCGACTTAAGCTAATAAATGAAAAATAACAAAAACTTAAAACAAACATAAAATGAAACGGGATGGTAGTCCGTATGTTTTTTCTCTTTTGTTTTTCTAATTTTTTTTTTCTTTTTCTTGATATTTTCATTTTTTTTTTTTTTTTTTTTTTTTTTTTTTTTCATACACTCTTACCCTACCATCCAAAATAATATATCATAGGGAATGAACATTCCCCTTACACTTGAATTTTTACATACTTTACAATAAACTAATCTAATGACTCGAATTAAGATAATCAAAACACTTGAAGTACTTTTAAGATTAACGCACATATGGGGGTAATAATATGATGTTCTTCCCCATTACTCCATAACACAAGTACTTTACCCATGAGTCCCAATCGTCCCAAAACAATATTAACTAAGGGTTTAAACAAATAACAATAATGCACTAAAGATGAGTGCATACACAGAAGGCTAAGGCGATTTGGTTGTACATTTAAGTGGGGTGTAACAAATTCTTCCTTTAAGTAAGATGCTTAAAGTTAGAAACGAAAAGATAGGCTCGGAGGGGTGTACTAGGGGTTTCTTGTACTAAAAATGAGTACAACGCTCATGGTGTGGGAAAAATTAATTGACTTTACTAGCCAAGTAATATGACTTAAATGGTCAAGTAATTATGATACGGGTTTAACACAAGGGTGATCCTAATGCCTCTTATCATGTAGTAAATCCTACTACACGAATGTAGTCTCACTAGCGGTCTCGGGATGCATCACTAAAGCAAGTTCTAGAATCTAAATGCTACCGGTACACTCATAAGCACTAATAGTAAATGCTTTTCCTATCAAATCTAAAGGCGAACCTCACATATTTGGGTGGAAAATTTTTCTGAATGATACAGTTTTGTGCTAGTCATACGACTCCTATCCATTGACGCTTGCTAAGGCTAAAGTTTCACTCCTAAATGTTGTAAAATTTTTTAAATTTGGCGCTAAAATTACACTAACAAGTATTTCTCTTAGTTTTATTACACACCTACCATCAAACAAACAAACTCAAGCGAAAGTGTATCCTATGAGGTATCATCATTTTACCCTCCCCTTACACTTAGGATGAACATTGTCCCCAATGTTCAATTAAAGATTGTAAAAGTAAAACAGGTAAAAGAATGAAATCAAATACTCCCCTGATTCGCTCGGTATGGATAGTATGGTAACAAGGTTAGATCTTCCTCCAAGAAAATGAACAATCAAAGCTTCCCTTCCAGAATATAAATCATCTTCTTATCATACATAACCTGTTAAACCTGAGAAAACAAACAAGGCAACCTCGCATAAAATCGGCGGCAATCTATATATGATAACAAATCCTAGAAAACAATGTAAGATATAATGCTTGTGGAATGAGTGTTTGCAGATTCCCTGGAGATTATAAAACTAAAGATTCGACAAAAACTTTAAGACTCCGTTAGAAAAACAAAACTAGCAAAATTTCCAGAATTTTTACACGTGACACCGTCAGGAATTTTTTCCTGACGCCGTCAGAAGTGACCTGCAGAAATTCTTACGTTAAGTTTCCGGAAAATTTCTGGAAAAACTTATGTCCTACTTCCTGGAAAATCCTGCAAAACATCATTATGACTCGATACAAGCATTTGACTCTAACAAATATGAATATACATGTTCATTTAATATTGTTGAGAATCATGATCAATTTTGTTCCTTAAAAACATATTCGGGGTTTCCCCTTACACTTATCTTTTGCGAAATACCTTTGGATGAAGTTAAGACTAAGCCAAATGACAAAATAAAGTATTTTCACCATTTTAGTTTTGAAACATGATCTACCAACAATAAAAATAAAGCATGCATACGGAAACAAATAACAATAAAACAAAATAAAAATCACACAAAACATGGGTTGCCTCCCAAGAAGCGCTTTTCTTTATTTATGAGTCTTGTAGCTAGACTCAAGGTCATGGCTTACTACGTGACCTCATCCTTTGTCTCACTTTCCACCGATTGTAAATGTTCTTTATAGAGACCAAACACCTTTTGCTCAATTGCTCCTATGATTCTATTAGCAAATTCCTTATCAACTCTATATTTTGGTCCTAGAGTCAAGCAATCTTTATAGAAAAGGCTCTTCTTCTCCCATACATAGTCCATGCCCTTTTCCTTATCCTCTTCATTGATGTCCTCGAAAGCACCAATGTTATCCATGTCAAATCGAGGCACAAAACAAAATTCTTTCATTCTATTAGGCATTCTATAAGTGATCCTATCGGTGTTACTAGCAAATCGGATTGTCCCTTCTACCTCATCATATTCTAACTTAGACTCTTCAACAAATGATTTACCAAACACAACATTGGATAAGCGATAATCAATAACATTAGCAAGATCTTCAACAACCATAAAGTCAGTGATATAAGTAAAATTCCCAACAAAGACATGTAGACCTTTAATTCTCCCGACAAAGTTACAAACTCCACCGGGGTATCTGGGACATAATATTGATTGGGGATTTAAAATCAATGTAAGCATTGTCAATATGTTTATACCCAATCATACATGGTATCTTAGCATTCTTAGGATCGCCTCTCTTTATCTTAGGTTCGATTCTAGTAAAAGGAGGTCGAGGATTATCAATAAGATTATTATAGTACGCAATCTCCTCCTTAGTGGGTTATAGATTAAAATAATCATCTAGCTTTGGATCAATCTCCTCCTTAGTGGGGTATACATCCTCAAAATCTTTAGTCCCTAGGTCCTTATTTGAATACAAGGCGGTCGCTAGGTCACTAAATGCATGGTCGAGCTTAACATTAATCAACCTATTAAGCTCCCTAAGTTCCCTAATCTCACTCTCAATTTGTTCACGTAACAAAGCGACTTCTCTAGGGGAAATGGGTGGATTCGCGTTTTCCATAATGGTCAACGGAATAATCAATGAATTTATATTACTAACAATGGCACGAAGAAATAGATAGACTAAAGAAAACCTAAAAATAAAAATAAAATCTTACTAGACAGGAATCTAGCAAGTAGACCTAATAAAAAGAAATCCTAACCTAGACAATAACTATTCCCCGGGCTGCAGCGCCAAAAACTTGATACGTGGGAATTGCACCATGCTTTACCTCTCGAGGGATCTCGAGAAGTTTACAGCCCCCACCAGGCAGTGTACCTGATCGTTGTAGTATAGTATAGTGACAAGTACCGGGGGATTGATCGTTCAACTCAGGAATAGTGTCGCTAGGATTAGAAAGCCTAAAATCTAGATCTAGAGGTGAGGGATGATTCTTTTTGTATTTTTATATTTTTATGAAAGCAAGTAAAAATCTCGGTTTTTGGAAGAGTGGGCGGAATTAGTTGCTAGCTAACTAACCCAATGACTACAGATGCAATAAAAATAAAATAACAGAAATGTAAATTAAGCTAATTACTAATGTGGTGTGAGCAATATATGGGAGAATTTTGTTTACTTAGATTTCACTACTCCCTAGATATCTTATACAGGTTAATTGTTTGTTACAGTTGCGTGGATGACGGTTTATTTTCCTTAATATCAATCATGGGGTGGCGTACTTACTTCCCCAATTCTATAAGCTCCTACTTCACTCCTATGTCGAGCATGCAAGATGCTCCTAACATGGGATCACTAGAATTCGCTCATGCATTAAATATAACCATAAAAACCTAGTACACATCGGTTCATGTTTCTTAAGACGTTTAAGCAAGTTACACAATGGAGATCTGCCAGTTTTCTTATGCCTAACATTGAAATCATTCACCCATTACAACTATAAACGAGTAATCAACCTATAATCAACATCTAGGTTTCATTACATCTAAGCAAACACACAAGAGATCTAGCCTAGCATGTTAAAATCAAGACAAGCGTAAGATATATTCAAACAATACATAGACATATTGAATGAATTGAAAGGATACTTATCTCAATTGAACATGAAGGGTTTCAAAGGGTGAAAACCCTTGAAAATACTGTAAAAGTCGTGTTAGGGTTTACTAAGTTCGACCCTAAAATTCTCCTCCATTTAGAATGAAAATTACAAAAACTATATATAGATTTACTAAGGTGACGGCGTCAAGAAGAAAGTTCTGACCCCATCAACCCGCCGCCCATAATATTCTCGAACTGCCTAGATCCAGATCTGACGCCGTCACGTGTAATCATGTTCTGGGCCGTCACCACTTTTACTCTTGACAGCCTTGTCTTGACGCCGTCACGTTTTCTCTGGGCCGTCATCATTTTTGATCCTGACGCCGTCATAAAATTGCTCTTGATGCCGTCAAGTACTGTTCCTAGCAAGGAAAATTAAGACTTTGCCGTTTTCTTCAGTTTTATGCTCCAAAAACGTCCAAAATGCTTCCTTTTCCAGAATTCACTCCCAAAGTACCTAAAATCACAAAAGGAACGATTTAGGGCAATATTTGATCAAATAAATTCAAATTCCGGCTTAAATGACCCCCTAAAAACGGATCATTTTTCGCCTCATCAGCTACACGAATGTAGTCTCACTAGCGGTCTCGGGATGCATCAATAACGCAAGAGATGAGGCAAAAAATAAACCGTTTTTAGGGGGTCATTTAAGCCCGGAATTGAATTTATTTGATCAAATATTGCCCTAAATCGTTCCTTTTGTGATTTTAGGTACTTTGGGAGTGAATTTTGAAAAAGGAAGCATTTTGGACGTTTTTGGAGCATAAAACTGAAGAAAACGGCAAAGACTTAATTTTCCATGCTGAGAACAGTACCTGACGGCGTCAAGAAGGAAATTGTGACGGCGTCAGGGGAAAACTCAATGACGACCCAGAGAAAACCTGAAGGCGTCAAGAGAAGGGCGTCAAGAGTTAATATGGTGATGGCCTGCATAAGGAGTACACGTGACGGTGTCAAACCTAGATCTAGGCAGTCCGAGAATTTATTTGGCGGCGAGATGACGGCGTCAGACATTTGCTCTTGACGCCGTCACCTCACAAAATCTATATATACTTTTCTATTTTTCATTCATTAAGAGAGGAACTTGTGTGGAGAATACTAGGGTCGAACTTAATAAACCCTAGGTCGTTTGTAACAGTATTTTCAAGGGTTTTCACCCCTTGAAACCTTTCATGTTCAATTAAGATAAGTCCTCTTTCAATTCATTCAATATGTGTATGTGTTGTTTGAATATATCTTATGCTTGTCTTGATTTTAACATGCTAGGCTAGATCTTTCATGTGTTTCCTTAGATGTAATGAAACTTAGATGTTAATTATAGGTTGATTGCTTGTTTATAGTTGTATTGGATGAATGATTTCAATGTTAGGCTTAAGAAAACTGGCAGATCTCCATTGTGTAACATGCTTGAATGTCTTAAGAAACATGAACCGATGTGTAGTAGGTTTTAATGGTTGTATTTAATGGATGATCAAATTCTAGTGATTCCATGTTAGGAGCTTCTTAGCCGGCTCGACATAGGAGTGAAGTAGGCGCTTATAGAATTGGGGAAGTAAGTACGCCACCCCATGAATGGTATTAAGGAATACAATCCGTCATCCACGCAACTGTAATAAGTAATTAACCTGTAAAAGATATCTAGGGAGTAGTGAAATCTAAGTAAACACAATTCTCCCATATATTGTTCACACCTCTATCTTAATTTAGTTTATTTTCATTTTTAGTATTTTGTTTTGAATGGATCTTAGTAATTGGGTTAGTTGAATAGCAACTAATTCCGCCCACTCCTTCCAAACCGAGATTTTACTTGCTTTTTATAAAAATCTAAAAATACAAAAAGAATCATCCCTCATCTCTAGACCTAGTCTTTAGGTTTTCTAATCCTAGCGACACTATTCCTAGCTGAACGATCAATCCCCCGGTATTTGTGACTATACTATACTACAACGATCATGTACACTGCCTGGTGGGGGTTGTAAGCTTCTCGAGATCCCTCGAGAGGTAAAGCCTGGTGCAATCCCTACACATCAAGTTTTTGGCGCCGCAGCCCGGGGAATAGTTATTGTCTAGGTTAAGATCTCTTTTTATTAGGTCTACTTGCTAGATTCCTTTCTAGTAAGATTTTATTTTTATTTTTAGGTTCTCTTTAGTCTATCTTATTTCTTTGTTTCCTTTGTTCGTAAACTATCTCGATGGATAACAATAACATTGATCGTTTGATTCCTGTTATTCGTGTTTTTTGTCGTAGGATTTTCCAAATGCCCGTCCCAATCCCTTTAGTGGAAAATGAGAATCCACCTAACCTATCGCCTAACCACCACTTTGACAATAATTCTGAAATGGCGGAGTCTGACCACGATGATGACCATAGGGCTAGTCCTTTTTACTATTCAGACTCCGATGATGGTCTAGATGATGGTGATGTGATTAATGAGTATAGGATGGAAGATGAAGTGAACCCTCTTAGGTATGTCAACCCTAGAACAAGGATTGAGAGTGATAGATCATTCTATATGCAATTTCCTTGTAAGATTGGATTTAGGAGCTTTAATACCTACCTTAACTCATCTCTCCCAATGAACATAATCTCTCGTAGTGAATATAATAAAATCATGGTAGATGAGTTAGAATACAAAGGAGATAATGTTATTGCTAGGGCAATGTCATTGCATGTGTTTGTAGGAAGCTTCATTTATCTTGTTGAGTTCATGGTTATGGAGAATCTAGGAGAATTTATTGATAGTAAGTTAACCCAAGCTATGTTTGGAAAACCTTTCAAAAGGTTGACCAACCTTGATGAAAAACTTATGGAAGGGTTAATTACATTCTCGGATGGGGATGAAGATTTTGTCTACCAAATGCCCCGTGCACACCCTAGGTTCAAGGATTTTTCCATGGAGAAGTGTAGTAGGTATCCGCCCATAGAAATGCTAAGTGAGAATGATAAGAGAAAAGGGCTTAAATATACTCATGAAAAGAATAAAAGGTACTATCGCGGATGTTTAGAGTTAGGGGATGATTATAAGAAAGATGAGGCGACTATTAGATGGCTCACGCTTGGTCATGTGAGCATAAGCGACACACGATAGCCCATGACCTTGAGTCTAGCTACAAGACTCGTAAATAAAGAAAAGCGCTTCTTGGGAGGCAACCCATGTTTTGTGTGATTTTTATTTTGTTTAATTGTTATTTGCTTTCGTATGCATGCTTTATTTTTATTGTTGGTAGATCATGTTTCAAAACTAAAATGATGAAAATACTTTATTTTGTTGTTTGGCTTAGTCTTAACTTCATCCAAAGGTATTTCGCAAAAGATAAGTGTAAGGGGAAACCCCAAATATGTTTTTAAAGAAACAAACATTGATCATGATTCTCCACAATATTAAGTGAACATGTATATTCGTATTTTTTAGAGTCAAATGCTTGTATCGAGTCATAATGGTGTTTTGCAGGATTTTCCAGGAAGTAGGACGAAGTTTTTTTCAGAAATTTTCCGAAAACTTAACATAAGAATTTCTGCAGGTCACTTCTGACGGCGTCACGAGTTTACTCTTGACGGCATCACGTGTAAAATTCTGGAAATTTTACCTGTTTTGTTTTTCTAACGGAGTCTTAAAGTTTTTGTCGAATCTTTAGTTTTATAATCTCCAGAAAATCTGCAAACATCATTCCACAAGCATTATATCTTATTTTGTTTTCTAGGATTTGTTAGCATATATAGATTGCCGCCGATTTTACGCGAGGTTGCCTTGTCTGTTTTCTCAGGTTTTACAGGTTATGTATGACAAGAAGATGATTTATATTCCGGAAGGGAAGCTTTGATTGTTCATTTTCTTGAAGGAAGATCTAACCTGGCCACCTTATTATCCAACCGAGCGAATCAGGGGAGTATTTGATTTCATTCGTTTTACTTATTTCACTTTTACATTCTTTACTTGAACATTGGGGACAATGTTCATCCTAAGTGTAAGAGGAGGGTAAAATGATGATACCTTACAGATACACTTTCGCTTGAGTTTGTTTGTTTGATGGTAGATGTGTAATAAAACTATGAGAAATACTTGTTAGTGCAATTTTAGCGCCAAATTTAAATTTTTTTACAACATTTAGGAGTGAAACTTTAGCCTTAGCAAGCGTCTCATGGATAGGAGTCGTATGACTAGCACAAAACCGTACCATTCAGAAAAATTTTCCACCTAAATATGTTAGGTTCGCCTTTAGATTTGATAGGAAAAGCATTTACTATTAGTGCTTATGAGTGTACCGGTAGCATTTAGATTCTAGAACTTGCGTTAGTGATGCATCCCGAGACCGCTAGTGAGACTACATTCGTGTAGTAGGATTTACTACATGATAAGAGGCATTAGGATCACCCTTGTGTTAAACCTGTATCATAATTACTTGACCATTTAAGTCATATTACTTGGCTAGTTAAGTGAATTAATTTTTCCCACACCCTTAGCGTTGTACTCATTTTTAGTACACGAAACCCCTAGTACACCCCTCCGAGCTGCAGAAAAGATGAAGTGGAGAAGAAAAATCGGTTTTGATCACTTAGGAAATGTGGTGTAATATTAGTTGTAGTTTAGTGTAAGTATTAGTTATAATCGGGTACCGGGTTTGCTAGAAATAAATATTAATGAAGTTAACCGGGACTTAATAAAGTTATAAAAATGTTAAAATTATATTAGGTACAAGTATTGAGTGATCGGGTGATTATTATTTAGTTTTCACGAAAACCGTCGTAATATTCATAAGCTTACGTTATAAATAAAATAAATTTCCAAAATACTGGGTAACTGAATGTTATAACTTTTATGATGATAAAATGGATATAAAAATATGTCGGGACCATTGTGGGAATATTTAGATATATTCGTCGTGTATAAACCGGGTGTTAACGTTTTTTCTAACTTTAAGCATCTTACTTAAAGGAACAATTTGTTACACCCCACTTAAATGTACACCCAAATCGCCTTAGCCTTCCGTGTATGCACTCATCTTTAGTGCATTATTGTTATTTATTAAACCCTAAGTTAATTATCTAATTGATTACATGGTTTCTAAGTCGAGTCATATCCTTGTACATATTGTTTTGGGACGATTGGGACTCATGGGTAAAGTACTAATGTTATGGAGTAATGGGGAAGAACATCATATATTACCCCCGTATGTACGTTAATCTTAAAAGTACTCCAAGTGTTTTGATTATCTTAATTCGAGTCATTAGATTAGTTTATTGTAAAGTATGTAAAAATTCAAGTGTAAGGGGAATATTCATTCCCTATGATGTATTATTTTGGATGGTAGGGTAAGAGTGTATGGAGAAAAAAAAAAAAAAAAAAAAAAAAAAGAGAAAAACATACGGACTACCATCCTTTTTATTCTATGTTCATTTTATGTTTTTGTTATTTTTAATTTATTAGCTTAAGTCGAGTCTAGTCTTGGCTTATCAACGCCACATTGTACATGTAATTAACCAAGATTGTTAACTCGCCACCAGTAAAGACTGCCTATATCCAACAAAACCGTGTATTCCATATCCCTACACCTAACATTACAACCTTTTAAAAGACCTCTTTGATAGTTTAATCTAGGTGCTTACGCCATGTGGTGGAGGTTTGATCCTTTCCCAAGCCTATGGTAATCTATTTTTCTATGACAGGTAGTGAGAGATGTTTTCCATTTCCATATTGTGATATATACTTTATTACACCCGAGAGATGTGAGTATCTAAACACTATTTGTGAGGTTCTAGTATATGACCTCCGTGCTTGTCTTTGGTCTTTAGTGGAACGATTATTTTTTGTAATTACTTTTATATTAGTGTTAAATGACCCCTAACTTGTATTTTGACTAGAATAAAAGCGCATTTGCTTGAGGACAAGCAAATCTCAAGTGTAAGGGTATATGATGAGGTGAAAAATGAACCGTTTTTAGGGGGTCATTTAAGCCCGGAATTGAATTTATTTGATCAAATATTGCCCTAAATCGTTCCTTTTGTGATTTTAGGTACTTTGGGAGTGAATTCTGGAAAAGGAAGCATTTTGGATGTTTTTGGAGCATAAAAGTGAAGAAAATGGCAAAGACTTAATTTTCCATGCTGAGAACAGTACCTGACGGCATCAAGAAGGAAATCGAAACGGCGTCAGGGGCAAAATCCATGACGACCCAGAGAAAACCTGAAGGCGTCAAGAGAAGGGCGTCAAGAGTTAATATGGTGACGGCCTGCATAAGGAGTACACGTGACGGCGTCAAACCCAGATCTAGGCAGTCCGAGAATTTATTTGGCGGCGAGATGACAGCGTCAGACATTTGCTCTTGACGCCGTCACCTCACAAAATCTATATATACTTTTCTATTTTTCATTCATTAAGAGAGGAACTTGTGTGGAGAATACTAGGGTCGAACCTAATAAACCCTAGGTCGTTTGTAATAGTATTTTCAAGGGTTTTCACCCCTTGAAACCTTTCATGTTTAATTAAGATAAGTCCTCTTTCAATTCATTCAATATGTGTATGTGTTGTTTGAATATATCTTATGCTTGTCTTGATTTTAACATGCTAGGCTAGATCTTTCATGTGTTTGCTTAGATGTAATGAAACTTAGATGTTAATTATAGGTTGATTGCTTGTTTATAGTTGTATTGGATGAATGATTTCAATGTTAGGCTTAAGAAAACTGGCAGATCTCCATTATGTAACATGCTTGAACGTCTTAAGAAACATGAACCGATGTGTAGTAGGTTTTAATGGTTGTATTTAATGGATGATCAAATTCTAGTGATTCCATGTTAGGAGCTTCTTAGCCGGCTCGACATAGGAGTGAAGTAGGCGCTTATAGAATTGGGGAAGTAAGTACGCCACCCCATGAATGGTATTAAGGAATACAATCCGTTATCCACGCAACTGTAATAAGTAATTAACCTGTAAAAGATATCTAGGGAGTAGTGAAATCTAAGTAAACACAATTCTCCTATATATTGTTCACACCTCTATCTTAATTTAGTTTATTTTCATTTTTAGTATTTTGTTTTGATTGAATCTTAGTAATTGGGTTAGTTGAATAGCAACTAATTTCGCCCACTCCTTCAAAACCGAGATTTTACTTGCTTTTTATAAAAACCTAAAAATACAAAAAGAATCATCCCTCATCTCTAGACCTAGTCTTTAGGTTTTCTAATCCTAGCGACACTATTCCTAGCTGAACGATCAATCCCCCGGTACTTGTCACTATACTATACTACAACGATCTGGTACACTGCCTGGTGGGGGTTGTAAGCTTCTCGAGATCCCTCGAGAAGTAAAGCCTGGTGCAATCCCTATGCATCAGCAAGTTCTAGAATCTAAGTACTACCGGTACACTCATAAGAATCTTTTTCTAACAAATCTAGGGGCGAACCTCACATATTTGGGGTGGAAAATTTTGAGTGGTACGGTTTTTCGTGCTAGTCATACAACTCCTACCAATAAGATGCTCATTAAGATTAAAGCTTCACTCCTAAATGTTGTAAAAAATTTTAAATTTGGCGCTAAAATTGCCCTAACAAGTATTTCTCTTAGTTTTATTACACACCTACTTTTGAACAAAAAAAACTCAAGTGCAATTGCATTCTCTAAGGTATCATCATTCACCCTCCTCTTACACTTAGGTTGAACATTGTCCCCAATGTTCAATGAAAAGGATGTAAAAGTATTGAAGGTAAAAAAATGAAACAAATACTCCCCTGATTCGTTCGGTGTAGATAATATGGTAACAAGGTTAGATCCTCCTCCAAGAAAATGAACGTTGAAAGCTTCCCTCCAAAAATATAAATCATCTTCTTGTCCAATATAACCTGTTAAACCTGAGAAAACAATCATGGCAAACCTCCCGTAAAATCGGCGGCAATCTATATATGCAAAAATCCTAGAAAGCAAATTAAGATATAATGCTTGTGGAATGAAATGTTGCAGATTTCCCGGAGTTTATAGAATTAACAAAAACTTTAAGACTCCGGTAGAAAAATAAAACTCGCAAACTTTTTCAGAATTTTACACCTGACGCCGTCAGGTTATAACCCTGACGCCGTCAGAGTGCTCTGACAGAAATCTTATGTTAAGTTTCCGGAAAATTTCTGGAAAAACTCATGCCTTAATTCCTGGAATTTCTGCAAAACATCATTATGACTCGATACAAGCATTTGACACAAACAAATACTAATATACATGTTCGTTTAATATTGTTGTGATTCATGTTCAAGCTCGTTCTCAGAAAAAAATTTAGATTTCCCTTACACTTATCTTTTGCGAAATACCTTTATATGAAGTTAAGACGAAGTTAAACAACAAGGTAAAGCATTTTCATAATTTATTTTGAAACATGAGCCACAAACAATAAAAATAAAACATGCATACAGTAACAAATAAAATCAAACAAACAAACAATCAAACAAATAAAGCTTGGTTTGCCTCCCAAGAAGCGCTTTTTCTTTATTTACGAGTCTTGTAGCTAGACTCAAGGTCACGGGCTATTACGTGATCTTGTATCGCAATATGATGTACCCCTTGTCAATAGAATCCTCGCTATTCGGGTAGTAATGTTTCAATCGTTCGACATTCACAGTCATTTCTCCACCCCTTTCGCTGTTCAAGAGTGCTACTCCATTGTGACCTAAATTTTTGATCGTGAATGGTCCATACCACCACGAGTTTGATTTATCGGGAGGCTCTTTAATGAGTGCTTAAACACTCATCATTTTTGGTCAAATCTGAACTGCAAAACATCCAAAAACACTCAAAAATGCATCAAAATACAGAAAATATCTCAGGGATTGTGTTTTATATGTTTTAGATGCAAAATGAGTAAAAACAAATGAAAAACGAACAAAGTTTGCAAAATTGACTGTTTCAGTCCCCCAACTTTCATATAATGACAAAACTAGTCCCTGGTTATTCAAAATATGGAAAATTATCATCTAAGATCCTTAGGGATCCAAAAGTTGTCAAAATTAGTCTTTTAAAATTCAAAATTTCAAAATGACAACTTAGGTCCCTGAAGTTTCAAAATTGGCAAAAATGGTCCCTAGGAATTTTAAATTTTGGAAATCATCAAACAAGGTCCCTGTGTTATTAAACCTTGACAAAAATAGTCCTTATGATGAAGTTGGGAAAATTTCATTTCAAACCCCTCAAATTTCAGCCTTTGCAAAAGAGGTCCTTGTAATATCAATACAAACCAAATCCAATTCCAAAACACACACCAGCCCATCACCACCTTTTCTTGGCCCATCTCCCATCCAGCCCAACACCTTCCTCAAATAAAAAAACAAACTCACCCCCGTTTTATTATCACCCCCAAGTCAAACCATTTGACCTCTCCCACCTTCTCCCACTTGCTGCTACCTGCTAACTTGCCATCTCCCCTCACCTCCACCTCACCAACACCACTCCATGTCTCATTGACTCTCTGCAAAACACCAAGAAGCATTAATTTCCCCTAAAGTCTTCCAAGTTATCTAACTGAAAAAAAAGAAAATTGGCGCCAAAATTACATTTAAAGGTCAAGATGAGTTTGAGTAATCCAACGACTCAGGATTGAAGTGGGAAAGAGGCAGAGGGTTTCACTAACCCTAGAGGTCCCCTATAAGAAGAAAGAGAAGCAGCGTGGCTCAGTAGCAGTTACTTAGTTATTATTTTTAAACCATTTTCATGTAATTCCCTGTTTTAGTTATAGAATTTAGTTTTCAAGTGCAATCTCTAGTTCCTGAATGTATTTGAGAAGTATTCGAATCAAAAATTTCAAGTTTCTTTGTGCAAGTCAGTTTATGCAATTTTAATGGAAATTTCATTTTAATCAAAGTACTGTTAGAAGTTGTAACTTGAAGTATAACCTAGTTCATATAAGCCTGCTTATAAGATTTTCAAAGCTTGTGAAGCCTTTCAAAGAGTTTTAGTTCATAAACTAGAAAATACAAAAAAAAAAAAAAAAAAAAAAAAAAAAAAAAAAAAAATTAAAAAATCAATAATAAATTAGTGGGAAATAAAAATTCACTATGGAGGATGAAGACAGCTTGAAGCAACATTAAATATGGATGGAAATTGGTTTTAGTACCTCATGGGAGGTGTTAGGGTGTTTTTGATCTTGGGTTCTTTAGTTGTCTGCTTGGAATAAATATTGTGAGTATTTTCCATACTTTTGGCATTGTACTGTTCACTTGATCATTTGTGCTTACTGTATGTTTATTCTTACTTATTTATGCATGCATTTTCTAGTGATGCTTATTTGGTAGTATAAAGCAACTTAGTTTGAGATTTGCTTCTTAACTGTTTAGCAACTGCCAATTTCGCATAATAAGGTATATTTAGGTGTTTGATGTTCTTGTTGGTCCTTACATGCTCATTTCAGTTTATTATAGCATTATAAGTACTCCTGCATCAAAATCTTGGTCTAAATCACTCACTTGTAGCATAAATCACAAAAACAGCTTCATTAAGGGGTGTTGGGATTGAGTTTGTTCTGTGAGTTGTGGTTTGTTTCTGTTGTTGGTTTCAGTTGGTACATGTCACAACAAGGTTCAATAGCATAAGTAAGTCATAAAATCAAAGTGTCAATTGAATAAAACTCAAATTCAACACTCACTCACCTCAACAGCCTATCTGTTGGTGTTTTGGTGTTCCAAACCTTTGATTTCAATTCAAAACTAGATTAGATTGCTTGACTTAGTTTCATTTAGGTTTAATAAACATGTATTAATCATTCAGAAACACTAGAAGTTCATCAAAGTCAAACTAGTAGCATAATCACAAAAGTCAAATTTGCACATTAGGAAAAATCTCAAAAATGGCATGAATTGTTTTGAATTTTGTATTACGATCTAGGTCTTGAAATTTTCACCAATTCATAGTCCCCTAGCTGAAATTTGAAGTCCCATAGTCATTTTATTTTTGTGAATTTTTGTGTGGGTCCCACAATTGCCCAAACAGACTTGCAGGGCAAGGGTTTGCCCTGCTTCACAACCCAGTCCAGACCAGCCATCTTCCATAAGCTCCTTAGGGTTTATTAGTGGGCCCCAGTGTATGAACCCTGGCTTATTTTGAAGCTTATCAGTCCATCTTGTAGGATCAAGTCTAATATCAGACCCCTAAACTCCTTGGTGGGCCCTACATTGGGCTGCAAATATCCTTTCTGGTCATATGGTCTGTGGTGTATTAGTGAGCTTATTTGTTGCTTCCTAGCTTTTTCCTAGTGCTTATTAGTTTACTTTCAGTTTGTTGTGTTAATCTCAGTACCTTGTAGCTTAATTTACTTTTGTGTCTCAGCCTATAGGTTATTTCAAAGCTTTTTGCTCTCACAGTTGACCAAAGTCAACTATCAAGGCATAAGCACTCCAAAGTGCTTATTGTTAAGCAATAGCTGAGTCCAATTCACAAAAAGTCTCACATTTTTAGTTTAAAGTAGGTTTTTAAAAAGAAAAACCCGAAAATCCAACCTTAAATATAGTTATAGCTTCTATATAATAGAAGTTATCTTTTTCATTTTTCTTTTTAGCTTATTATCAAGCACTTATGTATTTTCATATTTTTCTTCAGTTCCTAATAGTTTGAAGTATTTTTGAGAATTTTTCTAGATTTTTCCTTTGTCATTTAGTAATTTTTAGAATTAATATTAGTTTAATAAATTATTAATTAATATTAAAGTATTAAATAGCAAAGTTAGATTTCATTAAGTAATACCTAGTTTTTATAATTTTCCTAGATTTTATATAAGTTTAAACATTTTTAAGATTTTTTCTATAATTTTTACTGTCCATATTCTAATTTTCTTATTTTAATTAGTTTAATAAGTAAATAATTGATAATTAGTTAATAATTAATAATATTTAATTTAAAAATAAAAAAAAATACAAATTTAATTTTAAAATTAGTTTTAAGTTATTTTAGATTTTTCCAAATATTATTTTCAATTTTCTAGTGTAATTTCATAATTAATTATAATTTAGGGTAATTTAGATAATTAAAAAGTAATTAGAAAATAGTAATTAATTAATAATAATTAATTAAAAGGTGTAAAAATTATTTTTCTTTTTGTAAAAATTTTCTTTATTTATTAGGATTGTAAAAATATCAATTTCATATCCGTAGCCTTTTTATTTCTTTAGATTCACTTTTTATTGCGTACGTCAGTACACGTTTGTAATTAAGACGTACGTGTTTAGGTTTTAATGCGTTTCTTCTTAATCCAAATTCACGTAATCAATCACATAGCTTTCCTAAGCTATTTCATTTCATAATTCTCAAATATTTCTCATAATAACCCTTTCCTGTGAGATTCACCCGATCACAAGAGCGCTAAAGCACAATTCACACCTCGTCGGGACTTAACGACCTTGTGATACCCTATATTACCTGGAAGCATTGGTCTAGGTTGTTTGACTATATTGACCACATATGTGGTTGACTTTAGTTGACTGTTTAGAGCCAATCAAATTTTGGCGCCGCTGCCGGGGAGGTGTGCGCGTTTCTGCAGCGTCTTAAGAGATTAGTGTTATTTCACCATCATCACTGTAAAAATCCCATCACTTTTGTAAATTTTAAATCAAAACACAAAAAAGTCATTAACACTTTTCCTAAAGTGTTAAAACACCAAAAAAAATTAATTAAAAAACAAACAAAACAGATCGTAACGTTTTCTAAATCGGGTTTCTTTTTAAGGTGATTCTTAAAGAGATAAGATTTTGGTTAAACGTAACGATACCAAAAATAATTCCAAAAGTTTTTTCACATACACACAAAAACTCAAAAACATCCGTCTTTTTCTTGTGAATAATAATACATAAAAATAAACCGTCGCAAACTAAGACAGAACACCTACCAACTGGGGGTGTGGACATTAATAAGTTCCTAAACATAAGATCAAAACTTGCCATTGTATCCCTGTGAGTGGTGTATCTTTCTTAAAGAAGCCATTCACTTGTGATTATTGGTTTAAGTTCACCATCGTTTTGCCTCGATTTTGTTTTGAGTGAATTTGTTTTTAGTGCATGCGCACTCGTTCTTCAAGGTCCATGAGCCCATTACGTGAGCTTGTTAAACCTCGAAGAACTCGTAGACGTTCAGCAGCAACAGTCGGATCTGAGTCCGTACTGTTGCCACATCTGCTGTCACCATGGCGGAAGACCGCCCCATGTGTGAGCTTCTCCAAGCCCCCATTGAGGGTTATGGAGATGCTATCGTTGTTCCAGCCATCATGGCTGATAATTTTGAGCTCAAAACCGGGTTACTCAATCTTGTAACCTCAAGTCAATTATACGGTTTTGAGAGGGACGATCCTCATGCTCACATTCGATGGTTCAATAAAATCACGTCAACCATCAAGTACAAGAATGTTCCATCTGAAGCAATCAAACTTCTTCTCTTCCCATTCTCCCTCGAGGGACAAGCCCGGATTTGGCTTGAAAAACAACCTCCTCGTTCTATTGAAACATGGGAAGATCTTGTCAAAAAATTTGTGAATGAATTCTTCCCACGTTCCAAGACCACGAGTCTTAAGGACAAAATCACCAAGTTAACTCAGAAATATGATGAATCATTTGGTGAAGCGTGGGATCGTTTCAAAGAATTACTTCGCAAGTGTCCACATCATGGTTTCTCAAAGTTGATGCAACTTGATACTTTCTACAATGGTGTGAGCCAAGCTGATCAGGATTCACTCAATGCCTCCGCGGGAGGTAACTTCTTGAGTAGAACCACCAAAGAAGCTTTGCAAATCATAGAAAACAAGTCCAAGGTCCGCTCTACACGAAGCAAGCTGATTGTTTCCCAAATCAATGTGGGTCCTTCTACTTCATCTTCTGTGGGTCAATCTAGCACGGATGCTAAGATTAACAAGCTCACTGAAGCGATTCAAGCTTTGGTTCTCGCCCAAGAAAAGAAAGTTTCTTTTCCACAACATCCTTCACCTGCTGAGGTTAAAAAAGTGGAAGTCTGTGTGACTTGTGGTGGGCCGCATGCCTACTACAATTGCACAGCTACTGATGGTACTCCATATGAAGCTCATGCTGTTGTCGGGTCCCAAAATCAAGGAGGCAATTCGATACCGCCCTCCTATGGACCCGAACTATCGTCCTCACCACTACCCTGGACCTCCCAGTTTTAATCAATACCAAAATGTCCAAAACTGTAACCAAAATCAAAATAGAGTGAACCAAGGTTTCCAAAACCAAGGTAACTTCAATCAGGGTCACGGTTTTCAAAATCAAAACCAAGGTTTCCAACATCAAGGAAACTTTAATCGAAACCAAGGTCAGGGTAATTTCAATCCCGGATATTTTCATGGAAACAACAACCCTAATCAGGGTAATTTTCAAATCAAGGTCCCAATCCGAACAACCGAGCTCCAAATTTTCCTAATCCGAATCAAGCCATTGTTCCAACTAGGCCTTCATCTGACGAGTTGTTAAAGCAATTCATGAAATCCCAAGAAGAGTTGAACAAGTTGTTGGTCAGCTAGATTTCTGATATCAAGAAGTCTTTAAATGATCGACCCTCGAGCTCAGGTACAACTTTACCGAGCAACACGATCGCTAACCCGAGGGGCGATGCTAAGGCGATCACAGCAAGAAGTGGAGTTTCCTATGATGAACCCGCGATTCCTATTACATCTTCTTCCTCTCCTCCAAAGGTAGTGGAACGTGAACCTGAGGTGACAAAGGACAAGGTGCAATCTCCTATCCCACGAAGTACCGCACACGTCCAACCTCAGGTTATTCCAGAAACCAGATGTAAGCCTGGAGTTGTCTTTGAACCACCAGAAACTCCTGGAGTTGTCTTTGAACCACCAGAAGCTCCGCAAAAAGGCTAGTCACCAAATGGATAAATTTTTCCAAATCTTCCAAGATTTGTACTTTGACATTAGCTTCGCGGATGCTATTCTCTTGATGCCCAAGTTTGCATCAACAATTAAAAATCTGTTAAGTAATAAGGAAAAACTCTTCGAGATGGCTAGAACTCCGTTGAATGAGAACTGCTCAGCAGTTCTTTTGAAAAAGCTTCCCGAGAAGCTTGGAGACCCCGGGAAATTTCTCATTCCTTGTATTTTTCCGGGTATGGTTGAATGCTTCGCCTTGGCCGATCTGGGTGCTAGCATTAACCTGATGCCATATTATGTGATGGATCTAAACACCTTGATCTATGTTAGAATGATACTTTGAGTTATATCACTAAGTATGCGGAATCTACTTAGTAATACTTAGAAGTTTGATTGTGAATGAAACAGTTGTATATGAATGAGAATAATGTATGTATCAAACTGTTAGCTCCAATATTATTAATAATAATAATACGAGTGATCTTTGTATCACTAGGGTTACAACCTTGAAGCTCTAAGGAAAACATATATCTAACCTTAACCTAGGACCTCCTTTTATAGCAAAAGGAGTCCTCTTCTACAAGATAAGTATAATGATAATGAAATAAGATATACACAAGATCTATTCTATATTTATATTTACAAGTTTCCTAACAGTTATCCTAACAGCAGTGGTAATAATATGTACTAGCAGTGGTAATGAGTTTCCACTGCTAGTGCATTTTTCAGCAGTTGTAATGTTCACACTTAGCCGTGGTAACTGTTAATATAATTTCAAACAATCCTCCCCTAAACTTATGATTAACATGTAAATCAATAAGTTTCTTCAAGCAGTCAGCAAATATGAGGATATGGGAATTCTTCCAAACACTTATCTTCTTTTTCTTAACTCCTGATCAACTCTCACACTTTGATCATAAATTCTCTGTAACAAATCTTCTATGACTTCACTTCTTTCCCAACATCTGAGCTTAACTGACATCATAACAGTGAGAACTCCTGCTCTTAATGGATATTCCTTCTCAGCTAACATAAACACATCAACTCCATCTTGAGTAGAAACATGATGTACAACACTTGAATCATAGAATTTCCACAGAGTATTCATATTGTGAGCTTCAAATCTCCAATACCTGTCACTTGGGTCAGGTTCATATAATCTTCTAAAGTAAACCCACAACTCTTGAGCTTTGACATCAACAAGTTCATCTTTCTTGGACTGATCTTGAATAAACCTCCACAAAGTATTCAAATCTTCTCTATCACAAGATCTAACAACTTCTTCAAAATCTCTGCAAACACTTGTGATATTACCAGTTCTGATAATCTTCCATGCTACACCAAAATCATCAGAATAGATTTCCCAACCAACTACTGGATATCTGGTTTGTAAAGGTTCTATATTAAGTACATCAGTTTCAATAAACACCATATTAGTAACTTGTTCTTCAGTCAACTTGCTGACACCTTCTTTTGCTTGAGATGACTTCTGAGTCTTCAATTTCTTAGCATCTTTGGATTCAAGACTCATTCCTGACCTTTTTGACTTTATTGCTACAGGTTCTTTATCTATTGGAATGAAACTACTATTGATTGATGCTAAACCACCAACTTATATTGACCAAAGATTGGTCAACAAAGTCAAATTGCCTAGATCAATGCTCCGGGTAATATAAGGTATCACCAGGTGGTTAAATCCTGACAAGGTGTGAAATGTGACTGAGCGTGCTTTGTGATCGGGTGTTTATTCACAGAAAAGGTTTGTTATGAGAATTATTTAGAAATTATTAAACAAAATAGCTTAGGAAAGCTATGTGAATGATTACGGGAATTTAGATCAAGAAGATTCGAGCTAGAACCTAAAAACGTACGTTTTAATTAAAAACGTACACAGATGAACGAAACAGAAAGTACAACTGATGGACGGAAAAGGTTATAAGTGTAAAATTATTATTTTTACAATCCTAACAATTAAAGAAAATTTTAAGAAAAAGAAAAAGTATTTTTACACTATTTAATTATTAATTACTAATTATCTATTTATTAACTAATTTCACTAATTAGATTTAATAAAAATACTAAAAAGACTTAGAAAATTAAGAAAAATTTTAAAAATCTAATTAACCATCACAGGAATCCTAAAAAATTATAAAAAGTTGATTTTATGTATTTTTAAACTAATTTACTAATTATTAATCTAATTATTAATTAATTACCAATTAAACTATTTATATTATAAAAAATAGAAAATGAACAATATAAATTCTAGGAAAATTTATAAAAATGTTTTAACTTATATAAAAGCTAGAAAAATTATAAAAACTAGGTTGTACTTTATAAAATCTAATTATGCTATTTAATTATTTAATATTAATTAATAGCTAATTAAACTAAAATTAATTCTAAAAACCAATAAAAGACAAAAGAAAAATCTGGAAAAATTTCTAGAATTACTTTAACCTAAAAGAGAATTTATAAAAATATAAAAATGATATATTGCCTATAAATAAGCTAAAAAGAAAATTAAAATGATAATATCTATTAAATAGAAGCTATTACTAAAATTAAAGTTGGTTTTTTTTGGTTTTTTCTTTTTCCAAACTGATTATACACTAAAAACTAAAACTTTTTATGAAAACACTTTTTATACAAACAAGAAATAAGCACTTTGAGTGCTTATTAGTCCACTCAGTTGACTTTTGTTGACTGAGGATGGAATTAAGCTCAAATGGAGAGTGTGGGGTCCACAATGGTAAACTTTGGTTTCTCTGAGTTAAATGAACAATATTAAGCAAGATTAACACAAATAAGTAGCGTAAATAAGCCACGAATCACAAATAAGCACTTTGCTTATTGAGATTCTGAGACAGAATGGGGACAACTTTTGGGAGCAAAACTAAGTGGGGTCCACAAGTCTAGAGGTCAAACAAAAGGTCAACTCTTAATCCCTGATAGGAGGGGGGGTTGGGAGAAGCCAAGTATGAGGTGTGGGACCCATTGGGTTAGCCACAAACTACCACCAAAGGTGGTGGGTGAGATGGGTCTGCTGAGTGCACAGGGCAATGGGTTGCCCTGCAGGTCCGTTCAAAGGGTATTTTGGTCCACTAAAAAAAATTACAAAAATATAACCACAATGGAAATCACAAGTTCAGCTGGTATATTAAGCACACAACAAGTTTCAAAGCTTGAAACCACTCACAAAAATCAAATTAATTCATGCCATATTTGGAAAAACCTGAGATTCAAACTTTTGACTTTTTAGAAAACTTTGAGATTTGACTTAATTGAACTTTGATCCTTGATTTTATGACTTGTTTGGATTAAATAAACCACAAGAAGCTCAGAATGAGCAAGAACTTGTATTTTTGAGTTGAAATGATGCTTGTGGTTGCCTACTGTCACCACAGATGATGATTAAGCCAAATTATATGTGATTTTGACTTCTACTTACTTTGTTACTGATTTTATGGTTAATTTATCCTAAATAACTCTAGTGTAGTACGACTAAACCAGAAAATGACAACCAAACTCCCCTGAGCCTTCTTGAAAGGCTTATGCCAAACACCCCTTATGAAAGTAAATCTGAATGAAACTAAGATCACAAGACACCACAGTGCAATCTACTCAATATAATTAACCTAAATAATGATAAACAAGTAATCTAAGAAGAAATAAACAACTTGATAACACCCAAGAACCCAAACACAGATTATGCACAAAATGCTCTAAGAATCTAAAATTTGAAAACAAAGAAGCTTTAAACCTTCCCTTGCTTTTACTAGGGCTTCTCTTTCAGCTACTAGCTCCTAGCTTATCAATGATAAGCTAGGTACAAGTCCTTCCACCAATTCCATTACTTGGTGCTTCCATTAGCTTTCCACAATGTGCAAGGGTACCCTGTGATTTATTTGCTACTGATTTTGTATTTTTTTCTATTTTCTTTTCACATTTTTAGATACTAGGTTGGATTATGAGTGCTTATATAGAGCTTATATTCAATAATTAACTTAGATATAAAACTTGAAAAACTTGATGAAACTGAAAATTGCTATTGATAATTTAAAAGATAAGAACTTTCATTAACTTGAAAAAGATTACAACTAAGAATACAGATACTAAATTAAACTAAGTTATCACTACTACTCCCTTAAGGATTACAAATGGCTCATATTTATACTAAAAATGAAAAATAAATCTATTCTTTGCCCATGTGCACTTCCTTTCTGCTTTTTCTGCCCCAATGGCTTCTATGAAGACCCTTGACCAAATCCTCACCATCAATTTGGCTCTTCTCTTATCCTGACCCTTGATTCTCTTTTTCCCGCCAAGAGAGAAATGAAAAATATAAGTGGAACGGGTTTGGGCATTTATTGTGGTGGGATTGTTTGGTAGGGTGTATTAATTGGGGTGGCTAATGGTGAAAAAAGGTAAGAGGAGGGGGGGGGGGGGACACAGCCCTGGTTTTGCGTTGGGTGTTGGGGGGAAGAAGACGGTCAACGTGGTGTTTGACCGGGGTGTGTTTTTTATATAAAAAGGAAGTGGGCTAGGGATTTTGGGCCTGGGGTGGGATTGGACTGGATCATGGTTTTGTTTTTGGATTTGGTTTGGTTTGGGTAAATAATAGAAAGGGTCCGGTTGGTTAAGGAATTATCAAGGACCAACTTTTTAATTTTACCAAACATGAAGGACTGATTTTGTACTTTTCCCAAGTTGCTTCCAAGGACCAATTATGCCAATCATCAATAAACCAAGAACCAATTTTGCCATTTTTGATTTTTCAAAATTCCCAGGGACCTATTTTGCCATTTTTGAAAACTCAGGGGCTAAACATGTAATTTTGGAAAGTTTATGACCCAAGTGTAATATTTTTTGACATTTGACTTTCAAAACCTTGGGTTGACTTTTCATTTCAAAATAAATGCGTAGGGACTAATTTTGACAAGTTTTGAAACTTGGGGGACTGAAACTGCCAATATTGCAAACTTTGTACATTTTTTCTTTGTTTTTGCACATTTTGCATTTAAAACACATAAAACACAATCCTTGTGATAATTTAAGTATTTTGATATCTTTTTGATTGTTTTTGTATGTTTTGGCAGTTTAAATACGACAAAAATGATGAGTGTTTGAGCACTCATCAATCCCCCACACTAAACTATTGCTAGTCCCTAGTAATCTTTGTAGAAAACTTGATGGATTTTAAACTCTTTACCAAAAGCCATCACTTCTGGAGTAGCCAGGTGTAAGAACTGTGGCACACCTGATAACCGTGTGATTTTGAGCAAACCACCAGCTTTCAACGGATTTGTTTAGTCTTTACCAAGAGCCGTTTGCTCCTGGACTAGCCAACTCTTGATGGACCTAGTCAACATCTTGGTGAGCTGATTACCAATTATGGATTTTCCACGGCCTTTACCACATGCCATAATCTTGCGGGCTAGCCAACTCATTCGCTTTATGGGATATGGGGAGTTGAGGAACCATACAATTTTGGGTAAATTGCAAGCCGTGAACGGATTTGAGTTATCTTTACCAAGAGCCGTTTGCTCCTGGATTAGCCAATCCCTTTGTCGGTTAGACCTGGCGGACTGATTACCACAAAAATTTTGAAATAAAGTGAAAAATTTTTGAAAATTTTGGCAAAAAACGGGGGTACTAGAAGATATATTTTGATAAAATTCGCTAGAATTTCCCCCCCACACTTAGAAATGAATATTGTCCTCAATATTCAAAGTCCCGGCTGTTATGCTAACTCTTTGAACGGAAAAAGCTAATATTCGAATCTAACTGTGGAAATACCATATTTCACTTTATTTCTATATATACACATCATCATCATTTTTTTTTTTTTTTTTTTGAACTTATATACATATATACATTTTTCAAACAGCGGGGGGTTGGCCATTCCCCCACACTAGGTGGTAGAAAATAGAAAGAATCAGAGATACGGGTGAAAACCCGTATTGTGCTATTGTTTTTGTGCATCGAGTCGCTAGCTTGACTCGATCCTCGAATTCAATTGTCCTTGGGGAAAGTTTGGAGATCCGGGACAACCATGGATGGTATGTCCTCTCCAAATTAGTGCTTTAAACGATGTCCATTCACTTTGAAATTAGGACCGTCATTTTGAGATAATTCGACGGTACCATAAGGATAAACTTTTGCGATAGTGAATGGACTAGTCCATCGGGCTTTGAGCTTTCCCGAGAAGATATTGAGTCTAGAGTTGAAAAGAAGGACTCGATCACCAACGTTGAAAACGCGGTTTTTGATTTTTGAGTCATGAATCTTCTTTGTCTCTTATTTATAGATCAAAGAGTTCTCGTAAGCTTGATCACGAAGTTCGTTTAGTTCATTTAGTTGAACTTTTCTATGATCACCCGCCGTTTTGAGGTCGAAATTGGCATGCTTGAGAGCCCAATAGGCTTTATGCTCAAGCTCGATCGGAAGATGGCACGCTTTCCCGTACACAAGTTTATAAGGCGTACACCCAATGGGTGTTTTGTAAGCCGTACGGAAAGCCCAAAGTGCATCATCTAATTTATCCGACACGATGCACGATTTTCACCTACAGTTCTTTCTAAAATTCTTTTAATGCCCCGATTGGAAACCTCGACTTGTCCACTCGTTTGAGGGTGGTACGCAGTAGAAAGACGGTGAGTTACACCGTACTTTTGCATGACTTTGTCAAATTTGTCATTACAGAAGTGCGTACCACGATCACTAATAATAGCACGTGGAGTTCCGAATCGGGCAAAAAGAGCTTTTAGGAATTTCACAACTACTCGGGCATCATTTGTGGGTAAAGCTTTCGCTTCAACCCATTTTGACAAGTTGTCAACTGCCACGAGTATGTATTTGTTGCCGTGAGAGGATGGAAATGGCCCCATAAAGTCGATGCCCCAGATGTGAAAAATTTCACAAACTTGAATTGCATTCTGAGGCATTTCATTCTTTTGTGAAATGTTCCCGTGACGTTGACAAGCGTCACAGGACTTGACCAATTCTTGGGCATCCTTGTAAATCGAGGGCCAATAAAAGCCGGAATCAAACACCTTTTTGGCGGTGTAGTTGGGATTGTTGTGGCCCCCCGTGGGACCAGCATGGCAAGCCTTTAAAATTTCAGCGGCTTCCTGACCATACACACACCGCCGGATGACTTGATCCGCGCATATTTTGAACAAGTAGGGGTCGACCCAAAAGTAATGTTTTACATCTTTGAAAAATTTATTTTTTTGTTGGGACGACATCCCTTTCACAATGAAGTTACCCGCAAGGTAGTTTGCAAAGTCGGCAAACCATGGGGTAATCGAGTCTCCACGAAATGAAACCGCATTGAGGGTTTCAAGAGGAAATGTTTCATTAATTTCCTTTTTCTCGAAAGCATTTTGGTGAGGGTTTTCAAGACGGGAGAGATGATCAGCAGTTAGGTTCTCAGCTCCTTTTTTATCACGAATAATGATATCAAATTCCTGATGGAGGAGAACCCAACGAATGAGTCTCGGCTTTGCATCTTGTTTTGCAAAGAGGTACTTCAAAGCTGAGTGATCCGTATACACTATGCTTTTGGTCAGAATCAAGTATGGCCGGAATTTTTCAAAAGCATACACCACAGCTAATAACTCTTTTTCAGTGGTGGTGTAATGACTTTGAGCCTCGGTCATAGTCTTGCTGGCATAGTGTATAGGCTGAAAATGTTTTGTTTTGCGTTGCCCCAAGACTGCCCCTATCGCATAATCACTAGCATCACACATGAGCTCGAAAGGCAAGTCCCAATCGGGGGCAACAAGAATCGGTGCCTCGGTAAGCCTTTTCTTTAATGTTTCAAAGGCTTCGATGCACTCGGGGGAGAAGATAAAAGGAGCATCCTTTTCGAGGAGATGGGTCATAGGCCGGGCGATTTTAGAAAAATCTTGAATAAACCTACGGTAGAAACCGGCATGACCCAAAGAGCTCCTAACACCTTTCACGGTTGTGGGATGAGGCAATTTTGCAATGACGTCCACTTTGGCTCTGTCAACCTCAATCCCGTTTTTTGAAATTTTATGGCCGAGGACAATGCCCTCTTTGACCATAAAGTGACTCTTCTCCCAATTTAGACATAACTTTGTGTCTTCACAACGTTTTAGCATGCTGTCTAAATGGGAGAGGCATGATTGGAACGAATCCCCAATGACCGAAAAATCGTCCATAAAGACCTCCATAGTTTTCCCGATCATGTCGGAAAAAATGGCCATCATACATCTTTGAAACGTGCTCGGAGCATTACATAAGCCAAATGGCATACGTTTATATGCAAAAGTTCCATAGGGGCACGTGAAAGTGGTCTTTTCCTGATCTTGCGGATCAATGGGAATCTGAAAGTAACCCGAGAAACCATCGAGGAAGCAATAATACTCATTCCCCGCTAATCTCTCGAGCATCTGATCCATAAAGGGCAGAGGAAAATGATCTTTATGGGTGGCGTCATTTAACTTACGATAATCAATGCAGATACGCCATCCCGTAACCAAACGAGTTGGAATCAACTCATTCTCCTCATTTGTGACAACAGTAATGCCACCCTTTTTTGGAACACAATGAATTGGGCTGACCCAAGGACTGTCCGAGATAGGGTAAATCAATCCGGCATCAAGAAGTTTTAAAACCTCTTGTTTGATAACCTCGTGAATTTTTGGATTCACCCTTCTTTGTTGTTGGACTGCAGGTTTGAAGTCGTCCTCCATTAAAATTTTGTGAGTACAAAACTCAGGGTCAATGCCCTTGATGTCGGAGAGTCGCCAAGCAATTGCTTGTTTATAAGACTTCAAAACCTTTATAAGAGCAACCTTTTCCTCAACACTTAAGTCTTTAGCAATTATGACGGACAATTTATCATCACCCTCCAGAAATGCATATTCAAGATGAGGCGGCAAGTCCTTAAGTTCAACCTCGGGGAAGTCATCAGTTTTCCCAACATTTTTGACTTCCTCCTTATGAAGTTGTTGTGGTAGAACAGGAAGAGGAGAGGGATCTTCGTTTAATAACTTCTCAAGCAGGAGAATATCCCTCTCAGGGTCAATCTCTTGGTTATCGATTCCATCGGGAATCGAATCACTTTTGAGAAAGGCCTCAATTTCTTCTAAGATGAAGTTACTTCCCTCAAACGGAGTGAGGGAAGGAGAAGAATTAGCTATGATAGGATGAGAAGATTGAGTGAGATTTTCACTCGAAGAATCATCAATGAAACCTAAAATCTCTTGAGCATACTCCTCAGCAGCCACATCGATGACATCAATTTGATTCACCGATTCACAGTCATAATCAGAAAAGTATCTCGAAGTTTGATTTAGGTTGAAGGTAATAGCTTCCGTTCCAACACGTAATGTGATCTCATGCTCAAATACATCGATAAGAGCACGCCCAGTCCTAAGGAATCCCCTTCCAAGAATGAGAGGGACCCTAGAATCGGCATCAAAGTCAACAATCACAAAATCTGCTGGAAAATGGAACTTTCCCACTTTAACGAATACGTCCTCGGCAATTCCAAGAGGACGAGAAATCGAACGATCGGCAAGCTCTAAGGTCATGCACGTGGGGGTGAGTTCGGAAAGAGAGAGTTTCTTCCACACAGAATATGGCATCAGGTTAATGCTAGCACCTAAATCAGCTAAGGCGAAGCATTCAACCATACCCGGGAAAGTACAAGGAATGAGAAATTTCCTGGGGTCTCCAAGCTTTTCAGGAAGCTTTTTCAAGAGAACTGCTGAGCAGTGCTCATTCAGAGGAGTTCTTGCCATCTCAAAGAGTTTTTCTTTATTACTCAACAGATTTTTGATTGTCGATGCAAACTTGGGCATCAAGAGAATAGCATCCGCGAAGCTAATATCAAAGTGCAAATCTTGGAAGATTTGGAAAAATTTATCCATTTGGTGATTAGCTTTTTCGCGGAGCTTTTGTTCATTGAGACGTGATGGATAGGGAAAAGAAGTTTTGGATTTAGGGTTGTCCACTGGAGTTTCTGGTGGATCAAAGACAACTCCAGGCTTACATCTGGTTTCAGGATTAACCGGAGGTTGGACGTATGCTGTACTTCGTGGGCTAGGAGTTTGCACCTTGTCCTTTGTCACCTCAGGCTCACGATCCACTACCTTTGGAGGAGAGGAAGAAGAGGTAGTAGGAATCGCGGGTTCATCATATGAAGCACCACTTCATGTTGTGATCGCCTTAGCATCGCCCCTCGGGTTAGCGATCGTGTTGCTCGGTAAAGTAGTACCTGAGCCCGAGGGTCGATCATTTAAAGACTTCTTGATGTCAGAAATCTGGCTGACCAGCAACTTGTTCAACTCTTCTTGGGACTTCATGAATTGCTTTAACAACTCATCAGATGAAGGCCCGGTTGGAACAACGGCTTGATTCGGATTAGGAAGATTTTGATCTCGATTGTTCGGATTGGGGCCTTGATTGAAATTTCCTTGGTTTTGATGATGGAAATTCCCTTGATTCTGGTGAATGTTTCCATGAAAGTTCCTGGGATTGAAATTACCCTGACCTTGGTTCCGGTTAAAGTTTCCTTGATTTTGGTGTTGGAAACCTTGATTTTGGAAACCCTGGTTTTGATTTTGGAAACCATGACCCTGATTGAAGTTACCTTGGTTTTGATAACCTTGGTTCACTCTATTTTGATTCTGGCCACGGTTTTGGACATTTTGGTTTTGATTAAAACCGGGAGGTCCAGGATAATGGTGAGGACGATAGTTCGGGTCCATAGGAGGGTGGTATTGATTACCTCCTTGATTGTGGGACCCAACAACAGCATTAGCTTCATATGGAGTACCATCAGTAGCTGTGCAATTGTAGTAGGCATGCGGCCCATCAGTAGGCATGTGGAAATGAAACTTTCTTTGTTTGGGCGAGAACCAAAGCTTGGATCGCTTCAGTGAGCTTTTCAAGCTTAGCATCCGTGCTAGATTGACTCACAGAAGATGAAGAAGAAGGACCCGCATTAATTTGAGAAACAATCGGTTTGCTTCGTGTAGAGCGGACCTTAGACTTGTTTTCTATGATCTGTAAAGCTTCTTTTGTGGTTCTACTCAAGAAATTACCTCCCGCGGAGGCATTGAGAGAATCCTGATCAGCTTGGCTCACGCCATTGTAGAAAGTATCGATTTGCATCAACTCAGAGAAACCATGATGTGGACACTTGCGAAGTAATTCTTTGAAACGATCCCACGTTTCACCAAAAGATTCATCATATTTTTGAGTGAACTTGGTGATTTCGTTCTTAAGACTCGTGGTTTTGGAAGGTGGGAAGAATTCATTCACAAATTTTTTCACAAGATCTTCCCATGTCTCAATAGATCGTGGAGGTTATTTTTCAAGCCAAATCCGGGCTTGTCCCTCTAGGGAGAATGGGAAGAGAAGAAGTTTTATTGCTTCACAAGGGACATTTTTGTACTTGATGGTCGAAGTGATTTTATTGAACCATCGAATGTGAGCATGAGGATCGTCCCTCTCAAAACCGTAGAATTGACTTGAGGTTACAAGATTGAGTAACCCGGTTTTGAGCTCAAAATTATCAGCCACGATGGCTGGAACAACAATGGCATCTCCGTAACCCTCGATGGGTGCTTGGAGAAGCTCACACATGGGGCGGTCTTCCGCCATGGTGACAGTGGGTGTGACAACAGTACGGATCTCAGATCCGACTGTTGGTGCAGAACGTCTACGAGGTCTTCGAGGTTTCCGGACAAGCTCACGTAATGGGCTAGTGGACCTTGAAGAACGAGTGCGCATGCACTAGGGATAAAAACTTTTTGGACAATATTTTTGGAATGGTCCCGTGATCTAAAATAGTTTTTCTTTAAGAATCTCCTTAAAAGAAAACCGAATCAGAAAACGTTACGATATGTTTTGTTGTTTTTTTTTTTTAAATTTTTTTGGTGTTTTAACACTTTAGGAAAAGTGTTAATGACTTTTTTGTGTTTTGATTTTGAAAATATACACAAGTGGTGGTATTTGTACAGTGAGTGAGGTGAGATAACACTAATCTCAAAAGACGCTGCAGAAACGCGCACACCTCCCCGGCAGCGGCGCCAAAATGTGATTGATGCTAAACCACCAACTTATATTGACCAAAGATTGGTCAACAAAGTCAAATAGCCTAGATCAATGCTCCGGGTAATATAAGGTATCACCAGGTCGTTAAATCCCGACAAGGTGTGAAATGTGACTGAGCGTGCTTTTGTGATCGGGTGTTTATTCACAGAAAAGGTTTGTTATGAGAATTATTTAGAAATTATTAAACAAAATAGCTTAGGAAAGCTATGTGAATGATTACGGGAATTTACATCAAGAAGATTCGAGCTAGAACCTAAAAACATACGTTTTAATTAAAAACGTACACAGGCGAACGAAACAGAAAGTACAACTGATGGACGGAAAAGGTTATAAGTGTAAAATTATTATTTTTACAATCCTAACAATTAAAGAAAATTTTAAGAAAAAGAAAAAGTATTTTTACACTATTTAATTATTAATTATTAATTAATTACTAATTATCTATTTATTAACTAATTTAACTAATTAGATTTATTAAAAATACTAAAAAGACTTAGAAAATTAAGAAAATTTTTACAAATCTAATTAACCATCACAGGAATCCTAAAAAATTATAAAAAGTTGATTTTATGTATTTTTAATCTAATTTACTAATTATTAATCTAATTATTAATTAATTACCAATTAAACTATTTATATTATAAAAAATAGAAAATGAACAATATAAATTCTAGGAAAATTTATAAAAATGGTTTAACTTATATAAAAGCTAGAAAAATTATAAAAACTAGGTTGTACTTTATAAAATCTAATTATGCTATTTAATTACTTAATATTAATTAATAGCTAATTAAACTAAAATTAATTCTAAAAACCACTAAAAGACAAAAGAAAAATCTGGAAAAATTTCTAGAATTACTTTAACCTAAAAGAGAATTTATAAAAATATAAAAATGATATATTGCTTTTAAATAAGCTAAAAAGAAAATTAAAATGATAATTTCTATTAAATAGAAGCTATCACTAAAATTAAAGTTGGTTTTTTTTTTGGTTTTTTCTTTTTCCAAACTGATTATACACTTAAAACTAAAACTTTTTATGAAAACACTTTTTATACAAACAAGAAATAAGCACTTTGAGTGCTTATTAGTCCACTCAGTTGACTTTTGTTGACTGAGGATGGAATTAAGCTCAAATGGAGAGTGTGGGGTCCACAATGGTAAACTTTGGTTTCTCTGAGTTAAATGAACAATATTAAGCAAGATTAACACAAATAAGCAGCTTAAATAAGCCACCAATCGCAAATAAGCTCTTTGCTTATTGAGATTCTGAGACAGAATGGGGACAGCTTTTGGGAGCAAAACTAAGTGGGGTCCACAGGTCTAGAGGTCAAACAAAAGGTCAACCCTTAATCCCTGATAGGAGGGGGGTTGGGAGAAGCCAAGTATGAGGTGTGGGACCCACTGGGTTAGCCACAAACTACCACCAAAGGTGGTGGGTGAGATGGGTCTGCTGAGTGCACAAGGAAATGGGTTGCCCTGCAGGTCAGTTCAAAGGGTATTTTGGTCCACTAAAAAAAATCACAAAAATATAACCACAATGGTAATCACAAGTTCAGCTGGTATATTAAGCACACAACAAGTTTCAAAGCTTGAAACCACTCACAAAAATCAAATTAATTCATGCCATATTTGGAAAAACCTGAGATTCAAACTTTTGACTTTTTAGAAAACTTTGAGATTTGACTTAATTGAACTTTGATCCTTGATTTTATGACTGGTTTGGATTAAATAAACCACAAGAAGCTCAGAATGAGCAAGAACTTGTATTTTTGAGTTGAAATGATGCTTGTGGTTGCCTACTGTCACCACAGATGATGATTAAACCAAATTATATGTGATTTTGACTTCTACTTACTTTGTTACTGATTTTATGGTTAATTTATCCTAAATAACTCTAGTGTAGTATGACTAAACCAGAAAATGACAACCAAACTCCCCTGAGCCTTCTTGAAAGGCTTATGCCAAACACCCCTTTTGAAAGTAAATCTGAATGAAACTAAGATCACAAGACACCACAGTGCAATCTACTCAATATAATTAACCTAAATAATGATAAACAAGTAATCTAAGCAGAAATAAACAAATTGATAACACCCAAGAACCCAAACACAGATTATGCACAAAATGCTCTAAGAATCTAAAATTTGAAAACAAAGAAGCTTTAAACCTTCCCTAGCTTTTACTAGGGCTTCTCTTTCAGCTACTAGCTCCTAGCTTATCAATGATAAGCTAGGTACAAGTCCTTCCACCAATTCCATTACTTGGTGCTTCCATTAGCTTTGCACAATGTGCAAGGGTACCCTGTGATTTATTTGCTACTGATTTTGTATTTTTTTCTGTTTTCTTTTCACATATTTAGATACTAGGTAGGATTATGAGTGCTTATATAGAGCTTATATTCAATAATTAACTTAGATATAAAACTTGAAAAACTTGATGAAACTGAAAATTGCTATTGATAATTTAAAAGATAAGAACTTTCATTAACTTGAAAAAGATTACAACTAAGAATACAGATACTAAATTAAACTAAGTTATCACTACTACTCCCTTAAGGATTACAAATGGCTCATATTTATACTAAAAATGAAAAATAAATCTATTCTTTGCCCATGTGCACTTCCTTTCTGCTTTTTCTGCCCCAATGGCTTCTATGAAGACCCTTGACCAAATCCTCACCATCAATTTGGCTCTTCTCTTATCCTGACCCTTGATTCTCTTTTTCCCGCCAAGAAAGAAATGACAAATATAAGTGGAACAGGTTTGGGCATTTATTGTGGTGGGATAGTTTGGTGGGGTGTATTAATTGGGGTGGCTAATGGTGAAAAAAGGTGAGAGGAGGGGGGGGGGACACAGCCCTGGTTTTGCGTTGGGTGTTGGGGGGAAGAAGACGGTCAACGTGGTGTTTGACCGGGGTGTGTTTTTTATTTAAAAAGGAAGTGGGCTAGGGATTTTGGACCTGGGGTGGGATTGGACTGGATCATGGTTTTGTTTTGGATTTGGTTTGGTTTGGGTAAATAATAGAAAGGGTCCGGTTGGTTAAGGAATTATCAAGGACCAACTTTGTAATTTTACCAAACATGAAGGACTGATTTTGTACTTTTCCCAAGTTGCTTCCAAGGACCAATTATGCCAATCATCAATAAACCAAGAACCAATTTTGCCATTTTTTATTTTTCAAAATTTCCAGGGACCTATTTTGCCATTTTTGAAAACTCAGGAACTAAACATGTAATTTTGGAAAGTTTATGACCCAAGTGTAATATTTTGTGACATTTGACTTTCAAAACCTTGGGTTGACTTTTCCTTTCAAAATAAATGCATAGGGACTAATTTTGACAAGTTTTGAAACTTGGGGGACTAAAACTGCCAATATTGCAAACTTTGTACGTTTTTTCTTTGTTTTTGCACATTTTGCATTTAAAACACATAAAACACAATCCCTGGGATAATTTAAGTATTTTGATATCTTTTTGATTGTTTTTGTATGTTTTGGCAGTTTAAATACGACAAAAATGATGAGTGTTTGAGCACTCATCAACTATCCTGTCTTTTAACCCTGTAGTAAATACCTTCAATCTGATCATGTGTCATTCCTTTAAATTGTGCCATCTTCCAATTTCCAACATGACAACAATAGGTCTTCATCTCAGCAATAATTTGTGTCTTAGTAGGTTGTCTTGGTTTCTTTTGACCCTTTCTTAATGTGCCAATGATGTCATCAAGAGCCTGTTGATTCTTCATCTGAATGAAGTCCTTCAATTGAGCAGACCTTTGATTTTCATTTAGAGTTGTATTAGCAATGAGTTCAACTGCCTTCTTCCTAATCACTAGGTCATTTGCAATCATGAACTCAATTTCTTCTTCTGTAGGCACATAAGTGAACATTGGAGGTTTCTCATGTAGTATTGTTGGTGGAACAACATAAAGTGGTTCTTCCATCACTGTTTCCAATTTATCCAACCTCTTAGCTTCCATGAAACTTGCAATCTCATCCTCCTCTTGCTTTTTCTTCTTTTCAATTTCAGCTGCTGCCAATTTCTTTGCCAATTCTGCATCATAATCTATCTGAGCTTGTTCTTTCTTTGAAATCTTCTTTGATTGTAGCTCAGATGATTCATCAACAACATGAACTTTTCCTTTTTCCAATCTTTTTCTTTGAAATTCTGCATCAGCAACATCCACTACATCTGTATCTGTTTCCACTGTGACTTTATGAGTTTCAACTGCTTTAGCAAAAATCTCTTTAGATCCCACAGCTTCAACTTCCTTTTCTTGAACATTATCAAAAGCATCTAACTCAGCAAAATCCTGTTCAAAATTTAGTCTCCTCCCCTTAAAATCTGCTTCAGTTCTAATCCTCCCCTGTTGGGGAGAATTCTCCAAATCATCACTAAAGTAAACTGAGTCATCATCAGTATGAAGTGGAATGGAAGATCTATGCTTCTTTAGGCTCTCAACTTCATCCTGTAATCTTTTAATCTCTGCCTTCATCTGGTTAAGCTTTGTGGCATGTTGTTGCTTAGTCATTGCCAGATCTTTCTCCAAAGCTGTAACCTGTTGGACTAACTTGGTACATAATTCCATCAATTCATTTGGTTGCACACTACCCTCAACACTTCCAACTGTGTGACCTGTTGGGAGAGGTGAATCATAGGGCATTGATTCAGGCTCTTTTCTAGTTGGACTAGGAGGAAGCCTTGAACCACCACTGCATGTTCCCAAACCAAAAGGTTCAGCAACATGTAATGTTGAGATGATAGGAGTTGGCTGTTTTTGCCTCCTCTCTATGTGTGAGTTACTGCAGGGGTATGTTGAATAGGTGGAACTACAATAGTGGGTATGTGATGCGATACAACTGGGATGGTTGCATCTTCACCATGTACCTGTGAAATCTTTGAAAGCATTTCAAGGAAAAGTGGTTTAACCTCCCCATTCCAAAGTTCTGAAGCCTTACACATATTTTGAAAAACTTTTGGCTTAAGACAGGGGGTTTCATAAACTCTTTTATGGGTTTGCAGTTGAAATTCATTTAACACTGCTTGCACAAACCTTGGATACATCAAAAATTTATATGAACTCTTTACATTGCCTTTCATATTATTGAAAATAAACTTTCAAAAATTGAAAGTCCTATCAGTAGCCAAGCAAACCAAAGGGTAAGCCATGGTTGATGCAAATTGCTCATAAGAGGTTTTCTTAGGACTTAGGCAATGTAAAAGAGTATGTGTTAAAAATCTCCAATGGGGACAAAAACATCCTTTTCTGAATGTAACTTTTTGATCAGATGTATCATACCCCATGGAAGCAATATTTGTGAAAATATCTGAATTGGGTAATGTGATGATACCATTGAGATCATCCAATTGGAGAACTCTCCTCAAGGATGACTCAGTAACATCAATGGTTACCCCATCCACTGTGGCTCTAAGAGCTTCCACAGTTTCTTGTGTGTATCCTTGTTCAATAGTTATGGACTCCACAGTGTTCCAGAACTGTTTGATATGAGAAACAAAGATTGCGGGATTAACAGTTAAGGCATACCTTATGTGGGTTGTATTGAGAAAATCCACAATCTGATGGAAAACAGGGCCACTCTTTTTGTTTAACTTTTGTAAATAGGCCACTTGGTTGTGCTCCTCAACAAAGTTTATAATCGCCATACTTTTGTGAAAGAAAGGTAAAAGTGTTAGTAATCGAGAATAAGAATCAAGCCGTATAATGAATAATTTATACTAATAGGGTTTTGAGGAGTATGCGTAATGTGAATTATCTTAAGAAAGAATTTATCTTTGGAAAAAGAATAAATTAAAAATGGTAAGTGGATAATTCACAAAAAGTTACCCTATTAATAAGGAAACACGGTTATTTTACAACGGCTAGTTAAAAATAAGATTACTGACACAACAGTTGTAACGACTAGTTCACCAGTGGTAAAAATTACTCTTGCAGTGGTAACTTGTGAACTAGCAGTGGTAAATTTTCACAAAATATCAAAGAGCAGTGGTAAGTAAAACATGTAAAATTAGCTGCTCTAATCATAGTTTTTAGCAAACTATCATCTATAAACGGATTTGATATGTCTTTACCATGAGCCGTTTGCTATGGACTAGCCAACTCTTGATCACATGGAATATGGTGAGTTGATGACCATATAGTTTTGGGTAAACTATCAACCATAAACGGATTTGAGAAGTCTTTACCAGTAGCTGTTTGCTCTGGACTAGTTGATTCTTATGTTGATTAGACATGGTGAATCAATAACCATTTGTTGTGTGTCTGAGATACACACCTGATATGGGTTTTTATTCTGCATAACTAAGAAACACCAAACAAAACCAATAAAATTTAACCCAAAGTAACTTTTTGACCAAGTTACTATTCATAAAAATATCTCTCCAAAGTCAACCCGATAATATCCAAATTTACTCCTCCAACCTACCAAAACAGATAAGAGTAAATAACCTTCATTAATTATCCTTCGACCTTGACTTTGCTTATAAAAGGGGGCTCAAAACACATAATTCTTCATCAAAACTTATCTCCAATATCACAAACCCTAAACATCATCATGAGTTGGTTTCCTTTAATCTACATCTCATCTGATGAAACATCTGATGAGGAAATCAGTTATTGCTCTGACTCAAAAGAACTTTCAGCTGGATGGAGTGATTATTTTCCTCCAAGTGCTGCAACAACTACATCTTCCAACATGAAGCCTAACAAGAAGATTTCAGCTGCTCCTGCTCCATCTCTAGAATTTTATTCAAGTTCTTCCTCTGATGATGATGATCCAACCTAAACCTTGTCCAAGGAGCTTCCAAGAGCCCTCACTACAGCTTTGGAGTCAGCCATATTCAACATGAAGTGGCCTGCTATTGAGAAGCCTTCAAAATTGCCAAAGCCTCCCAAGCAAGTGTTGGGCCTTGCTTGTCCAAGAAAGCAACTTTCTTTTGATGACTAGAGAAAGAAAGCTTCTAAGGGCAAGCATGATTATGAGGGAAAAGGGAAGAAACCCATGGAGTAGTGAGTCTGAAGGTTTAGGTGTTAGGTTGTTTATCCTTGTGTTTTGTGATGTTTTGTTTGTATCTTGACTCTCTGAATGGCTGTACTTTGTTTCCTCTTGAATGAATGAATAAATGTACTTTTATTTTTTGCTTTTGTCACTGAGCGAGTAAATCTTTCCACTGTTTTATCATGGTTTCCACTGTGCTTTAATTCCTCTGCATATAAGTTAGTAGAAAACCATACAAACATATACAAACAATATTAGTACCTAAAAACTATCCTGCAACACTAAAAATTATTAGACATCAAAGATTTATGGATTTAGCATTCCAATACCTGTTACCAAGTACTGAAACCTACCCACATCAAGCCCTTTTGTTAATAAATCAGCGTAGTTGTCATCAGTATGAATTTTGACAACATTAATAAGCTTTTTCTCAAAACAATCTCTGATAAAATGATGTCTAATTTCTATATGTTTAGTTTTAGTGTGTTGCACAAGATTTTTAATAATGCATATGGTACTACTATTGTCTATATAGATAATGGTGTTCATGAAATTGTACCCATAATCCAACAATTGATTCTGAAGCCATAAGATCTGAGCACAACAGCTAGCAGCAGCTACATATTCTGCTTCAGTGGTTGAAGTAACCACCATTGTTTGTTTCTTGCACTGCCATGACACCAATCTACATCCAAGAAATTGACATCCTCCTGTAGTTGACCTTCTATCCACACTTGCACCAGCATAATCACTATCTGAGTATGTGATCAATTCCATAGGGGATTCTCTTGGATACCACAATCCTAGGTTAGGATATGTCTTTAAATACCTAAAAATCTTCTCTACTGCTGTCATATGTGATGTTTTTGGAGTAACTTGAAATCTTGCACAAGCACATAAAGCAAACATAATGTCTGGTCTTGAGGAAGTAAGATACATCAGAGAACCAATCATAGATCTGTAAGTGTACACATCAACATCTGCTCCACTAGCATTCTTCAACAATAGATGAGTAGTCTTATCAGCAGGGGTATTTGAAGGTTTTGCATCAGTAAATTCGAACTTCCTTATAATCTCAGTCACATATTTGTATTGACTGATAAACATTCCATCTTTACTTTGTTGTACTTGCAGCCCCAAAAAGAATGTAAGTTCTCCCATAGAACTCATTTGAAATTCATCTTTCATCAGCTTTTCAAACTCTTTGCACATCTCTAGTCTAGTAGATCCAAAGATGATATCATCAACATATACTTGAACAAGTAGAATATCACCCTTGTCTTTCTTGATGAACAAAGTTTGATCAATCTTTCCTCTATGAAACCCATTATTCAACAGATAAGTAGCTAAGGTTTCATACCACTTCCTTGGAGCTTGATGTAAACCATAAAGAGCCTTAACAACTTTATACACTTTATTAGGGTGTTGAGGATCTTCAAAGCCTTGAGGTTGAGAGACATAGACGTCCTCATCAATCTTTCCATACAGGAAGGCACTCTTAACATCCATTTGATAGACAGTAAAGCCCATAAAGGATGCATAGGCTAGAAACAATCTAATAGCCTCAATCCTTGCAACAGGAGCAAAAACTTCTTCATAGTCAATACCCTCCTCTTGAGTGTATCCTTGAGCAACTAATCGAGCTTTGTTCCTGATAACAATACCTCTTTCATCTTTCTTGTTTCTGAAAACCCATTTAGTACCAATCAACTTCATTCCATCAGGCAAATCACATAGAACCCAAACCTTTTGAAGTTTGAACTACAACAACACCTCTTGCATTGCTTCAACCCAGCTAGATTCTTCTAAAGCCTTATAAACATTTTTAGGCTCCACTTGTTATAGAAAACAGAAAAACAAACATTCATTCTTGTTCTTATGCTTCTTGGACTCATAAACTTCACTGATGAACCCATGAACATCATCTTTCTTTGTCTGCCTTCTTGTCTTCACACGTGATTGTAGCTCACCAATAATATTTTCAAGTGGATGCACTTTGTGAATTGAAGTCTGTGATGTGCTAGGAATATCATATGTTGTTGGCATGTTTGAGATCTCAACATCACCATTGGGTGATTCCTTAGATGAACTTCCCACAATTGGACCATCAGTGGAAACTTCTGTTGTACCAGTGGGAATTGAGTTACCACTGCTAGCAGGAATTTCTTTATTCAGAACATCAAAATTCATAGCATTTGCATCACTTTCCTTTTCAGAATCCTTTGAAGGTTGAGAGTTTTCATTGTTGTCAACAAAGTCCCAAAGTGGCATAACAATTTGATCTTTATCATCTTCATCATCTTTGCAAGATTCATCTTCATCAATGAATTCTTTTGTCTCTTCAAGATTATTGTCTCCTGTACTTGAAGTAATAGGTACATAATTCATTGTATTAGATAATGTCTCAAGATCAAATAACCATTCTGGTCCTGAACCTACTGTGTTAGTTTTATTTTCAAGAAACTCAACACGCAAATTTTCTTCAATCTTCTTTGTTCTTAAGTTATAGACTCTAAAAGCCTTGCTAACCATAGAATATCCAACAAAGAAGCCTTCATATGACTTTTCTTCAAACTTTCCCAGATGATCAATGGTATTGAGAATTGTGACATGACATCCAAATGGCCTCATAAATTCCAAAGTTGGGGGTCTTCCTCTGAATAGCTCATAAGGTGTCTTGTCCTTTGTTTTAACCTCTAAAACCTTGTTTTGAATGTAACAAGCAGTGTTAACTGCTTCAGCCCAAAAAGTCACTGGTAGCTTTGAATCAGCTATTATGGTTCTAGCAGCCTCAATTAGTGTTCTGTTTCTTCTTTCAGCAACTCCATTTTGGTGAGGAGTTCTTGCAACACTAAATTCTCTCTTTATACCTTTGTCTCTGCAGAAATCATCCATAACTTTGTTCTTAAACTCTGTCCCATTGTCACACCTGATGATCTTGATCTTCTTATCAACTTGGTTTTCAACTTTAGTGATGAATGTCTTAAGGATGCCAGTGGTTGCATCTTTGGTTCTTAAAAAGAAAACCCATGTAAATCTACTAAAATCATCAGTCACTACAAGACAATACTTCTTCAAATTTATGTTGCTCACAGATGTAGGACCAAACAAGTCCATATGCAGCATGTAGAGTGGATGATCAATAGAATTGTATTCCTTGGTCTTGCATGAAGCTCTGTGTTGCTTACCTTTAAGACAGGCAACACATGTTTGGTCATTTTCAAATCTCTTCTCTGGTAAACCTCTGACTAGACCATCTTTCACAATCTTGTTAATGGTCTTGAAATTAACATGACCAAGTCTTCTGTGCCAAAGCATGGATTCATCCAAAGTGGCTTTTGCAAGCAAACAAGTAACATCATCTTTAGCCACTATATTCTTCATGTCTATGCTATATAGATGAGTCACTAGCACTATCAAATGTATCAAATGTATCAACCTGAACCTCAACCTCAACCTGAACCTCAACCTGAACCTTTTC
Source organism: Artemisia argyi (assembly GCA_030686995.1). Lineage (NCBI taxonomy): Eukaryota > Viridiplantae > Streptophyta > Magnoliopsida > Asterales > Asteraceae > Artemisia > Artemisia argyi. The sequence continues at coordinate 95,427,251 of CM060693.1, forward strand.
AATAGCAGTTTCTTTAACAAATTTTGGTCTATAGGTCATGGTTGGTTCCTGGAACTCTTCTAATCCTGTGTGTGCTAAGTCAATACCAGGAGGTGATGGAACACCTCTTAGAGGTGGTGGAACTAATTTATATCCTACTCCTGATTTGGCTTTGTTTACAACTTGGGCCTCCCAAATTTTGTCAATACACTTGGATTGATGATCTAGTGTATTACAAGTTGTCTATATATTCTCATTGGCCCTTTTAACTTTCTCTAACTCTTCCCTAAGAGCCTTATTCACAGCAACCTTATAATCTAAGTCTCTTTTTAAAACAACAATATCATCATTGAACTTAGATTGATTGGCTCTATAATGCTCTAATTCAGTTTCTAAAATAGCAAGACCTCTTTTATGATTTGCTAAGTTATAATTAGTTTGATTTAACTCTAGCAATTGTTCATCATATTGTTTTTTAAGTTTCTGATAATCTTTTAAAGCCTTACAAGTTTTAGAACAAGCATTATTAATTTGTACCTCAGAGTCAGAAAAAGCCATAAGTGCAAGATCAGTAGCAATCATTGCAGACTCTGAACCATCTTCTTCATCCTCAGCCATATAGCTCCAATCATAGCTCACTCCATCAATGGCCAATAGCACCTTTGGTTCTTCAGTTGTAGGTTCTTTCTTCTTGTCCTGCTTATACCAAGTTGACCTGTTATCAGGCTTCTTTGGTTTCCTGCATTCCCTGGCAAAGTGCCCCTTCTTATGACAGTTGTAGCACTCCTCCTTCTTTTTATCAAAACCTACAGTTTCATTGCCATTTATGGTGATCTTCCTACCAGTCTTCCTCCAGAACTTCTTTGCCTTTAAGCTTAGTAATGCAACCTGCCATTTAATGTCCATCTCGTCCATGTCATCCTCATCAATTTGATCCAAGTCTTCATGTGTGAGAATTGAACCATTCATCTGACTTGACAGAAAGGCATAAAAAGTAGAATCACTTAGACCAGCAATCTGTCTTTTTGAACTAGCAGTGGAAACACCTCCACTACCAGTGGAAACAACAATGTTAGCATCATCATCATCACTATCACTCTCTTCATCTGAAGTATCATCAACAGATGATGATATGAGTGCCAAAGTCCTTGATCTTGAACTTAGTTTGCCAGCCTTCTTCAACCTCTATTCAATAACCTTAAAGTTATTGTACAAATCATTAAGCTTCATAGTCTCCAATTCTGGCTTGTCTTCCCATACTGCAACATTTGTACCAAACTCAGAGGGTAAACTTCTTAAGAACTTTAGATTGAGGTCTTCCCTCTCCACCTCAATTCCAAACACTGTGAGTTGAGTAACAATCTTTTGAAGCCTTGTGAAGATGCTGTCAATAGATTCATTACTTGTTGAACCAAAGTTTTCATAAGTCTGTTTCAACAAGGTCTTCTGTGTCTTCTTGGTGGAATCATTACCACAAAAAACATTGCAGATCTCCTCAAATAAATTTTGTGCAGTTTTGTACTTGCTGAAAGCTAAAATTTGATCTCTGGGAAGTGTCATCAACAGCAAGCCTCTGGCCTTCAGATCATTCTTCATCTGAAGTCTTTCAACAGTTGTGACTGGTCCAGTGTTGACCTTTAGTACTTCCTTGCCATCAATTGTCTCTGAGGTAGTACCAGGTTTGAAATAATTTCCAAACATAATGATCTCCCAAAGTGCATAGTCTTGCACCATAAAGAATTGTTCGATCATTAGCCTCCACATCTCATAGTCATTCAACTTAAGCTTGGGAAGCTTAGCAGCAATGTTGGACTGACTAGTTTCTATCTCCATTGAATCTTCTGAGTGAATTTGAGGTCTTCTAAATCAAAGTATCAAAGCCTGGCTCTGATACCATTTGATGGATCTAAACACCTTGATCTGTGTTAGAATGATACTTTGAGTTATATCACTAAGTATGCGGAATCTACTTAGTAATACTTAGAAGTTTGATTGTGAATGAAACAGTTGTATATGAATGAGAATAATGTATGTATCAAACTGTTAGCTCCAATATTAATAATAATAATAATAATATGAGTGATCTTTGTATCACTAGGGTTACAACCTTGAAGCTCGAAGAAAAACATATATCTAACCTTAACCTAGGACCTCCTTTTATAGCACAAGGAGTCCTCTTCTACAAGATACGTATAATGATAATAGTATAAGATATACACAAGATCTATTCTATATTTATCTTTACAAGTTTCCTAACAGTTATCCTAACAGCAGTGGTAATAATATGTACTAGCAGTGGTAATGAGTTTCCACTGCTAGTGCATTCTTCAGCAGTTGTAATCTTCACACTTATCCGTGGTAATTGTTAATATAATTCCCAACATTCTATGTGGAAGAAACTCTCTATTCCCGAACTTACTACCACGTGCATGACTTTAGAGCTTGTCGATCGATCGATTTCACGTCCACTTGGCATTGCCGAGGACGTATTCGTTAAAGTGGGAAAGTTCCATTTTCTGGCATATTTTGTGATTGTTGACTTTGATGCCGATTCAGGGGTCCCTCTCATTCTTGGAAGGGGATTCCTTAGAACTGGGTGTGCTCTCATCGATGTATTTGAGCAAGAGATCACATTGCGTGTTGGAACGGAAGCCTTCACCTTCAACCTCGATCAAACTTCGAGGTACTCCTCTAATTATGACTCTGAATCGGTAAACCGAATAGATGTCATCGATATTGCTGCTGAGGAATACGCTCAAGAGGTTTTAGGTTTCGTTGATGATTCTTCGAGTTAAAACTTCACTCCATCTTCTCACCCCATCATTGCCAATTCTTCTCCTTCCCTCACTCCATTTGAGGGAAGTGACTTCGTCTTAGAAGAAATTGAGGCCTTTCTCAAGAGTGATTCGATTTCCGATGGAATCGATAACCAAGAGATTGACCCCGAGAGGGATATTCTCCTACTTAAGAAATTATTAAACGAGGATCCCTCTCCTCTTCCTGTTCTACCACAAACACTTCATAAAGAGGAAGTCAAAAATGTTGAGAAAACTAATGACTTTCCGGAGGTCGAACTTAAGGACTTGCCGCCTCATCTTGAATATGCATTTCTGGAAGGTGATGATAAATTACCCGTCATAATTGCTAAAGATTTTAGTGTTGAGGAAAAGGCTGCTCTAATAAAGGTTTTGAAGTCACATAAACAAGCATTTGCTTGGAGACTCTCCGACATCAAGGGCATTGACCTTGAATTTTGTACCCACAAAATTTTTATGGAGGATGACTTCAAACCAGCAGTCCAACAACAAAGAAGGGTGAATCCAAAAATTCATGAGGTCATCAAACAAGAAGTTTTAAAACTTCTTGATGCCGGTCTGATTTACCCTATCTCGGACAGTCCTTGGGTTAGTCCCATACATTGTGTTCCAAAAAAGGGTGGCATTACAGTTGTCACTAATGAAGAAAACGATTTGATTCCAACTCGATTGGTTACGGGTTGGCGTGTATGTATTGATTATCACAAGCTAAATGACGCCACCCGCAAAGACCACTTTTCTCTACCCTTTATAGATCAGATGCTCGAAAGATTAGCTGGGAATGAGTATTATTGCTTCCTCGATGGTTTCTCGGGTTACTTTTAGATTCCCATTGATCCGCAGGATCAGGAAAAGACCACTTTCACGTGCCCCTATGGAACGTTTACCTGTAAACGTATGCCATTTGGTTTATGTAATGCTCCGGGCACATTTCAAAGAAGTATGATGGCCATATTTTCTGACATGATTGGGAAAACTATGGAGGTCTTTATGGATGATTTTTCGGTCATTGGGGATTCATTTCGATCATGTCTCTCCCATTTAGACAACATGCTCAAACGTTGTGAAGACACAAGGTTATGTCTAAATTGGGAGAAGAGTCATTTTATGGTCAAAGAGGGCATTGTCCTCGGCCATAAAATTTCAAGGAACGGGATTGACGTTGACAAAGCCAAAGTGGATGTCATCGCAAAATTACCTCATCCTACTACCGTCAAAGGTGTTAGGAGCTTTTTGGGTCATGCCGGTTTCTATCATAGGTTTATTCAAGATTTTTCTAAAATCGCCCGGTCTATGACCCATCTCTTCGAGAAGGATGCTCCTTTTATCTTCTCCCCCGAGTGCATTGAAGCTTTTGAAACATTGAAGAAAAAGCTTACTGAGGCACCGATTCTTGTTGCCCCCGATTGGGACTTGCCCTTTGAACTCATGTGTGATGCTAGTGATTATGCAATAGGGGCAGTCTTGGGGCAACGCAAATCAAAACACTTTCAGCCTATACACTATGCGAGCAAAACGATGACCGAGGCTCAAAGTCATTACACTACCACAGAAAAAGAATTATTAGCAGTGGTGTATGCCTTTGAAAAATTCCGGCCATATTTGATATTGACCAAGAGCATAGTGTATATGGATCACTCGGCTTTGAAGTACCTCTTTGCAAAACAAGATGCAAAGCCGAGACTACTCCGTTGGGTTCTCCTCTTGCAAGAATTTGATATCATTATTCGTGATAAAAAAGGAGCTGAGAACCTAGCTGCTGATCATCTCTCCCATCTTGAAAACCCTCACCAAGATGATGACTGAATTCCATCAAGAGTTGGCTAGTCCAGAAGCAAACGACTTCTGGTAAAGACAAATCAAAACCGTTGACAGCTGGTGGTTTGCTCAAAATCACATGGTTATCAGTGTACCATAGTTCTTACTTGAACTGAAACATTTGGCTACTCCAGAAGTAATGGCTTTTGGTAAAGAGATATAAATCCATTAAGTTTTCTCAAAAGATTGCTAGGGACTAGCAATAGTTTAGTGTGGGGGATTGATCAGTGCTTAAACACTCATCATTTTTGGTCAAATCTGAACTGCAAAACATCCAAAAACACTAAAAAATGCATCAAAATACTGAAAATATCTCAGGGACTGTGTTTTATATGTTTCAGATGCAAAATGAGTAAAAACAAATGAAAAACGAATAAAGTTTGCAAAATTGGCAGTTTCAGTCCCCCAACTTTCATATAATGACAAAACTAGTCCCTGGTTATTCAAAATATAGAAAATTATCATCTAAGATCCTTAGGGATTCAAAAGTTGTCAAAATTAGTCTTTTAAAATTCAAAATTTCAAAATGACAACTTAGGTCCCTGAAGTTTCAAAATTGGCAAAAATGGTCCCTGGGAATTTTAAAATTTGGAAATCATCAAACAAGGTCCTTGTGTTATTAAACCTTGAAAAAAACGGTCCTTATGATGAAGTTGGGAAAATTGCATTTCAAACCCCTCAAATTTCAGCCTTTGCAAAAGAGGTCCTTGTAATATCAATACAAACCAAATCCAATTCCAAAACACACACCAGCCCATCACCACCTTTGCTTGGCCCATCTCTCATCCAGCCCAACACCATCCACAAATAAAAAAAAACAAACTCACCCCCGTTTTATTATCACCCCCAAGTCAAACCATTTGACCTCTCCCACCTTCTCCCACTTGCTGCTACCTGCTAACCTGCCATCTCCCCTCACCTCCACCTCACCAACACCACTCCCTGTCTCATTGACTCTCAGCAAAACACCCAGAAGCATTAATTGTCCCTGAAGTCTTCCAAGTTATCTAACTAACAAAAAAGAAAATTAGCGCCAAAATTGCATTTAAAGGTCAAGATGAGTTTGAGTAATCCAACGACTCAGGATTGAAGTGGGAAAGAGGCAGAAGGTTTCACTAACCCTAGAGGTCTCCTATAAGCAGAAAAAGAAGCAGCAGGGCTCAGTAGCAGTTACTTAGTTATTATTTTTAAACCATTTTCATGTAATTCCCTGTTTTAGTTATAGAATTTAGTTTTCAAGTGTAATCTCTAGTTCCTGTATGTATTTGAGAAGTATTTGAATAAGAAATTTCAAGTTTCTTTGTGCAAGTCAGTTTATGCAATTTTAATGGATATTTCATTTTAATCAAAGTATTGTTAGAAGTTGTAACTTGAAGTATAACCTAGTTCATATAAGCCTACTTATAAGCTTTTCAAAGCTTGTGAAGCCTTTCAAAGAGTTTTAGTTCATAAACTAGAAAATACAAAAAAAAAAAAAAAAAAAAAAAAATCAATAATAAATTAGTGGGAAATAAAAAATTCATTGTGGAGAATGAAGACAGCTGGAAGCAACATTAAATATGGATGGAAGTTGGTTTTAGTACCTCATGGGAGGTGTTAGGGTGTTTTTGATCTTGGGTTCTTTAGTTGTCTGCTTGGAATAAATATTGTGAGTATTTTCCATACTTTTGGCATTGTACTGTTCACTTGATCATTTCTGCTTACTGTATGTTTATTCTTACTTATTTATGCATGTATTTTCTAGTGATGCTTATTTGGTAGTATAAAGGAACTTAGTTTGAGATTTGCTTCTTAACTATTTAGCAACTGCCAATTTCGCATAATAAGGTATATTTAGGTGTTTGATGTTCTTGTTGGTCCTTACATGCTCATTTCAGTTTATTATAGCATTATAAGTACTCCTGCATCAAAATCTTGGTCTAAATCACTCACTTGTAGCATAAATCACAAAAACAGCTTCATTAAGGGGTGTTGGGATTGAGTTTGTTTTGTGAGTTGTGGTTTGTTTTTGTTGTTGGTTTCAGTTGGTACAGGTCACAACAAGGTTCAATAGCATAAGTAAGTCATAAACTCAAAGTGTCAATTGAATAAAAGTCAAATTCAACACTCACTCACCTCAACAGCCTATCTGTTGGTGTTTTGGTGTTCCAAACCTTTGATTTCAATACAAAACTAGATTAGATTGCTTGACTTAGTTTCATTTAGGTTTAATAAACATGTATTAATCATTCAGAAGAAGTAGAAGTTCATCAAAGTCAAACTAGTAGCATAATCACAAAAGTCAAATTTGCACATTAGGAAAAATCTCAAAAATGGCATGAATTGTTTTGAATTTTGTGTTAGGATCTAGGTCTTGAAATTTTCACCAATGCATAGTCCCCCAGCTGAACTTTGAAGTCCCATAGTCATTTTATTTTTGTGAATTTTTTTGTGGGTCCCACAATTGCCCAAACAGACCTGCAGGACAAGGGTTTGCCCTGCTTCACAACCCAGTCCAAACTAGCCATCTTCCATAAGCTCCTTAGGGCTTATTAGTAGGCCCCAGTGTATGAACCCTGGCTTATTTTGAAGCTTATCAGTCCATCTTGTAGGATCAAGTCTAATATTGGACGCCTGAACTCCCTGGTGGGCCCTACATTGGGCTGCAAATATCCTTTTTGGTCAATATGGTCTGTGGTGTATTAGTGAGCTTATTTGTTGCTTCCTAGCTTTTTCCTAGTGCTTATTAGTTTACTTTCAATTTGTTGTGTTAATCTCAGTACCTTGTAGCTTAATTTACTTTTGTGTCTCAGCCTATAGGTTATTTCAAAGCTTTTTGCCCTCACAGTTGACCAAAGTCAACTGTCAAGGCATAAGCACTCCAAAGTGCTTATTGTTAAGCAATAGCTGAGTCCAATTCACAAAAAGTCTCACATTTTCAGTTTAAAGTAGGTTTTTAAAAAGAAAAACCAGAAAATCCAACCTTAAATATAGTGATAGCTTCTATTTAATAGAAGTTATCTTTTTCATTTTTCTTTTTAGCTTATTATCAAGAACTTATGTATTTTCATATTTTTCTTCAGTTCCTAATAGTTTGAAGTATTTTTGAGATTTTTTTTAGATTTTTCCTTTGTCATTTAGTAATTTTTAGAATTAATATTAGTTTAATTAATTATTAATTAATATTAAAGTATTAAATAGCAAAATTAGATTTCATTAAGTAATACCTAGTTTTTATAATTTTCCTAGATTTTATATAAGTTAAAACATTTTTAGGATTTTTTCTATAATTTTTACTGTTCATATTCTAATTTTCTTATTTTAATTAGTTTAATAAGTAAATAATTGATAATTAGTTAATAATTAATATTAATTAATTTAAAAATAAAAAAAATACAAATTTAATTTTAAAATTAGTTTTAAGTTATTTTAGGTTTTTCCAAATATTATTTTCAATTTTGTAGTATAATTTCATAATTAATTATAATTTAGGGTAATTTTGAAAATTAAAAAGTAATTAGAAAATAGTAATTAATTAATAATAATTAATTAAAAGGTGTAAAAATTATTTTTCTTTTTCTAAAAATTTTCTTTATTTATTAGGATTGTAAAAATATCAATTTCATATTCGTAGCCTTTTTATTTCTTTAGATTCACTTTTTATTGCGTACGTCAGTACACGTTTGTAATTAAAACGTACATGTTTAGGTTTTAACGCGTTTCTTCTTAATATAAATTCACGTAATCAATCACGCTTTCCTAAGCTATTTCATTTCATAATTCTCAAATATTTCTCATCATAACCCTTTCCTGTGAGATTCACCCGATCACAAGAGCGCTAAAGCATAATTCACACCTCGTCGGGACTTAACGACCTGGTGATACCCTATATTACCCGGAAGCATTGGTCTAGGTAGTTTGACTATATTGACCACATATGTGGTTGACTTTGGTTGACTGTTTAGAGCCAATCACTCTTTTATCCCTAAATGTCTTAGGAGTACTAAGTATCCTTCCATAAACGGGGCATGACTCTCCATCGGCTGATTGCATTCGAATTCAACATGAATTTTATCACTACTTCTGCATCCCTCAAGCTTAGCTTCTTTGTAGCTTTTAATTATTGTCTCCCATGCGAGGATTTTTTCTTGAACATGATTAATTATGCGGTATGCCAGCGTTGTTTTTTAACCTCCTTTTCATCATGCTTTCTCGCACATATCGTGGGGTCATAGGGAAGTGAATTTTCCTTTTTCCTTACTTAAGCTCAATTTCCCCTTTTTCATACTTAATGACAGCTCTTGCTGTTGTAAGGAATGGTGCTCCAAGGATTATTGGCATACACCCATTTTCTTTATCATTGATGATCATTAAATCGACGGGATACATGAAACCTGCTACATTGACCAACACATCCTCTGCAATTCCCAAAGGATAGAGGTAAGAGTGAGTAGCAAAGGATAGCCTAACGCGGGTAGTGGCCATTATCTCTTTAGTGAGTTGGGTATAAATGGTTAAAGGCATCAGGTTCACTTCCGATTCTTGATTAGCGAAAGTATCCAAATATTGCAATTTCCCAATGCTAGCTGGTATTTCAAAGTTCCCATAAGCCATCTGCTTCGAAGCCACTTTTTACTTAAGTAGCTTCTTGTATACTGGCCCCCCAGGCAACATATCATACTCATCTACCCCTTCTTATTCTCCTTTAGAGATCATTTGGGATGATTGGTTACGTCCGTCACCCCCTGTCCAGTTGGTTATGGTTTTCTCATTTATATCATGTTTTAGATAGTACCCTAATTGTTGAGATTTTGGTGGCTCCTCAATGGTCCGTGCAATAGGGGTTTCCTTCTCTTCATTGCTTTCGTGGACAATGGATATAGAGTTAACAAACTTGGTAGTGGGGGTTACGCTTTCCTTCCTTAACAACACCTTTTCCGGAGTTTTTATGTTCGAGTATTCTTCCAATAGGCTCATCATCTCCGCCATTTTCTCTTGCATCTCCTCCTTCTGTCTATAGACTGTCTCCTTGAATTTTTCTAATCGCTCAGAATGGGTTGACATATATTCTCTCATTCGAGTTTCGAATTCCGGACTGAGGTCTTGAGGAGGTGAATAGGGTCGATCATATTTTTGGAAGGTTTCGGCATTTTCTCTAAGAGGTGATTCAGACAACGGTGTTTACGTTTAGGATAGAGTTGATCGATGCTCGTTTGGGACTTAAAGTTTTTTTTTTCATTTTTCCATGAGACAGTCAACTTTTTTCTCAAGTTCGTAAAGGTTTTCTTCGGAAAGTTGAGTGGTCCCCCTGGTAATGAAATTGCAATAAAAGCCAAGTCTATAACATGGGCAACTTCCCATAATTCATTATCACCAAATGCAAGCTCATCAATGATTTCCCATGACTCTTCGGCGTCCTTGTCATGCAATCTCCCTCCGGCGGCTCGATCAATGGTGCGTTTGGTATGGAAGTCGACATGGTCGTAAAAGATTTGGATTTGAAGCCAAAGATCTATGCCATGATGAGGGACTTTTTGGAGTAAGTCCTTGAAACGAGTCCATGCTTCATAGAGAGTTTCACCTTGACGTTGATAGAACATCAAGATGTCATTTCTTAGCTTGGTGGTTCTCCCTGGTGGGAAAAATTGAGCAAGGAAACGAGTGGTGAGATCATCCCAAGAGGTGATGGATCCCGCGGGTAAACGCTCAAGCCATTGCCTAGCTTGGTCACGTAGAGAGAATTGGAAGAGACCCAAATATCTACTAATGTAATGAAAATAAAATAACAAGAAAGTAAACGTGGAGAAAAAAAAATGAGAGAAACGTGTTTACTTAGATTTCACTACTCCCTAGCTATCTTTTACTAATTGATTAGTTTGTTACAATTGCGTGGATGACGGGTTATATTCCTTAATACCATTCGTAGGGTTGTGTACGATCTTCCCTAACTCTATAAGCTTCTACCTCTTCCTATGTCGAGCCGACTACTAGCTCCTAACATGGCCTCCTTAGTAGTTACTTATGCATTAAATACAACCAATTAATCGTAGTACACATACAATCATGTTTCTTAAGACTTTCAAGGATGTTACCAATTGGAAGTCTGCCAGTTTTCTTAAGCCTAACATTGAAATTATTCATCCATTACAATTAATAACAAACAACCTACCAATAATCAATAGCTAGGTTTCATTACATCTAAGCAAACACAAAGAAAACCTAGCCTAGCATGTTAAAGTAAAGACAAGTATAAGATAGAATCAAACAACACATAGACATATTGAATGATTATTGGAAGACTTTTCTTTATTAGAACATGGATGATAAAAGGGTGAAAAACCCTATAAAATTCGACTTATGGTTTCCCCACAAGTTCTCCCAAAAGTCTCTCTAAAATTCTCCTCACTAATACATGAAAATAAGAAAACTATATATAGATTTTAGGGGCTGACGGCGTCACGTGTTGATTCTGACGCCGTCAACTTGCCACCAAAGAAATTCTCTTATTTCCTAGATCCAGATTTGACGCCGTCATGTGTTAATCTTCTCATGGCCGTCAAGAGCAAATTACATGTTACAGCCTTGGTGACGCCGTCACGTGTTAAATTCCAAAAACATTCTAGCGCGTCTTGTTATACCTTTTTATCCACCTCTTTGCCATAACGTGATGCCGTCAAAAGCAATACGTGACGCCGTCAAGTACAAATTCTAGCTTGATTTGGAGACTTTGCCATTTTCTTCACTTTTCGCTCCAAAAAAGTCCAAAATGCTTCCTTTTCCAGATTTCTTCTCCAAAGTACCTAAAATGACAAAAGGAACGATTTAGGGAAATATTTGATCAAATAATCTCGACTAGGAACACATACGAGCAAGTATACTCGTCCGTCATTGTAAAAGGGTTGGTAAGTCAAGGTCGTCCCAAGAGACTTGGTTGTACTCAAATGTTGTTTGATTGTTTAAGCATGTAACAAGTTGATGGTTATGATTGTCACAGATCAAACCAGTAAGAAAAGCAATATGGAAATCATGAGGCAGCAAGAACACAAAGAACATACTTGTATGGACAAATGATCACAAGGACATTAGGATGTTTAGTTTGGAAAACATATTACCATTGGTAATCGTTTCGACCTATAGAACCATTTATAATAGTCTAGTGTTTTATAAATCAAATATACATAAGTCTCACTCGAATGGTCATGTCATTAGGCTTATGCCTAAACCAACAACAAACAAAGAGTTCTTTCGACCCATAAACTTTGATGTCATTAATTTATGAAATACCATTTACTTGAAAGATGATGAGAACACATATTCAAAAGACTCCTTTCAACCTTTAATCTTTATTAAACTTTTACTTGTTATGTTTATTAATTCACTTGCACAATCGTCACAAAGTACAAGATCAAAGTCATTCGTCGACTAATGAATTGAAACCAATCACTATTGAGAATCCTTTCGGCCTCTAGACTCAATAATGATCAACGAAAACAATAAACAATGACAAGTTCCAATTTAACCAAATATGATGTATTTCATTATAATCCAAACAAACACTAATTAAATCCAAATATCCTTTTATCACAAGTTCTCATAATAACCAAACAAGCATAAAAAGATAATTATAATCAAACATGTAACACAACACACAAAGGAATTCTCATGATCAATGATGAGGAGAAAAGTGTACCGCTTTTAAGGGGTCATTTAAGCCCGAATTCGAGATTATTTGATCAAATATTGCCCTAAATTGTTCCTTTTGTCATTTATGGTACTTTTGGAGAAAAATCTAGAAAAGGAAGCATTTTGGACATTTTTGGAGCATAAAAGTGAAGAAAACGGCAAAGTCTCAATTTTCCTTGCTGGGAACAGTACCTGACGGCGTCAAGCCTTTGTACATGACTGCGTCAAGAGATACAAAAGAGGTGGAAGTGGAAAATACACGTGACTATCCAAAGAGTTTTTAAGCCTAGGACCTGACGGAGTCACCAAGGCCGTCAGGGTCCAAACATTAGTGACGGCCCAGAGTATTTCTACACATGACGGCGTCATAAACAGATCTAGACAATACGATTTTATCATGGCGGCGAGTTGACGGCGTCACGATCTAACACATGACGCCGTCACGATGTAATATCTATATATAGTTTTCCAAATTTCATTCATTAGTGTGCAACTTTGAGGGAATAAACCTTAGTCCGAATTTTATTAGCTTTTCAAGGGTTTCAACCCCTTGATTCTTTCATGTTCAATTGAAGATAAGTATTCCTTCAAATCATTCAATATGTCTATGTGTTGTTTGATTATATCTTACGCTTATCTTCTATTTAACATGCTAGGCTAGATCTTTATTGTGTTTGCTTAGATGTAGTGAAACCTAGATGTTGATTATGGGTTGATTGTTTTTTTATAATTGTTACGGATGATTGTATTCGATGTTAGGCTTAAGAAAGCTGGCAGACTTCAATTGGTAACTTGCTTGAACGTCTTAAGAAACATGATCGGAGGTGTACTACGATTTTTGGTTGTATTTAATGCGTAGGAGAATTCTAATGATCCCATGTTAGGAGCTTCTAACGGCTCGACATAGGAGTTAAGTAGGATCCTATAGAGTTAGGGAATATTGTACACGGCCCTACGACTAGTATTAAGGAATATGACCCGTCATCCATGCAATTGTAACAAGCTAATCAACCTGTAAAAGATATCTAGGGAGTAATGAAATCTAAGTAAACACAACTTTCCTTATTATTGTTTCCACCACATTAGTTTAATAGTTTCATTTTCATTTTTGTTATTTTATTTTGTTTGCATTTGTAGTTAATTGGGTTAGTTGGCTAGCAACTAATTCCACCCACTCCTTCAAAACCCGAGATTTTACTTGCTTTTACAAAAATATAAAAATACAAAAAGAATCATCCCTCACCCCTAGACCTAGTTTAGTAGGCTTTCTAATCCTAGCAACACTATTCCCGAGTTGAAGGATCAATTCCCCGGTACTTGTCACTATACTATACTACAACGATCAGGTACAATTCCAGGTGGGGTTGTAAGCTTCTCGAGATCCCTTGAGAGGTAAAACCTGTTGAGAGGGTGCAATCCCCACGTATCAAGTTTTTGGCGCCGCAGCCCGGGGAATAGTTATTGTTTAGGTTAGGGTTTCTTTTTATTAGGTCTACTTGCTAGATTCCTTTCTAGTAAGGTTTTATTTTTATTTTTAGGTTTTCTTTAGTCTATCTTATTTCTTTGTTTCCTTTGTTCGTAAACTATCTCGATGGATAACAATAGCATTGATTGTTTGATTCCTATTATTCGTGTTTTTTGTCGTAGGATTTTCCAAATGCCCGCCCCAATCCCTTTAGTGGAAGATGAGAACCCACCTAACCTATCGCCTAACCATCACTTTGACAATAATTCTGAGATGGAAGAGTCTGACCATGATGATGACCATAGGGCTAGTCCTTTTTACTATTCAGGCTCTGATGAGGAGCTAGATGATGGGGACGTAATTAATGAGGATAGGTGGAAGATAAATTGGACTCTCTTAGGTATTTCGACCATAGAACAAGGATTGAGAATGATAGCTCATTTAATATGCAATTTCCTTGTAAAATTAGATTTAGAAGCTTTGATGCCTACCTTAACTTATCTCTACCAATGAACATAATCTCGCGTAGTGAATACAATAAAATTATGGTAGATGAGTTAGAATACAAAGGAGATAATATTGTTGCTAGGGCAATGATATTGCATGTGTTTGTAGGAAGCTTTGTTTATCTTGTTGAGTTCATGGTTATGGAGAATCCAGGAGAATTTATCGATAGTAAGTTAACCCAAGTTGTGTTTGGGAAACCCTTCAAAATGTTAACCAACCTTGATGAAAAACTTATGGAATGGTTAATTACATTCTCGGATGGGGATGAAGATTTTGTTTACCAAATGCCCCATGCACACCCTAGGTTCAAGGATTTTTCTATGGAGAAATGTAATAGTTATCCACCCCTTGAAATATTAAGTGAGAATGATAAAAGGAAAGGTTTTAAATATCCTCATGAAAAGAATAAAAGGTGTTATCGTGGATGTTTAGAGCTAAGTGATGACTATAAGAAAGATGAGGCGACTATTAGATGGCTCACCCTAGGGTATATGAGCATAAGCGACACACGATAACCCATGATCTTGAGTCTAGCTACAAGACTCGAAAATAAAGAAAACCGCTTCTTGGGAGGCAACCCATGTTTTGTGTGTTTTTATTTGTTTGATTTTTAATTGTTTGATGTTATTTGCTTCCGTATGCATGCTTTATTTTTATTGTTGGTAGATCATGTTTCAAATTAAATTGTGAAAATGCTTTATTTTGTTGTTTAACTTCATCTTAACTTCATATAAAGGGATTTTGCAAAAGCTAAGTGTAATGGAAACCCCAAATTTGTTTCTAAGAACGAAAATGATCTTGATTCGCCACAACATTAAACGAACATGCATATTAGTATTTGTTAGAGTCAAATGCTTGTATCGAGTCATAATGATGTTTTGCAGGATTTTCCAGGAAGTAGGACATAAGTTTTTCCATAAATTTTCCGGAAACTTAACATAAAGATTTCTGCAGGTCACTTCTGACGGCGTCAGGGTTTAAATCCTTACGGCGTCACGTGTAAAATTATGGAAATTTTGCGAGTTTTGTTTTTCTAACGGAGTCTTAAAGTTTTTGTTAATTCTTTAGTTTTATAAACTCCAGGAAATCTGCAAACATTCATACCACAAGCATTATATCTTAAATTGTTTTCTAGGACTTGTTAGTATATATATAGATTTCCGCCGATTTTACGCAAGGTTGCCTTGATTGTTTTCTCAGGTTTAACAGGTTATATATGACAAGAAGATGATTTATATTTCTGGAGGGGAAGCTTTGAACGTTCATTTTCTTGGAGGAATATCTAACCTTGTTGACACACTATCCACACCGAACGAATCATGGGAGTATTTGTTTTTATTCTTTTACCTATTTTACTTTTACATCCTTTAATTGAACATTAGGGACAATGTTCATCCTAAGTGTAAGGGGAGGGTAAATGATGATACCTTATAGGATATAATTGCACTTGAGTTTGTTTGTTTGATGGTAGGTGTGTAATAAAACTAAGAGAAATACTTGTTAGTGTAATTTTAGTACCAAAATTAAATTTTTTTACAACATTTACGAGTGAAACTTTAGCCTTAACAAGCGTCTCATGGATAGGAGTTGTATGACTAGCACAAAACCGTACCATTCAGAAAAAATTTCCACCCAAATATGTGAGATTCGCCTTTAGATTTGATAGGAAAAGCATTCATTATTAGTGCTTATGAGTGTACCGGTAGCATTTAGATTCCAGAATTTGCGTTAGTGATGCATCCCGAGACTGCTAGTGAGACTACATTCTTGAGGTAGGATTTACTACATGATAAGAGGCCTTAGGATCACCCTTGTGTTAAACCCATATCATAATTACTTGACCAATTAAGTCATATTACTTGACTAGTAAAGTCAATTAATTTTCCAACACCTTAGCGTTGTACTCATTTTTAGTACACGAAACCCATAAACCCCTAGTACACCCCTTTGAGCCTATCTTTTCGTTTCTAACTTTAAACATCTTACTTAAAGGAAGAATTTGTTACAACCCACCCAAATGTGCAACCAAATCGCCTTAGCCTTCCGTGTATGCACTCATCTTTAGTGCATTATTGTTACATGTTTAAACCCTTAGTTAATTATCTAATTGATTACATGGTTGCTAAGTCGAGTCATATCTTGTACATATTGTTTTGGGACGATTGGGACTCATGGGTAAAGTACTAGTAATATGGAGTAATGGGGAAGAACATCATATATTACCCCCATATGCGCGTTAATCTTAAAAGGTACTCCAAGTGTTTTGATTATCTTGATTCGAGTCATTAGATTAGTTTATTGTAAAGTATGCAAAAATTCAAGTGTAATGGGAATGTACATTCCCTATGATGTATTATTTTGGATGGTAGGGTAAGAGTGTATGCAAAAAAAAAAAATAATAAATAAATAAAATAAAATCGAAAAAAATTAAGAAAAAGAAAAAAAATAGAAAAAGAAAAGAGAAAAAACATACGGACTACCATCCCGTTTCATTCTATGTTTGTTTTACGTTTTTGTTATTTTTGATTTATTAGCTTAAGTCGAGTCTAGTCTTGGCTTAGCAACGTTATATTGTACATGTAATTAACCAAGATGATTAACTCGCCACCAGTAAATATTGCCTTTATCCAACAATACTGTGTTTTCCATATCCCTACACTTAACGTTATAACCCTTTAAAAGACCTCTTTGATAGTTTATCTGTTAGGAATACGTTTATTCCAATGAAGACTCGCTCACCCCGAGTATTGTAATAGCATAGTGTAGCTCGTAGTAATCATTAGTTTAGCGTAGTATTTGTCGAGTCGGGTCGGGTCTTTACCCACTGTCAGCCCGGTCCACAGCCCGTTTAATAGGGCGTTGAGCATGTAACTATAAATACCCTCTCCCACCCAAGGGAGAGGGTTGGACCTCATTTTGCAATTCAACCTTTTGTTTATTTTTCTCTCTAGGTTCCATCCTTCTTTCTCTCACTAACTTTCTCTCTCTAGAATTCTTACATTATTCGATCCATCTAAGCATAATCTAAGCTTGTTATAACCTTAAGTGTATTACAATTGGTATCAAGAGCCATGGTTTCATCCTAGGGATTGGGTATACTCAAATTCGTGGCTTAGTTTTTGTGTTTATTTTGGTTCGAAAGTTTTTAGTAGTTTTCTTACTCATTTGATCTCGTGTGGTGTTTTTCTTGGTGTTTTGGTTGTACTTTCTTAGTTAGAAAGGTTATAGACATCTTGTGTAGCTCTTGGTTTAGTCATATCATCGTTCTTGTGGAAGAAATAGTGAATTCGTGTTGAGTTTCTAAGTAGCGAGTTGGCAGATTCATTATAGAGAGTTGGCAAGAGTGTTCAGCAAGTTGACAATAGCGATTTGGCGGTTTGCCATTTTTGGGTATAAAGCCAAAACGCTAGATAGTGACAGTTTTGTCCTATTAGTGTAGCGAGTTGATAGACCAGCGACTTGATCAGGTTAGCGAGTTGATCATCTGTAGCGAGTTGTTACTCTACAGCGAGTTGAGATTTGATTAGCAATTAGCGAGTTGTTCATCTCCAGCGAGTTGTTATCACAATAGCGAGTTGAATATTTAACAGCGTGTTGTGCACTGCAGCGTGTTGGTGGAGTTAGCGAGTTGTTCCTATAGCGACTTGGTCTATTTAGCGAGCTGTGTAGTGTCTCCAGCGAGTTGTGTACTTTGGCGATTTGACTTTTCTAGCGAGTTGGTTATACTTGATAGAGAGTTGAGCTAGTGTAATTAGCGTGTTGGTTAATTTTCATCAGCAAAAATTTTCTACAGTTGTGAAACTTGTGCACTATTGCGACTCAAGTTGTTACTACCATTTCTACAATAACTTGACATTGTGGGACTAATCTTACGGCTTGACTAGTTACTCCTAAAGTAACCTGACATTGTGAGACTAATTCTACGATTTGTCTTGTTCCACTGTAGATCTGCTGTAATTTGACTTGTTGCAACGATACACGAAATACACTTCTGTTTAAAATACTTGGTACCTTTCATAACATGGCAAGTACTTCCTCGAATGACATTCAGGCAGCTGGGTCTGATACACGTCCTCCTATGCTGGACAGGACGGACTATGAATCATGGGCACAAAGGATTCGTCTCTATTGCTTAGGAAAGGAAAAGGGGGTAAACATCTTGAAGTCCATTGATGAAGGACCTTTTCACCCGGGTTTCACCAGAGACACGGTTGAAGCTACTGATAAACTTCCAGCTGTAATTGGTCCTGACAGACTTCGTACCTATAATGAGCTGACAGATGAAGAAAAGAAATGTTACGATGCTGACATCAGAGCCTCGAACATCATCATTCAAGGACTTCCAAAAGATGTCTACAAACTCATCAACTACAACACAGAAGCCAAAGCTGTCTGGGATATTGTGAAAATGCTTCTCGCAGGGTCTGAACTAACAAAAGAAGATCGTGAGTCTCAGTTATATGATGAATTTGAGCACTTCAAAATGAACCCTGGTGAAAGCATCACTAACTACTACGTTAGATTTCACAAGTTAGTCAATGACATGAGAATCATCAAGATGACAATGCCCAATATCCAGCTTAATTCAAAATTTGTGAACAACATGGCACCGGAATGGGATAGATTTGTCACAGCTGTTAAACTTAACAAAGGGCTCAGGGATACAAATCATGAACAACTCTATGCATACCTGCAACAACACGAGAAACATGTTGCATATGATAGGGTATTGAGGAAAAAGCTTAACCCTCCAGCTGCAAATGATTCACTTGCATTTGTCACAAATGTTCAGCAACTCAACCAGTCCTCACAAGAGCAATCTCAACCACAACAGCTCTCATCCAGATCTACTGCAATGATCAGTCAATCATCTACACCTTCATCATCTACTTCTAACACCCAACTTGATTCTGGGTACTCTCACACCGACATGATGATTGACAACCTCTCAAACCAAGTCTCTCTTCTTGTTCAACAATTCCGGGCTATTCTTCCACCAACCAACAACCAACTCTGAACCTCTTCAAACCCTCGAAGTCAGGCAATTATTGAAGATGGTAGGGTTGTAGTGCAGAATGTGCCAGGGAGACAGACAGTGAATCATAGGAATGCTGGTAGAGGGAATGGGCAGTACAGAGTTGGTGATGCACTTCAAGTCCAGGCTAGGCAGCCAAAGTGCTACAATTGTGGTGGATTGGGCCACATTGCTATAAACTGCACTCAACCAAAGTGTCCACAGAACTCTGAGTACTTTAAGGACAAGATGCTGCTAATGCAGGCACAAGAGAATGGGACTGCTCTGGATGAAGAAGCACTACTCTTCCTGGCTGGTGATGATGGGAATACATTCGATGCTGATGTTGATGATCAACCGGTTCAGGATTTGGCACTCAATGATCCGAACATATTCCAAGTGGAGGATTGTGATGCATTCGACTCTGATGTGGAGGATGAACCTACCGCACAGACAATCTTCATGGCCAATCTGTATGCTGCTGCTTCTACTCCACAACAGTCTGGTTCCTCCATCACATCTGCTATTTCTGAGGTACCAACGCTGTCCAATCTAAATAATACCACCACTCCACAGGGGGCATGTAACTCGGTACAACTCAAGGATATTGACAATTCAGATACCACTGATATGGGAAATACTAACAATATCCCACATGAAAGGTATATGGTTGACAATAGCCTGACAGTTGTACCAAGTGATACGCCGTCCGTTGAACAAGAGTTGCATGAGCACACTATATACAACCATGATGATTCCTTGACCACTAGATGTAACCTCCTTAAGGACCAGGTGGCTTTATATGAACAACGTGCTAAATTTGAGCTTAATGAACGAGAACAGAAAATGGAATATCAATTGCGTGCGTACATATCTGAAAATAACTCCAAACAAGAAACGTTGAGAAAAGAGTTAACGTCTTTGAAAAAACAATTGGATCAAACTGTTTCACAAAAACAGGAGATTCAAAAGGTTCTGACATCTACCAAATTAGAACACAAAGAAAAAGAAGCAAAACTTCTTAATGATTTCTCAAAACTCAAAAACTTGAAAAACAAATTAGAAGATAAGTTATACACGCAAAACCAAACCATTCAATCTGCTCAAATGATGTACAATCATAGGAGGTTTAGAGATGAATTTAGTGTAAAGGATGCCTCTAAACCAAAAGTCAAATGTCTTAGAAATGGTATAGGTGCTCAACCTGCGTTATATGATGCAAACACTATGCTTGAGCCTGACCATGCCCCTCCTGATGTGAGATCATATGACGAGATTAATGAGTGGGAAGATAGAACTAGGGAAAGAATCACAGAGCATTTGAAGGACCCCAGTGCATTGCTAAGAATATCGTGTTTCACTATGACTATTCTGTAGATAATCATTCGGCCATTTTTGTTCCCCAAAAGAAAATTCTCCCAGAAAAGGTTTTTTGGAATATAGACATTGAGAAAATGAGAGCTGAAAGGCTTATAGGTAACACACATACAGTTTTTAGGATTGCTGACCCCACTGTATATCCCATAAATACACCTAATCACCTTGTGCCCTTCACTCTTCCCACGCAGTGTAATACTCTCATTGGTTTGTATGTATTAGGCCAACTGTTTAATGATTTTGAGCTAACTTGTAAAAAGAGAATTACACCAACTGGAATTACGGAAGGGGAAAGGGTTTTTGAGCAAACAAAACGATGTTACCTAACTGAAGTCATGCCATTTTTCAAACTTCTCAAAGAACACTTTGATGGCCTCAAAAAGACAATTAATAATGATGTCACTAAAATGAAAAAGACTTTTAATGAGGTGGAAAATGAGGGTAAACAATTGGCAATTGATCTCAAATATAGTGAAATAGACAGGAAAAACATTCTCATCATGAATGAGAACTTGATTGCTAATTGCATTGCAGAGGATGTGTTTTACACCGTGACCGATTCAGCTTTATCTGGTCGACAATTTCATGAAATGTCGGTCACCTTGCATACCTTTCAGAATCGTGTGATTGAGCTTGAGGGGGAGAATTTCAAACTCCATCAAAAAATTCAAAACGATGACCATGATAACATGGTTAGGAAATTTTCGAAACTAGAAGTTGATTATCTTAAGCTGCAACTAAAATATCAACATCTAGAAGAAAGCACTAAAATTTCAAATGCCAAGACATCCTCGGATGCTCCTGACTTTGACACATGTTTTGAATTAGGCAAAAAGGATGAAACAATTCAAGCTCACTCAAACACGATTCGGAAGTTGAGGGCTCAAATTGCACAATTAAAGTCTAACATGGGCGAAGATACTAATCACCTAATGTCGCTTGATTCTCAAAAGTTTCAAAAACAAGGCATCATTAACGATCTACAACATGAAAATGTGTGGCTTCATGATGAATTGTCAAATGCTAAACAACGATACAAAGAATTATTTGAGTCAATTAAAATAACACGTGTTCAAAACAATAAAAAGGTCACTTCTTTGTTAAACGAAATTGAGAACCTAAAGACTATGGTGAAAGGGAAAATGCCCGTTGGTTCATGTGACCATGCGAGTAACAATGTACATGTTTGTTCGAAATATTCGTGTGATGCTGTGGAAGTTTCTCTACCCCTTAGGAACAACAAGTTAGTTCATAGCAACTATCTTAGACATCTTAAGGAATGCCTTGGCATACTTAGAGAAACCGTCGAGGAAGATAGGATAACCAAACTGCTTGATGAAGTAGTTGTTGATGCATGTTTCCTCACTAATAGAGCTCAGGAATTGCTAGAATATGCTATTAGTACATGCCCCAAGAATGACAACAAGCTGCAAAGGTTATATGCAACACAGTCCAATGTTAGAAACAAACATGTTACAGTTGATATCCCTCAGACTTTGCCTCAATCCAACGTCATGATCACTAACAAACAAACAGCAACCAAGCTTACTAATGTTCCAATCATTGCTTCTACAGGAATAAAAGGTGTGTTCAAAGCTAGCGGGCCACAGCCTAGGTGCAATACGAAGAATGATAGGGCTTTGCCGGCTAATAGTGGACTTAAGAATAAAGTAGAAGAATCATCTAGGAACAATAAGAAACATTTGGTGAATGAAAAGAATCGTGTTGATTCAAACATTTGTTTAAACAATGATGTAATTGATTCGAATTCTTATGCTATCTGTAAAACATGTAATGAATGTTTAACTATTGGTAATCATGATGTTTGTGTTGTGCCTCTCTTTGAGCCTTCTATGCAATCTTCGGTTAAGAATGTTTTGAATGATAATCATGATAGGCAGGTTTAGAAATGTACAGGAAAGGTTTTTACAAATGTTGGATATCAATGGAGGCCTACTAGTAGGAAGTTCTCTCTAGGAGAAAAGTGCCCTTTAACTAGGCTCACTAACTCCAAGATAGTGCCAATTAAGAAATGGATAACCATTGGTAGAACATTCCCGTTAGAAGCACGTAGAACCACTTCTAGGTCTAGTGCATCACTTAATACGGATACCAACGGCATATCCGTGACTTATGATAACCCAGTGTTTGTATGTGTGATGAGTGTGTAAATACTCATCATTTTTACCAATTCTGAACTGCCAAAACATCCAAAAACACTCAATAATGAATCAAAATAGTGAAAATATCCCAGGAAAGTGTTTTACATGTTTCAAATGCAAAAATACCAAAAACAGATGAAAAACACATAAAGTTTGCATAATTGGCAGTTTCAGTCCCCCAACTTTCAAAAGTTGTCAAATCTAGTCCCTGGAAGTTTAAAAACCAAAGAAAAGTCAACCCAAGGCAAAGAAAAGTAAAAATTTATCAAAATAAGTCCTTGGGTGATAAAGTTTGAGAAAATTACACTTTTACCCCTCAAAATCCAAAATTGGCAAAACAGGTCCCTGGAGTTTGTGAAATTGGCAGATTTGATCCCTGAGGTTTAAAATAATACTTGTGGTCCTTGTACTAATGTTTAATTGCAGGATTGGTCCTTATGTGAATTTTGGGAAAAGTTTCATGACAGGTCCCTGAAGTTTGGGAAGTTGACAGATTTAGTCCCTGGGGTTTTACAAGTGGAAAATTCAAAAATAAAACCTCACACTATTCATGATATGGCAATCCATACCCTTGGAAATAAATTAAAAAGATGCCAACAACCAACCCTCAACTTTTGGCTAATTACAAAAAAGGTCCTTGTGTTTTTTAAAAAAAAATCAAATCCGGACATAAAACAAATAATACTCCAAAAACTATCCAAGTCCAATCCATAAATTTAAACCAACAAAGGCCCAAGTTATCCCAAGCCCAGTCCACCCACCATTTTGACCCGAGTCCATTTGACTTCGGTCAAACTCCCAGTCAAAACACCACCCCCGTCCCCTTTCCCTCCTCAAACACCACCACTTGCTACTTCCCTCCTCCACCTGCCTTCTCCATCACATCCAACCTCTCAATCCCTCCAATCACAATCCAAGGAGAACCCCCCACAATAAATGCTTATACCACCCCTCCCCTACACGCAACAGAGCAATTTGCTCTGTTTGCAAATTTTCCCGCCAATACACGTGTTACATGGAGAGTGGACCAAAGTTACAACAAAGTGGTGGGAAATGATGGCATTGCATCTGGGAACCCTAATTGGGAGCTATAAATAGAAGAGCAGGCACAAGGATGAAGATAGTAGTTAATTTAAGTTTTATTTATGTCGTATTATTTCAATGTTCAATTTTAGGGTACACCCAAGCTATTAAGCAGTGGTAACCTTCTCTTTATTGTATTGTAACTTAATTTCAAGTATTAATTTCAAGCTTCCTTAATTATATCATCTTATGCATTTTTATTTCAAATCTTATATCATTATTAAGCTTAATTATTGTTATTGTGTAATGTACTGGACTCCTAGGAACATATAAGCTCCCTTATAGCTTATTTAAGCTATTAGTAATAACTTAAATCAGCTTAGTGATAAAAAACTCAAAATACTCAAATTGGTCAACAAAAGTCAACACGACAAGTTCTTGGTAATCAGAGCTGGAGCAGGGTATAAAAGGGATGGCCTTGGTTTAGAATCCCATGGGGGATGATAGGGTTTGATTCTTGGTTCTTGGTTCAAGGCATAGGCTGGATTGCACATTGTAAGTTTGTTCTTTAATTCCTAGTTTCTACTGTATGCTAGCTTATTCTTTCCTATCTGTGTGTTTTTGAGTTTGTTTGTTGTTAGTTAATGAATATCTAGTGTAATATAGCTAGCTTGTCAGTCATATTTCTTTCTTGTTAAAATTTAGGAAGTCTCACAGTGGAATACTTAAAATTGGCATACTTGTGTGTTCTGCTTGTGTTGTGATTGATTTATGTTTATTTAATCTTTATTAGTCTTATTAAAGTATTTGGAATCAGTATTGTAGCTTAAATTCATTTCTAGCTTTGAAAATCATAGTTTGTCACAGTTATAAGGGGTGTTTGGCACAAGGGATTGCCCTGTGCATTTGTGGTATTCAGTTACCTAGTATAACTTTGACATGTTTACTTAGGTCTTAGTATCATAGACTAGTCATAAAATTTAGTTAATTTTAGTAAGAAAGTCAAAACTCACTTAATCTCTTTATAGATTGTTAACTGTTAGATCTTAGGCTGTGTAATCTCATCAATCCAGTATTATAGTTGTTAAATTAGGTTAAATTAGTTCCATATAAGCTTAATATTTCATTTGCAGTCAATAAACTAGGATCAAAGCTCACAAAAGTCAAAGTGCAAAGTTTTTAGTAAAAGTCAAATTTACACTTCTCAGTTTTTTTTCCAAAACTTGTGGGATTTTTCTAGAATTGTGTAATTGGATTTAAGGTCTGGAAATTATTGTGCTAACACTCTACCACCTAGACTCTAGGAATCATAGCTCATTTGATTTTTAGAAATTTTCCACAAGCTTGTGCAAGCTTGTAAACACAGTTGCAGGGTCAAACAAGTGCCCTGTGCACAGTTATTAGCCAAAACCCCATCTACTCTCTTGTGCTTATTAGTGGACCCCACAGGCTCATACTTGGCTTTTAAGAAGTTTAATAGTCTAAGTTTACATTACCTAGTTTATTTTGAGGTTTAGCTTAATAGGTATAGCTTATTCATCACTTTGTTGTGGCCTGTTTCAAAATCCAACACTGAGCACTCAGTGTGGGATCCAATATTCATAGCCATACCCAGAGTTCATTAGAAGCCCTTAGGATTAGTTTAGTGGCTTATTTTGTAGCTTATCAACCCACCTTTGAACCCCTAGGTTTAGATTGCCCTACCCTTCACTTCTGTGGACCCCACAAAGGTCCAAAAGTGACCCTCCAAGCCTGTTTGGTTGACAGGTTCAACACAAGTGCTTATTTCTCCTTTAATAGCTTATTTGTGCTTATTGTTGGTTGTTTCTAGCTTAATTAGGTTTATCAAACTTGTTTGCATCTGTTTTAACCACTGTGGACCCCAACTTAGGCCATTTGACCCAAATTGACCATACAGTCAACATAAGTCAACTGTGTAGACAAGGGGGTGTTATAGCTTATTTATAAGCTATCTTAAAAAGTGTTTTTACAAAAGTTTGTCTTTTTAAGGTATAAAATAGTTCTGAAAAAGAAAAATCCAAAAAAATTAGTTTTAAAGTAAGTGATAGTTTCTATTTAATTCTAGTTAATTTTAATTTTCATTTTTATAATTTAATTAAGTCACTAGTGTTTTTATATTTTTATTAAATTCCTCATATATTAAAGTAGTTATAATAAATTTTTCAGATTTTTATTTTGTCATTTAGTTCTAATTAGATTTAATTTTAATTTTCTTTATTATTAATTAAAATCAAGTATTAAATAGCTTAATTAGTTTTTATAAAGTAAAATCTAGTTTTTATAATTTTCCTAGTTTAAATATAGTATAATAAGTTTTTAGAAAATAAATTTTAGGATTCTACTATTCATTTTATATTTTTCTTATTTTATTTGTTTAAATTAGAATTAAGTTAATTAAAAGGTAATTAATTAGTAGATTAATCTTAAACATAATTTTTAGAGTTTTTTATAATTTTGTAGGATTCCTGTAATGGTTAAGTAATTTTATAAATTTTATCTTAATTTTCCAAGTTAATTTAGTATTAATATAAATTAAAAGTAGTTTAATTAGTTTAATTAAGTTAAATAGTTTTTAATTAATTACTAAACCACAAAAAGACAAAAATATTATTTTTAATTTTTTATACTTTCTTCAAGTTCTAATTTAGGTTTAGAAAATATTTTGGATAATTTTTAGTTTAATTTAAATCATTTGTCATTTTTAGTTTATTTAAATTAGATTTTAATTTAGATTTAAAATAGTTTAATTAATTAAATAATAGTTTAATATTATTTTAATCACTTTTATAATTTCTTTTTCATTTTTAATTTTAAGTTTTGAAAAGTGTCAAAAGCACCCCCTGTAGTTTGATAATTACCAAAAACCCACTTTTCCAGTCCGACACGTGATCTTAATTGTCAATTTGTGCATATATCTGGTATCTAATTATTGTGAATATTATATCTGTTTGTCAATACCAAAATAACAGTAGCAATATCATTCCTACATCATCTGGCTACTGTCCTCAGTGCCACTTTCTCATAAACGATTCCAAAAGCACCATTTCAATCTCGTCGGGACTTTAACGACCCGGGGACACACTATACTATCCACGGAGTATTGATTCTAGGCTGTCTTTGACTTGTTGACCTTGGTCAATAATAATAAGACGGTTCAGGACCAATCAAAATTTGGCGCCGCTGCCGGGGAGGTTGTTGCGTGTTTTAAAATCGTTTTAAGTTTAGTGGTTTTCAAAACCCTCCCTGTAAAAAGTTTTTAAAAACAAAATCATATCAAAAACGTTCATTAACACTTTTCCTGAAGTGTTGAGAAACACCAAAAAAAAAAATTAAAAACAATCAAAAACAAACTGTGAAGTTAAATTACTTCGTGTTCTTTAAGATTACAACCTGAAACAGTTGGTTTAAGGTAAGTTCTGACATTAAATTGCGAACTGAAGAGGAAACCTATTTACTTCCTCCCGCCAGCCTGCGAGTAATCTTAAAGGGACGATTTCGGTTAACGAATCAGTTCCAAAAATATTTCCCAAGTTTTCTGCACACACACCCATAAGCCTAAAACAGTTTTTCAAAAATCAATTAATAAACCCATAATATGTTCCCAAACTTAAGATTAAAACTTGCCTTTGTATCCCTGTGAGTAGTGTACCTTTTTCAAAGAAGCTGCTCACTTGTGATTATTGGTTTAAGTTCACTGTAGTTTTGCCTCGAACTTGTGTTGAAAAATTGTTTTTAGTGCATGCGCACTCGGTCTCAAACAGAGAATAAAAAACAGAAAGACGTACCCGAGCTATGTTCTAACACAGAAACCGAAATGGCCGCTGGGCCACCACCACCACTATTACCACCCCCTGACCCTAATAGGGATGAGCCAGCTCCCGATCTCCGAACTATGGAGGAGCTGTGCCAACCTACCATGCAAGGGCGGGGTGGGCCTATTGCACCACTCACTATTGGGGCTGCGGACTTTGGCCTCAAGCATCACATGATCCAACAAGTCCAGAATTCGTGTCAATTTCACGGATTACCGGGTGACGATGCCAACAAGCATCTTGACAAATATCTTACGGTCACCCAAAGCATGAAACAGCAAGGTGTCACCGATGATGCCCTTCGGCTGTACCTCTTCCCCTATTCTCTCGCTCATCATGCCACTGCATGGTTTGACCGACTTCCCAAGAATTCTATTCGAACCTTTGATGAAATGGTAACCAAGTTTTTAGCAAAATATTTTCCACCATCCATGGTTACCAAGTTACGTAATGATATCAGCAACTTCCCGATGAGTCTCTTTTTGAGGCTTGGGAGCGTTATAAGCTAGCCATTGATCGGTGCCCTAACCACAATATGTTACAAGTTACCATAATAGATACCTTCTATAATGGTCTGACATTGAGGCACCGAGACATTCTCAATGCTGCTGCTGGTGGGACCTTTATGAAAAGGCGTCCCGAGGAGTGCTATGACTTAATCGAAAACATGACTGCCCATCATAACTTTTGGGATTCCTCTGTGGAGAGGGAAGCGTCATGTCATTCCGTTACTCCCTCATCATCATCATCTCCTGAAATAATCGCTCTTACCAAAAAGATGGATGATATTTCTACGGCTGTGTTGAGAATGAACCAAACGATACAACATCAGGCTCAAAATCAACAAGTGAAAGCCGTGGCCCGAAGTTGTGAAACTTGTGGCGGCCCACATCTGTATTCCGAGTGTCCAGCTACTGCTGAATTTTCTCAAGAGAACGTTTATGCTGCTAACGGTTCCTATAACACGGGGGGTAATTCTTACCAACCGCAAGGGGACCGTAATCTCTTAAGCTATCGTTCCAACAATTTTCTCGGACCTCCCGGTTTTAACCAAAATCAAAACCGTAACACGAATCAGAATTTCAACCAAGGTCAAAACTCAAATTTCCAAAACCCAAACCAAAATCAAGGCCAGTTTAATCAAAACAATTTTCAAAATGGCAATCAAAACCAAGGTTTTCAAGGAAATTTTCAAAGAAACCAGAATCAAGGGAATTACAATCAGGGTAATTTCAATCAGAGAAACAATTTTCAGGGTAACAACAATCAAAACCAAGGGAATTTTCAAAACAACCGTGTTCAAAATCCCCCTGTTCAAAATCAAAACGTTGTTCCACCCCCGTCTTCCTCAGATGCTGAAATTAAACAATTCATGAAAGCACAAGAGGAAACAAATCGGCTATTGATCAAGACTATCTCTGAACTTCAGAAGTCTTTAAATGATCGACCCTCGAGCTCTGGTACATTACCGAGCAACACGATCGCTAACCCGAGGGGCGATGTCAAGGCGATCACTACCCGAAGTGGGGTATCATACAATGGACCCTCGATTCCCTCTACCTCTTCTTCTCCTCCTAAGGTAGCGGAACGTGAACCTGAGGTTACTACGGACACGGTACTTCCTACTAATAACGGAGGTATCAACAACGTCCACCCTCAAGTTGTCCCGATCCCGGCTCGTAAGCCGAAAGTTGTATTTGATCCTCCTGTGTGTCCTGATGAAATCTCAAAGAACAACCCTAAGCCGTCAATTCCATATCCTTCACGAGTGACTGAACAAAAGAACCGCGAAAAAGCTAACCATCAGATGGAAAAATTTTATCAAATTTTCCAAGAATTACACTTTGATATTAGCTTCGCGGACGCTCTTCTTCTCATGCCTAAGTTTGCTTCAACAATCAAAAATCTGATAAGCAACAAAGAAAAACTGTGTGAGATGGCAAAAACTCCTCTTAACGAGCATTGCTCAGCAGTGCTCTTGAAAAAGCTTCCCGAAAAGCTTGGAGATCCCGGGAAATTTCTCATTCCATGTATTTTCCCTGGGATGGTTGAATGCTTTGCCTTGGCCGATCTTGGCGCAAGCATTAACCTGATGCCTTACACAGTCTGGAAAAGACTCTCACTTCCTACTCTCACTCCGACCTGCATGACACTCGAGCTTGCAGACCGTACCATATCCCGTCCTCTCGGCATTGCCGAAGATATCTTCGTGAAAGTAGGAAAGTTCCACTTTCCAGCAGATTTCGTGATTGTTGATTTCGATGCTGACCCACGAGTTCCTCTCATTCTCGGGAGGGGATTCTTAAGAACGGGTCGTGCTTTAATCGATGTATTCGAAGAAGAAATCACTCTACGTGTTGGTGGCGAAGCCATAACATTCAATCTTGATCAGACTTCAAGATATTCTTCCAATTATGACGCTGAAACGGTTAACCGTATTGACATCATCGATATTGCGTCGGAGGAATCATCCCAAGAAGTCCTTGGTTTCTCATCCAGTGGCAGTCTTTCTACTGACCCGATCATTTCCGACTCTTCCCCTTCCCTCACTCCGTTTGAGGGAGGTGACTTCCTTTTGGAAGAGCTCGAGGCTTTTCTTGCTCAAGATAGCTCAATTCCCGATGGAGTTGATGAAAACTATCTTGACCCGAAGGGGGACATTCTTTTCCTTGAAAGATTGTTAAATGACGATCCTTCACCCTCTCCGTCTCCACAAATACTTCATAAAGCGGGAGTCAAAAATGTTGAAATAACTGAAGACTTTCCCGAGGTTGAGCTCAAGGACTTGCCTCCTCATCTAGAATATGCATTTCTGGAGGGTGATAATAAATTACCCGTCATTATTGCCAAAGACTTAAAAGATGAGGAAAAGGCTGCACTCCTAAAGGTTCTTAAGTCAAACAAGCAAGCAATTGCTTGGAAACTCTCCGACATTAAGGGCATAAGCCCGAACTTTTGTACTCATAAAATCTTAATGGAGGATGACTTTAAACCAGCTGTGCAACATCAGAGAAGGGTAAATCCAAAAATCCACGAAGTTATCAAACAAGAAGTTCTTAAACTTCTTGATGCGGGATTGATTTACCCTATATCTGACAGTCCTTGGGTTAGCCCAATTCATTGTGTTCCTAAAAAGGGTGGCATTACCGTTGTCACCAACGAGGATAACGAGTTGATTCCAACTCGTTTGGTCACGGGTTGGCGTGTTTGTATTGACTATCGAAAGTTAAATGAAGCCACCCGTAAGGACCATTTTCCTCTCCCTTTTATGGACCAAATGCTCGAAAGACTTGCGGGGAATGAATACTACTGCTTCCTCGATGGTTTCTCGGGTTACTTCCAAATCCCCATTGATCCCCAGGATCAAGAGAAGACTACCTTCACATGCCCCTACGGAACTTTTGCCTACAGACGTATGCCTTTTGGCTTATGTAATGCACCAGGCACGTTCCAGAGATGCATGATGTCTATTTTTTCCGACATGATCGGGAAAACTATGGAGGTATTCATGGATGACTTTTCGGTCATCGGGGATTCATTTCAGACTTGCCTCTCCCACTTGGAACAGATGCTTAAACGTTGCAAAGAAACGAATCTAAGTCTCAACTGGGAGAAGAGCCACTTTATGGTCAAGGAGGGCATTGTCCTCGGCCATAAGATTTCAAAAAACGGGATCGAGGTTGACAGAGCTAAAATCGATGTCATTGCCAAATTACCTCATCCCACCACCGTAAAAGGTGTTCGGAGCTTTTTGGGTCATGCCGGCTTCTACCGTAGGTTTATCCAAGATTTTTCTAAGATTGCCCGGCCTATGACCCATCTCCTCGAGAAGGATGCTCCTTTCATCTTCTCTCCTGAGTGCATCGAAGCTTTTGAAACACTAAAGAAAAAGCTTACCGAGGCACCGATTCTTGTTGCCCCCGATTGGGACCAACCTTTTGAGCTTATGTGCGATGCTAGTGATTTTGCCATAGGTGCGGTCTTGGGGCAACGAAAAGCAAAATACTTTCAGCCCATACACTACGCAAGCAAAACTATGACTGAGGCTCAAGGTCATTACACCACCACTGAAAAAGAACTCCTAGCTGTGGTGTATGCCTTCGAGAAATTCCGGTCATACCTAATCTTGACTAAATGCGTAGTGTACACAGATCACTCGGCTTTGAAATACCTATTTGCAAAACAAGATGCAAAGCCGAGGCTTCTTCGTTGGGTTCTCCTCCTTCAGGAATTTGATATCATTATCCGTGATAAAAAAGGAGCCGAGAACCTAGCTGCTGATCATCTCTCACGATTAGAGAACCCTCATCAAGATGTGTCCGAGAAAAAGGAAATAAATGAAACATTTCCTCTCGAGACACTCAATGCGGTTGCTTTTCGTGGTGACTCTACTACCCCATGGTTTGCCGACTTTGCAAATTACCATGCGGGTAACTTCATAGTGAAGGGGTTGACGTCCCAACAAAAGAAAAAATTCTTCAAAGACGTTAAACATTACTTCTGGGACGACCCCTTCCTCTTCAAAATCTGTGCCGATCAAGTCATCCGGCGATGTGTATACGGACAGGAAGCCACTGATATTCTCAAGGCTTGCCATGCTGGACCCACCGGGGGCCACCATAGTCCTAACTACACCGCCAAAAAGGTGTTTGATTCCGGTTTCTATTGGCCCACAATCTACAAGGATGCCCACGAATTAGTCAAAGCCTGTGATGCTTGTCAGCGTCACGGGAATATTTCACAAAAGAACGAGATGCCGCAAAATGCTATCCAAGTTTGTGAAATCTTTGACGTCTGGGGCATTGACTTTATGGGGCCATTCCCATCTTCTCACGGAAACAAATACATACTCGTGGCTGTTGACTATTTGTCAAAATGGGTGGAGGCAAAGGCCTTACCCACTAACGATGCCCGAGTAGTTGTGAAATTCTTGAAATCCCTCTTTGCTCGTTTTGGAACCCCACGTGCCATCATTAGTGATCGCGGTACTCACTTTTGCAATGATCAATTTGCAAAAGTCATGCTTAAGTACGGTGTTACTCATCGTCTTTCTACCGCATATCACCCCCAAACAAGTGGGCAGGTGGAGGTTTCCAACCGTGGTATTAAACGGATTCTTGAGAGGACAGTAGGTGAAAACCGTGCTTCCTGGTCGGATAAACTGGATGATGCACTCTGGGCCTTCCGTACAGCTTACAAAACACCCATCGGGTGCACTCCATACAAGCTTGTATACGGGAAGGCGTGTCATTTACCGATCGAGCTCGAGCACAAAGCCTACTGGGCCTTGAAACATGCTAACTACGACCTTCATAAAGCGGGTGATCACCGTAAGGTTCAAATCAATGAATTAAACGAACTTCGTGATCAGGCCTACGAGAACTCTTTGATCTACAAAGAAAAGACAAAGAAGATTCACGACTCTAAGATTAAGAACCGAGTTTTCAACGTCGGTGACAGAGTCCTTCTTTTCAATTCCAGATTAAAGATCTTCTCGGGGAAATTAAAAACCCGATGGACTGGACCATTCACTATTGCTAAAGTATACCCATACGGGACTGTTGAGTTATCTCAACCCGAAGGTCCCAACTTCAAAGTGAATGGTCACAGATTGAAACATTATTTTGGAGAGGACACACCACCCATGGTTGTCCCGGATCTCCAAACTTTCCCCATGGACCAATGAATTCGGGGATCGAGTCAACTAGTGACTCGGTGAACAAAAATTAGCAACATATATGGGTTTTCACCCGTATTTCTGACTTCTTTCTACTTTCTACCACCCTAGTGTGGGGGAGTGGCCATCCCCCACCGTTTCAAAAAGTAAATATTTTTCAAAATCCAATAAACATGTTTTGTATGTATATTATGTCATTCAAATCCCGGGCTGTCAGGACAGATTTACTACAGTTAATCATTCACAAGTGATTAGCTAGCGTGGTAAACTTGACACAAGCCTGGGAAGTGTATGTATATTATTATTCATCTTTCAGGCTGTCAGGGCGAATTTATTACAGTTAATCATTCACAAATGATTAGCTAGCGTGGTAAACCTGACACAAACCTGGACGGTGTATATCATAAACTTTATCATTCAACTCCCGGGCTGTTAGGGCAAATTTATTACAGTTAATCATTCACAAGTGATTAGCTTGCGTGGTAAACCTAACACAAGCCTGGGAGGTAGTGAAACAAAAGCAAAAAAAAAAAAAAAAAAAAAAAAAAAAAAAAAAAAAAAAAAAAAAAAAGATTGTATGTACAGATAAAATAAAGTGAAAAATAGAAATTTCCACAGTTAGAATCGAATATTAGCTTTTCCATTAGAGATTCGGCATAATAGCCGGGACTTTGAATATTGAGGACAATATTCAGTTCTAGTGTGGGGGGGGGGGGGGGGGAAATTCTTACGAATTTTATCACAAAACTTTCCAAGTACCCCCATTTTAGGCCAAAATTTTTTCAAAATTTTTCACTTTATTCCAAAATTTTTGTGGTTATCAGTCCGCCAAAGTCTATATGACAAAGGGATTGGCTAGTCCAGGAGCAAACGGCTCTTGGTAAAGACATCTCAAATCCGTTGATGGCTGGCAGTTTGCCAAAAATTGCATGGTTCCTCAGCTCCCCCGCATCCTCATAAGCAAATAAGCTGGCTAGCCCGCAAGATTATGGCTTGTGGTAAAGGCCGTGGAAAATCCATAATTGGTATTCAGCTCACCAAGATGTTGACTTAGTCCATCAAGATGCTGGCTAGTCCAGAAGCAAACGGCTTTTGGTAAAGACTACTCAAATCCGTTGACAGCTGGTGGTTTGCTCAAAATCACACGGCTATCAGGTGTGCCACAGTTCTTACACCTGGCTACTCCAGAAGTGATGGCTTTTGGTAAAGAGTTTCAAATCCATTAAGTTTTTCTCAAAAGATTGCTAGGGACTAGCAATGTTTTAGTGTGGGGGATTGATGAGTGTGTAAATACTCATCATTTTTACCAATTCTGAACTGCCAAAACATCCAAAAACACTCAATAATGAATCAAAATAGTGAAAATATCCCAGGAAAGTGTTTTACATGTTTCAAATGCAAAAATACCAAAAACAGATGAAAAACACATAAAGTTTGCATAATTGGCAGTTTCAGTCCCCCAACTTTCAAAAGTTGTCAAATCTAGTCCCTGGAAGTTTAAAAAGCAAAGAAAAGTCAACCCAAGGCAAAGAAAAGTAAAAATTTATCAAAATAAGTCCTTGGGTGATAAAGTTTGAGAAAATTACACTTTTACCCCTCAAAATCCAAAATTGGCAAAACAGGTCCCTGGAGTTTGTGAAATTGGCAGATTTGATCCCTGAGGTTTAAAATAATACTTGTGGTCCTTGTACTAATGTTTAATTGCAGGATTGGTCCTTATGTGAATTTTGGGAAAAGTTTCATGACAGGTCCCTGAAGTTTGGGAAGTTGACAGATTTAGTCCCTAGGGTTTTACAAGTGGAAAATTCAAAAATAAAACCTCACACTACTCATGATATGGCAATCCATACCCTTGGAAATAAATTAAAAAGATGCCAACAACCAACCCTCAACTTTTGGCTAATTACAAAAAAGGTCCTTGTGTTTTTTAAAAAAAAAATCAAATCCGGACATAAAACAAATAATACTCCAAAAACTATCCAAGTCCAATCCATAAATTTAAACCAACAAAGGCCCAAGTTATCCCAAGCCCAGTCCACCCACCATTTTGACCTGAGTCCATTTGACTTCGGTCAAACTCCCAGTCAAAACACCACCCCCGTCCCCTTTCCCTCCTCAAACACCACCACTTGCTACTTCCCTCCTCCACCTGCCTTCTCCATCACATCCAACCTCTCAATCCCTCCAATCACAATCCAAGGAGAACCCCCCACAATAAATGCTTATACCACCCCTCCCCTACACGCAACAGAGCAATTTGCTCTATTTGCAAATTTTCCCGCCAATACACGTGTTACATGGAGAGTGGACCAAAGTTACAACAAAGTGGTGGGAAATGATGGCATTGCATCTGGGAACCCTAATTGGGAGCTATAAATAGAAGAGCAGGCACAAGGATGAAGATAGTAGTTAATTTAAGTTTTATTTATGTCGTATTATTTCAATGTTCAATTTTAGGGTACACCCAAGCTATTAAGCAGTGGTAACCTTCTCTTTATTGTATTGTAACTTAATTTCAAGTATTAATTTCAAGCTTCCTTAATTATATCATCTTATGCATTTTTATTTCAAATCTTATATCATTATTAAGCTTAATTATTGTTATTGTGTAATGTACTGGACTCCTAGGAACATATAAGCTCCCTTATAGCTTATTTAAGCTATTAGTAATAACTTAAATCAGCTTAGTGATAAAAAACTCAAAATACTCAAATTGGTCAACAAAAGTCAACACGACAAGTTCTTGGTAATCAGAGCTGGAGCAGGGTATAAAATGGATGGCCTTGGTTTAGAATCCCATGGGGGATGATAGGGTTTGATTCTTGGTTCTTGGTTCAAGGCATAGGCTGGATTGCACATTGTAAGTTTGTTCTTTAATTCCTAGTTTCTACTGTATGCTAGCTTATTCTTTCCTATCTGTGTGTTTTTGAGTTTGTTTGTTGTTAGTTAATGAATATCTAGTGTAATATAGCTAGCTTGTCAGTCATATTTCTTTCTTGTTAAAATTTAGGAAGTCTCACAGTGGAATACTTAAAATTGGCATACTTGTGTGTTCTGCTTGTGTTGTGATTGATTTATGTTTATTTAATCTTTATTAGTCTTATTAAAGTATTTGGAATCAGTATTGTAGCTTAAATTCATTTCTAGCTTTGAAAATCATAGTTTGTCACAGTTATAAGGGGTGTTTGGCACAAGGGATTGCCCTGTGCATTTGTGGTATTCAGTTACCTAGTATAACTTTGACATGTTTACTTAGGTCTTAGTATCATAGACTAGTCATAAAATTTAGTTAATTTTAGTAAGAAAGTCAAAACTCACTTAATCTCTTTATAGATTGTTAACTGTTAGATCTTAGGCTGTGTAATCTCATCAATCCAGTATTATAGTTGTTAAATTAGGTTAAATTAGTTCCATATAAGCTTAATATTTCATTTGCAGTCAATAAACTAGGATCAAAGCTCACAAAAGTCAAAGTGCAAAGTTTTTAGTAAAAGTCAAATTTACACTTCTCAGTTTTTTTTCCAAAACTTGTGGGATTTTTCTAGAATTGTGTAATTGGATTTAAGGTCTGGAAATTATTGTGCTAACACTCTACCACCTAGACTCTAGGAATCATAGCTCATTTGATTTTTAGAAATTTTCCACAAGCTTGTGCAAGCTTGTAAACACAGTTGCAGGGTCAAACAAGTGCCCTGTGCACAGTTATTAGCCAAAACCCCATCTACTCTCTTGTGCTTATTAGTGGACCCCACAGGCTCATACTTGGCTTTTAAGAAGTTTAATAGTCTAAGTTTACATTACCTAGTTTATTTTGAGGTTTAGCTTAATAGGTATAGCTTATTCATCACTTTGTTGTGGCCTGTTTCAAAATCCAACACTGAGCACTCAGTGTGGGATCCAATATTCATAGCCATACCCAGAGTTCATTAGAAGCCCTTAGGATTAGTTTAGTGGCTTATTTTGTAGCTTATCAACCCACCTTTGAACCCCTAGGTTTAGATTGCCCTACCCTTCACTTCTGTGGACCCCACAAAGGTCCAAAAGTAACCCTCCAAGCCTGTTTGGTTGACAGGTTCAACACAAGTGCTTATTTCTCCTTTAATAGCTTATTTGTGCTTATTGTTGGTTGTTTATAGCTTAATTAGGTTTATCAAACTTGTTTGCATCTGTTTTAACCACTGTGGACCCCAACTTAGGCCATTTGACCCAAATTGACCACACAGTCAACATAAGTCAACTGTGTAGACAAGGGGGTGTTATAGCTTATTTATAAGCTAACTTAAAAAGTGTTTTTACAAAAGTTTGTCTTTTTAAGGTATAAAATAGTTCTGAAAAAGAAAAATCCAAAAAAATTAGTTTTAAAATAAGTGATAGTTTCTATTTAATTCTAGTTAATTTTAATTTTCATTTTTATAATTTAATTAAGTCACTAGTGTTTTTATATTTTTATTAAATTCCTCATATATTAAAGTAGTTATAATAAATTTTTCAGATTTTTATTTTGTCATTTAGTTCTAATTAGATTTAATTTTAATTTTCTTTATTATTAATTAAAATCAAGTATTAAATAGCTTAATTAGTTTTTATAAAGTAAAATCTAGTTTTTATAATTTTCCTAGTTTAAATATAGTATAATAAGTTTTTAGAAAATAAATTTTAGGATTCTACTGTTCATTTTATATTTTTCTTATTTTATTTGTTTAAATTAGAATTAAGTTAATTAAAAGGTAATTAATTAGTAGATTAATCTTAAACATAATTTTTAGAGTTTTTTATAATTTTGTAGGATTCTTGTAATGGTTAAGTAATTTTATAAATTTTATCTTAATTTTCCAAGTTAATTTAGTATTAATATAAATTAAAAGTAGTTTAATTAGTTTAATTAAGTTAAATAGTTTTTAATTAATTACTAAACCACAAAAAGACAAAAATATTATTTTTAATTTTTTATACTTTCTTCAAGTTCTAATTTAGGTTTAGAAAATATTTTGGATAATTTTTAGTTTAATTTAAATCATTTGTCATTTTTAGTTTATTTAAATTAGATTTTAATTTAGATTTAAAATAGTTTAATTAATTAAATAATAGTTTAATATTATTTTAATCACTTTTATAATTTCTTTTTCATTTTTAATTTTAAGTTTTGAAAAGTGTCAAAAGCACCCCCTGTAGTTTGATAATTACCAAAAACCCACTTTTCCAGTCCGACACGTGATCTTAATTGTCAATTTGTGCATATATCTGGTATCTAATTATTGTGAATATTATATCTGTTTGTCAATACCAAAATAACAGTAGCAATATCATTCCTACATCATCTGGCTACTGTCCTCAGTGCCACTTTCTCATAAACGATTCCAAAAGCACCATTTCAATCTCGTCGGGACTTTAACGACCCGGGGACACACTATACTATCCACGGAGTATTGATTCTAGGCTGTCTTTGACTTGTTGACCTTGGTCAATAATAATAAGACGGTTCAGGACCAATCAATGTGCTAACCTAACGGACCCCAATGGCTTGAGGGGCTCCAGCTTTGTCAGTTATCCACCCTCGTCTGGTTTCAAATGCAGGTCGTACAAATCATCCTTTGGTATTTGGACTCAGGCTGCTCAAAACATATGACCGGAGACCGCTCGCGGCTCAAGAATTTCGTGGAAAGGTTTATTGGTACGGTTAGATTCAGGAACGACCATTTTGGCAAAATAATGGGTTATGGTGATTATGTTTTTGGGGACAGTGTGATATCTAGAGTCTACTACGTGGAGGGACTTGGACACAATCTTTTCTCTGTGGGTCAATTCTGTGATTCAGATCTTGAAGTTGCCTTCAGAAAACACACATGTTTTGTTAGAGAATTAGATGGTGTTGAACTCCTCAAAGGAAGTCGGGGCACCAATCTTTATACCATCTCAATTGAAGACATGATGCGGTCCTCTCCCATTTGCTTACTCTCAAGAGCTTCCAAGAACAAATCCTGGTTGTGGCACCGTCGTATAAATCACTTAAACTTTGGTACTATCAATGAACTCACCCGTAAAGATCTTGTTCGAGGCCTGCCAAGACTCAAATATGAAAAGGATCATCTTTGCTCTGCATGTCAAATGGGTAAGAGCAAGAAACACACCCACAAACCCAAAACCATCAACTCCATCATGGAAGTTCTACATACCCTTCACATGGATCTTTGTAGACCAATGAGGGTTCAAAGTATCAATGGAAAGAAATATGTGCTTGTTATTGTTGATGACTTCTCTTGCTTCACGTGGGTAAAGTTTTTACGATCAAAGGATGAAACTCCAGAGATCATCATCAAACTCATCAAGCAACTGCAAGTTCAACTCAACAAGACTATTAGGTTCATTTGCACTGACAATGGAATAGAGTTTGTGAACAAACATCTTAATCAGTTTTATGAAAGCATCGGCATCAGTCACCAGAAGAGCATTCCACGTACTCCACAACAAAATGGAGTTGTTGAAAGACGCAACCGCACCTTGGTTGAAGCCGCTAGGACTATGCTCATCTTTTCTAAAGCACCCATGTTTCTCTGGGCCGATGCTATTGCAACAGCTTGCTACACACAGAATAGATCCTTGATACACCCTCTTCACAGCAAGACTCTATATGAACTGGTTCATGGCAGAAAACCAGACCTGTCGTTTCTACGGGTATTCGGTGCTCTGTGCTATCCAACAAATGACAGTGAAGATCTTGGGAAACTCAAGGCCAAGGCTGACATTGGTTTTTTTCGTTGGGTATGCTCCAGAAAGAAGGGATACCGAATCTACAACAAGCGTACCAGAGACATAATGGAAACCATCCACGTTACTTTCGATGAGTTGACCGAGCAACAGGCTCCTGGACACTCAAGTTCCGGACCCGGATCAAATCTTCTATCTCCTGGACCCATCAGCTCCAGGATTATACAGAGTCCCACTTCAGCTACTCCATTTGTACCTCCTTCAAGTGAAGATTGGAAGAAACTGTTTGACCCCATGTTTGATGAATATTTTGAGCCTCAAAACTTGGCGGCTCCTGAAGCTCCCATCATTCCACTACCTGCTAGTGGAGGTAATGCACCGCATCATGAGGCAGGGCCATCTATGTCTATATCACTAGGCCCAGAAGCTCCAACCATCAGTCATTCAGTCACTACTGTTAATAGTCAACATCACTACAACAAGTAGCTTCTGTAAATAATACTTCTGAAGTAAATCCTTTCGCTCCTCCTGAAGACGAACCGTTTGTAAATGTATTTGCTCCTGAATCCTCTGATGATACTACATCCTCAGAAGAAACCTACATGGCAACCTCAGTTCACTATCCTCAACCCCGTGAGCATCTCAGAAAATGGACAAATGATCACCCGATCGACAACATCATTGGAAACCCTTCTCGTCCAGTCTCAACCCGTAAGCAACTAGCTACAGATGCCTTATGGTGCTTCTTCAACTCCGTCCTCTCTAGATCCGAACCCAAAGACTTCAAAGAAGCAATGACTAAGAACTCATGGTTTACTGCTATGGTAGATGAGATTCATGAGTTTGATCGACTTGAGGTATGGGAATTAGTACCTCCTCCAGAATGTGCTATGATCATTGCTCTCAAATGGATATTCAAGGTCAAGCTTGACGAGCATGGAGATGTCTTGAAGAACAAGGCGAGACTTGTAGCAAAAGGATACCGACAAGAAGAAGGAATAGACTTTGAAGAATCCTTCGCTCCGGTTGCTAGAATAGAAGCTATAAGGATATTTCTTGCTAATGCTGCCAGTCAGAATATGGTAGTATATCAAATGGACGTGAAGACAGCATTCTTAAATGGCAATCTAAAAGAGGAGGTGTATGTTAGTCAACCCGAAGATCCCGAACGTCCTAACCATGTTTATCGCTTGAAGAAGGCTCTCTATGGACTTAAGCAAGCTCCTAGAGCATGGAGTGTGATCGTTTTTCGCAAGAGATGAGCTCTCAATTTTAGATGTCCATGATGGGTCAAATGTCATTCTTTTTTGGTCTACAAGTCTCTCAAAACCCAAATGGAATATTCATCAATCAATCCAAATATGCTAATGAAATCTTGAAGAAATTTGGATATGAATCATGTGACTATGTTGATACTCCCATGATAGAAAGATTAAAACTTGATGAAGACAGTATCGGAACTCCTGTTGACCAAACCAAGTATCAAAGCATGATTGGTTCCTTGATGTATATCACCGCCAGCCGACCAGATATCGTCTTTGCAGTATGTATGTGTGCTCGGTATCAATCCAAACCGACCAATAAGCACTTAGAAGCAGTTAAGAGGGTCTTTCGGTATCTTAAAGGAACTGTCCACTTGGGTCTCTAGTATCCCAAGAACACAGCTATGGCACTCACAGCTTACTCAGATGCCGATCATGCTGGGTGTAAAGATACTCGTCGAAGCACATCAGGAGCTGCTCAATTCCTGGGGGATAAGTTGGTTAGTTGGTCTTCAAAGAGACAAATGAGTACATCCATCTCTTCTACTGAG
The DNA here is from genome assembly GCA_030686995.1 of Artemisia argyi. Taxonomy (NCBI): domain Eukaryota; kingdom Viridiplantae; phylum Streptophyta; class Magnoliopsida; order Asterales; family Asteraceae; genus Artemisia; species Artemisia argyi. The sequence goes on from CM060693.1 coordinate 95,469,102, forward strand.
GCGGAGTACATTGCTATGTCCTCATGTTGTGCCCAAATTTTATGGATGAGATCACAACTCTCAGACTATGGTTTCTCCTACAACAAAGTCCCCATGTATTGTGACAACCGAAGTGCAATTGCTCTTTGCTGCAACAACGTCCAACACTCCAGAACGAAACACATTGATATTCGACATCACTTCATCAGGGAGCAAGTTGAGAAGGGAATTGTGGAACCGTACTTCGTTAGGACCGAGTTCCAGCTGGCTGACATCTTCACCAAAGCACTTCCCAGAGAACGCTTTGAATTCATTCTCCCTCGATTGGGAATGAAGAGTCTCATGCCAGAATCTCTTTCAGGTCTTCAGGAAGAACAGGAGGAGTAAAGGAGGTGCTTCACATATCCTTGTATACATCTTAAAAAAAATAAAATAAAAAAATAAATAAAAAAAAATTGTTTCGCGACATGTCTCTTGTGTAATCAATATTATGTACGTCTTTAGAAATGTCATTCAACAATGGCACAGAGTCATACATATGCTTGAGCAAGAGTTCTTTTAAGTTTTAATAATGTTTTCTAAAAACATGTCGCTCCCCAAAAGTCTTCAAAATGGTTTGCTATTACTTCAGATAGCAACCCGGTCGTCATACTGGGGAAAGTTCGTCGCCAAAAAGACGTCTATTCCTAACAAAGGCATGAATGACTTTATATTCGTGCCTTTCTGATCTGATGTACGCTTCAGTGCATCATTTCTTGAAAAAGAAGAGAAGTCTTCTTTATCAAACAAATACTTTCCTTTCAATGATTCTTCGGGAAAGTATTTGATCCAAACTTGGTGGTACCATGGATTTTGAAGATAAAAAATACAATTAACACTGTGTTTTAAAAACATACCACTCAATCGATGGAAAAAGAATTAATCTTTTGTGATAAATACTTTATTGAAAAATGCGTCATCGATTGAGGGGGAGCATGATTTCAAAAACTATATGTCATCAAAACAAGATCTTTGTGCGTAAGGGCGTATTCGTCATGTGATTGTTATGTGTTAGTATATGAATTTTTCATGAGTTTCTCGTTAAACTCTAAATCATTTATAAACTCATCACTTCTAACACATAACATTCTCCCTCAAGGTTTGAGGGGGAGCAAATGTATCATCTCAAAAATCAGTAATTCTTAAACATGACACATCTTTCTCCCAAAATCTTTTAACTTATTTAAATCACTTGGGATCACAAATCTCAATTGGTTTGAAATTTTTGATCGGGGGAGAAAAAATGTGATTTAAATATGGAAATCTGATTAAAATGTGGTGTTGATTCAAAATGAATGCTCTCCTATATGTGTTAAACCCTTTTGTATACCAATGCACATATTAAGGGGGAGCAAATGATTTGAAAAAAAAAATGAGAAGGATCCTTGCATCTTGTGAGATCGAGACTCAGTCTTAACCAATGAATTGACGAAACAAAGACCGTCATCAATCGAAAGGACTTGTCCTGGCCGGGTAATAACTTCAAGCTGGGTTAACCAGTGATGTAAGCGTGTCTCGAAGAGGATTTGTCTGAGTAGAGTGTACCGTTTCGAGAAACCTTTTGTGAACTTGACCAGGCCGGGTAATAATTTCAAGCTAGTCTAACTAGTGATGTAAGCGTGTCTGGAATGCCTGTTCATGATTACTAAAGGTGGATCAATTCTAAAGTGCAACTCTTCCCGTCATGTGCAAATTTATCATCAAAACATCGGTGCACATGTTAAGGGGGAGCATTTGAAAATGGTAAAACTCTCAGCGTGTTAACAAAATGAATTTTCAATCATAAACACGTTGAGAAAATCTTCAATGATTTGGTTCATGGCAACATAGGATAGTCATGAAGTTATAAGGTGGCTAAGGTTAGGAAAACCGTCCTATGATCCGCCAGAGCCGGAGGGATCTACCCATGGACAATACCATCTAGATTGTATTAGAAAGTCCGTAGGTATGAGTATGAAAAAAGGAGAAATGTGAGAATGGAGAAAGAAGGGGTTGAAGAATTAAAAAGAAATGAAATGAGAAAGGGTGAAAAGAAATAGCCCTCCATTTATTCAACCTTAGGGCAGAAACCGGGTTCAATTCATTATCTACTGATGATTGCTAAGGCAACATCGGTATTGAAATCAAGACGTCATGGACCCAGTGAAGCACTGCACTTAACCTTCTAAGCTACTCAAGTTCTCTTAAAAGAGCTTGTTTCATTCTCACGGGGAACCGGTGTAATCTATCAATTTATCTCTTAGAGATGGTTGATATTGAAGCAGGAGACCTCTCCCTAATCTCCGCATAGGAAAACCAAATGCACTTATTGAGTCTAGAGCCTCGAGATACATGAAAAGATCTCATAGGAACACGTGCTACTTCTACCCTGGGTGTTCAACATTAAGGACACCAGTGGTAAACTTATGAGTCCTACGCAGATCTTAGCAATCTGCCAGAACATTTGTGAGGGATGTTATTTATGTAACTCCCAATGAGTGAATGGAAACTCCTGCCAGGGTCAACATCAAGCAGCCCTGAAAACAGGTCACTTAGGTAATTCCTTGTGGATTACGCTAAGTGGTCCCAATGGTTACAAAAGGTCTACAGTCGTGGAGTGATCTCCATTGACTCACCTAATCGTTGATACACTACGGTATAATCTTAAAAGGCCCTCTGTGGGTTTTCGATTATGAACGGTCTTGGTGAGGGTTAGAAGGAGTCTTCACACTATGCTGTTGACGATCTCTAATTCCAAACCTATAAGTACCAGAAGATTTGTTGCTAACTGTTTACTTGCAGGAATTTCGGACGGTTGCAGAAGTAGATTGCTGAAAAGATGCTGATCCATCAACACATGCTCACACTTCATCATCACATCCTTTGAAATCATGATCATTATTTGGGCCTCATTTATGCTTCCACAACTCTGATGTTGAAGATCATGATTCTGAAAAGTGTGAGCATGCCACTACAAAGATGATCATATCACATGAAGAAGTTATTACTCTATGATGTCTTGCAGACACACATTTTGGATGATGCACTCGAAGTAGTTTTCAAAGTTCATACAACAAATTCAACAAGTCATCTAGAGTCAGCTGCCCAAAAGCACAAAGATCTCAACTAAGAAGAATCATTATGCTACGAGCTACAGAGACATCTTCAAAGATTATATGCTATGATTCAGCGCTTATTTTTTTGGGTGACCTCCCTTAGGGGGAGATTGTTAGGAATACGTTTATTCCAATGAAGACTCGGTCACCCCGAGTATTGTAATAGCATAGTGTAGCTCGTAGTAATCATTAGTTTAGCGTAGTATTTATGGAGTCGGGTCGGGTCTTTACCCACTGTCAGCCCGGTCCACAGCCCGTTTAATAGGGCGCTGAGCATGTAACTATAAATACCCTCTCCCACCCAAGGGAGAGGGTTGGACCTCATTTTGCAATTCAACCTTTTGTTTATTTTTCTCTCTAGGTTCCATCCTTCTTTCTCTCACTAACTTTCTCTCTATAGAATTCTTACATTATTTGATCCATCTAAGCATAATCTAAGCTTGTTATAACCTTAAGTGTATTACATTATCCTAGGTGCTTACGCCAAGTGGTGGAGGTTTGATCCTTTCCCAAGCCTATGGTAATCTATTTTGCTATGACAGGTAGTGAGAGATGTTTTCCATTTCCATATTGTGATATATACTTTATTACACCCGAGAGATGTGAGAATCTAAACACTATTTGTGAGGTGCTAGTGTATGACCTCCGTGCTTGTTTTTGGTTTTTAGTGGAATGATTATTTGTTGTAATTACTTTTATATTAGTGTTAAATGACCCCTAACTTGTATTTTGATTAGAATAAAAGCGCATTTGCTTGATGACAAGCAAATCTCAAGTGTAAGGGTATTTGATAAGGCGAAAAGTGTAACACTTTTAAGGGGTCATTTAAGCCCAAATTCGAGATTATTTGATCAAATATTGCCCTAAATCGTTCCTTTTGTCATTTTAGGTACTTTTGGAGAGAAATCTGGAAAAGGAAGCATTTTGGACGTTTTTGGAGCATAAAAGTGAAGAAAACGGCAAAGTCTCAATTTTCCTTGCTGGGAACAGTACCTGATGGCGTTAAGCCTTTGTACATGACGGCGTCAAGAGTTACAAAAGAGGTGGAAGCGAAAAATACACGTGACGATCCAGAGAGTTTTTAAGCCTAGGACCTGATGGCGTCACCAAGGCCGTCAGGGTCCAAACATTAGTGACGGCCCAGAGTATTTCTACACATGACGGCGTCACAAACAGATCTAGGCAATACGATTTTATCATGGCGTCGAGTTGACGCCGTCACGATCTAACACATTAATTTGTGCAAAACTCACCTTTTCTTCTGTCTGTAAACATTTCTGATTGTTAATTTGTTTACGTTTGATTATATCTGTGATTCTGTAATTGTTAATATTGTTTCATTATTTTAATACCAAGCAATCAGTAGTGTAATTCAATCCAAATCATTATCTGTTACTGTTCTCTAATCACTGATTCCCATAAACATTTCCAAAAACACAATTTCAATCTCGTTGGGACTTAACGACCCGGGGATTTCCCTGTACTTCCACGGATTATATATCTTGCACTTTCTCTCAGGTTTGACCTGTTGACCACACCTGGTTAACTGGTTAACTGTGTACCAAGATCACTGATTATGGCACGAGGAGTTCCGAATCTAGCAAAGAGAGATTTCAAAAATTTTACTACTACTCGGGCATCATTGGTGGGTAAAGCCTTTGCTTCAACCCATTTTGACAGATAGTCGACAGCCACGTGTATGTATTTGTTCCCTCGAGATGAGGGGAATGGGCCCATAAAGTCAATGCCCCAGATTTCAAATATTTCACAGACTTGGATGGCGTTTGGAGGCATCTCATTTTTCTTAGAAATATTCCCGTGACGCTGACAAGCATCACAGGCTTTGACCAGTTCGTGGGCATCTTATAGATGGTGGGCCAGTAGAACCCGGAATCAAACACCTTCTTGGCGGTGTAGTTTGGATTATGATGTCCCCCCATGGGTCCATCATGACAAGCTTTGAGAATATCCATGGCATCTTGGCCATGGACACACCACCGGATGACTTGATCCGCGCATATCTTAAACAGGTAGGGATCATCCCAGAAGTAGTGATTAACATCTTTGAAGAACTTTTTCTTCTGTTGGGACGTCATCCATTTAACAATGAAATTACCCGCATGGTAATCTGCAAAATCGGCAAACCATGGGGTATCAGTGTCTCCACGAAAGGAAATCGCGTTAAGTATCTCGAGAGGGAAGGTTTCATTAATTTCCTTATTCTCAGAAACATCTTGATGGGGGTTTTCTAGTCGGGAGAGGTGATCAGCCGCCAGGTTTTCAGCTCCTTTTTTTATCTCGTATGATTATATCAAACTCTTGTAGGAGCAATACCCAACGGAGCAACCTCGGCTTTGCGTCTTGTTTAGCAAAGAGGTATTTTAAAGCCGAGTGGTCCGTATACACTATGCACTTGGTAAGGATTAGGTACGGCTGAAACTTCTCGAAAGCATATACAACAGCTAAGAGTTCCTTCTCCGTTGTAGTATAATGACTCTGAGCTTCGGTCATAGTTTTGCTGGCATAATGTATAGGCTGGAAGTGTTTGGTTTTACGTTGCCCCAGAACCGCACCTATTGCAAAGTCACTTGCATCGCACATAAGTTCAAAGGGCAGATCCCAATCGGGGGCAAGAAGAATCGGTGCCTCAGTAAGCTTTTTTTCAAGGTTTGAAAAGCTTCGATGCACTCGGGTGAAAAAATGAAAGGAGCATCTTTTTCAAGAAGATGGGTCATAGGCCGGGCAATTTTTGAAAAATCTTGTATGAATCGACGATAAAAACCGGCATGACCCAGAAAGCTTCTAACACCTTTGACAGTAGTGGGAGGAGGCAGTTTAGCTATGACATCAACTTTGGCTCTATCAACCTCGATCCCACTTTTGGAAATCTGATGGCCGAGGACAATGCCCTCTTTGACCATAAAGTGACTCTTCTCCCAGTTTAGACATAGATTCGTTTCTTTGCAACATTTAAGCATGTTTTCTAAATAGGAGAGACAAGATTGGAACGAATCCCCAATGACCGAGAAGTCATCTATAAAGACCTCTATAGTTTTCCCGATCATGTCGTGAAATATGGCCATCATGCGTCTTCGGAACGTGCCTGGAGCTTGACATAAGCCGAAAGGCAAACGTCTATAGGCAAAGGTTCCGTAGGGGCACGTGAAGGTGGTCTTTTCTTGATCCTGCGGATCAATGGGAATCTGAAAGTAACCCGAGAAACCATCGAGGAAACAATAGTACTCGTTTCCCGATAATCTCTCCAGCATCTGGTCCATGAAGGGTAGAGGAAAATGGTCTTTACGAGTGGCATCATTTAACTTACGATAGTCAATGCATACTCGCCATCCCGTAACCAGCCGAGTTGGAATCAACTCGTTTTCTTCAATTGTGACATTAGTTATGCCACCCTTTTTTGGAACACAATGGATTGGGCTAACCCAAGGTGTAGGATCTTAGATCTATCAACTTTAACACAAATATAAAAGATTAGAAGAAGAAAGATGGTGACTTGGTGAGAGTATATGGATCGTATATGTGTAACTAGAGAGATGGAAAAATGAGAGAATATTATTAAGAAAACACACACACAATACACACACAAGCACACACCTCAAATGAGCCTTTGAGGTGTTTATATAGTTCTTAACATGAGATGCCCTATGGGCTTTCTATGGGCTTGGGCTTGGACTTGGTTACATGGTTGGATAACTAGGCTTATGAAACATAGCATATAACATATTAGCTTGCCAAGTCTAAGGCCCAATGACTAAACTATTACTAATCTTAACAAACGACACAAAGTTACAATATGAGAATGACCATCACTTCATAATACATACTTTTAATGCTAACAATCTCCCCTTAAGGGGTGGTCATTCGAATGATGCTCCACGTGAGTGGGTCTTCCGTGTTCTTTGTCTTTAACTTTGTGTGTCGTTGTAGAATAGTCTTTAGTCTTTGTTCCTTCATGCTTTGTGATCTTGATAACTGATTTTCATCGTTCTTTGTTCCTTAGTGATGTGGAGTTATCTGCCTTTCGTCTCTTCTGCGTCTGTGGTGGTTGTTTGCCATTCCAACATGCTCATACATCTTTGGACTTTGATATTCATATGCACGTAGTTCCCTTTCTTTCACTTTGATCTTTAGTCTTTATACTTTGTATATTCTTCTTTTTGGCGTAGAATCTTTCTTTGAACTTTGTGTTGTATAGATCTTTGAGGGAGCTTTCTTTAACTTCCAGATGTATGTATGAGCATGTGGAATCTGTCGCCATGGAGATGAAGTGTCCCTGCATATAAACAGTTAGCAATAAAACATCTGGTAATTACAGATAAGGAATTAGAGATCGTCAACAGCATAGTGTGAAGACTCCTTCTAACCCTTACCATGGCCGTTCCCATGTCAGATACTCTCGGGAGAGCTTACAAGACCTACTAAGTAGCTCAATGACTGGGTGAGTCGCTGGGGATCACTCCACGACTGTAGACCGTTTGAAACCACCGCGAACACTAAGCGTAACCCATAAAGAATTACCGAAGTGACCTGCTGTCAGGGCTGCTTGATGTTGACCCTGGCAGGAATTTCCATTCAATCATTGAGAGTCACAAAAGCGAATCCTCTCATAAATGTTCTGGCAGATTGCTAAGATCTGCGTAGGACTCTTAAGTTTACATCTGGCGTCCTTAATGTTGAACAACCAGTGTAGAAATATCATGTGTTCCTATGAGATCTTTTGGTGAATCTCGGGGCTCTAGACTCGATAAGTGCACATTTGGTTTCCTATGCGGAGATTAGGGAGAGGTCTCCTGCTTCAATATCAACCATCTCTAAGAGACAGGTCGATAGATTACACCGGTTCCCCGTGAGAATGAAACAAGCTCTTTTAAGAGAACTTGAGTGGTTAAGAAGGTTTAGTGCAGTGCGTCACTGGGTCCATGACGTCTTTGTCTTCAATACCGGTGTCACCTTAGTAACAACCAGTAGCATATGAGTTGAACCCGGTGTCTGCCCTAAGGTTGAACATATGGAGGGCTATTTCTTTTCACCCTTTTTCATAACTTTTCTTTTTAATTCTTCAACCCCTTCTTTCTCCTTTCTCATTTTCTCCTTTTTTCAATCATACCTAAGGACTTCTAATTCTAATCTATTGGAATTGTCCTTGGGTAGATCCCTCCGGCTCTGGCGGATCATAGGATGGTTTTTCCTGACCTTAGTCACCTTATAACTCCATGACTATCCTATAATTGCCATGAAACCATTTTAGAAAAATCTCTCAAGGTGTTTATGATAATGAAACACTTTGTTGACACTTCGAGAGTTTTGTATTTCTTTTGAAGGACTCCCCCTTCACATGTGCTCATGAATTATTTAAGAAATTTGCACATGTGTGAGGAGTTTGCACTTTTTGAATTGATCCACTTTCAGTGAACATGACCGATTCAAGACACGCTTACATCACTAGTTAGACTAGCTTGAAATTATTACCCGTCCTGGTCAAGTCCAAAGAAAGTCTCTCGATATGGTACATTCTACTCAGACAAGTCCTATTCGAGACACACTTACATCACAAGTTAGACTAGCTTGAAATATTACCCGTCCAGGACAAGTCTTTTCGATTACTGACATTTTAAGCTTCGTCAATTCATTGGTACTTACTGAGTCGAGCTCTTTTGAGATTCAGTCACAAACTTTAAACATCTTTGATCACATTTTAATCATGTTTTCTCCCCCTCAAAAATAGCATAACGTGATATTTTTTATATCAACTGATTTAAGAAAAAGCTTTTGGAGAGAAAGACATATTTTGCATGAATTTGGAACATTTTGTGTTTGTACTCCCCCTTAATGATAGAATATTTAAAATTAATTAAGGGTTTAGAGGGAGTTATCTTGAGCAATCATTTTTAGAGATTTTGAGAAATCTTTTGAACAATCTTGAAAAAGTGCTCAAGAATTTTGTTTGAAAACGAGTTTATGCTTGAAATATTTTTCGTTTGTTTAGACTCGAACTTTTTGAAAAAGAGTTCTTCATTGAACGTATGAGTCCTTGATTTGAAAATAATCAGAAGTCATCCTTGAAGTTCGGGTTTCGTACTGCAGTATACGAAAGCCATTGTGATGAAACTTTTGAGAAACGACATGTTTTAGAAAAACATTTAAAGAACTCCCGCTCAAGCATCTGTACATGTCCGTATCATTGTTGAATGACATTTCTAGAAACGTACAGAATATTGATTTATACGAGAGACATGTCGTGAGAAGAATATTTTTGGATTTTTTGATTTTATATTGTTTTTGTATTTTTTGAAAATTTTATATTTTTATATTTTGTTTTTGTTGGTTTTTCAAATTTTGTATTTTGTTTTTCAAAAATATTTACAGCGAAGCGATTTTGAAAACATTTTTTAAGAAGATTCGAGAAGACGTTCTAGCTCCTCAGGAGTTAGGCTTCGCATGCCAATTCATCGAACTAAATAGTCAAACCTTTCTTTTGGAAGGGCTTTAGTAAATAGATCGGCGAGTTGATAATCAGTCTTAACGAAAAATAATTCAACAGTACCCTCTTCCACGTGTTCTTTGATGAAATCTTAGTGGACTTTGATATGCTTCGTCTTAGAGTGATGTACGGGATTGCATGAGATGGCTATGGCACTTTTTGAGTCACAATACATAGGTATTCTGTCAAAAGTAAAGCCATAATCTGTGAGCTGTGTCCGCATCCATAGAACTTGGGCACAACACGCAGATAGAGACACATACTCGGCTTCGGCGGTTGAAAGTGCAGTACAATCCTGTTTCTTTGAAGACCAACTTACAAGCTTTTCACCCAAAAATTGTGCTCCACCTGATGTACTCTTTGCTGTAACTTGATCACCAGCATGGTCTGCATCTGAAAATGCTGTTAGATTGAACTCCGAATCCTTCGGATACCAAAGTCCCATGTTAATGGTGCTTCGTAGGTACCGAAAGATCCGTTTAACCTCTTTGAGGTGAAGTTCGGTAGGCTTTGCCTGAAACCGTGCTAACAAGCAAACAGCAAATTGAATATCCGGTCGGCTAGCAGTTAGGTACATGAGAGAACCGATCATGCTCCGATATTTTTTCGGATCGATGGGTTTTCCAAACAAATCAGCACCTATTTTTGGTGAAGTGACCATTGGTGTACCAACAGAATCACAATTTTCCATTCCATGTTTTTTCAAAATCTCTATTGTATATTTAGCTTGATTGATAAAAATACCACGAGGGGATTGATGTATTTGTAAACCAAGAAAGAATTTTAGTTCCCCCATCATGGACATTTCAAATTTACTTTTCATGAGATTTTCAAAGTGTTTTGAATGGTTGGGATTGGTTGATCCAAAAATAATGTCGTCCACGTAAATTTGAACGATCAAAATGTCATCTTTGAACTTTTTGATAAACAAGGTGTCATCAACCGTTCCTTTTGTGAAATTGTTTTTGAGCAAGAAAGATGATAGTTCGTCATACCACGCTCTTGGAGCTTGTTTTAAACCATAAATTGCTTTCTTAAGCTTGTAGACGTAGTCTGGATGATCCTTGTCGATGAATCCCTCTGGCTGACTCACATAGACTTCTTCTTTCAGAGTTCCATTCAAGAAAGCTGTCTTAATATCCATCTGATAGACTGTGATGTTTTTGTGAGCTGCATAGGCTAAGAAAATCCGGACTGCTTCAAGTCTAGCTACAGGCGCGAATGATTCCTCGAAATCTATCCCTTCTTCTTGTGGATATCCTTTAGCCACGAGACGAGCTTTGTTGCGAATTACAGTCATTTCCTCATCCAGTTTGTTCTTCCACAACCACTTTAGGTCAAGAACACGTTTATCAAGTGGTCGTTCAACAAGTTCCCAACTGTCATGTAACAGGTATTGAAGAAATTCCTCCTGCATCGCTTCAATCCATGGGTTTTCTGCCATTGCTTCCCGAATGTTCTTAGGTACTTTGGTGCTTATTGAGCAAATGTAAATGCACAATTCGAGATCGGTGGCAAGTTGTCTCCTCGTCTGAACTGGCATTGAAGGATCACCAATAACATGTACTAACGGATGGTCTTTTGTCCATTGAAACGTAGAAGGGTACCTTGGGTGTAACGAATGTGTGTTAGATGGTTCTTTGTCACACCCCCAAAATACCTGAATGGCAGCGGAATGGAATACCTGGGGGTGACTGTCATAGCACCATAGTTACAGTTATATTGAACGACCTAAAGTGTCGTTTAGAAAATACAGCGTTTGATCATTAAACATTCAGAGTTTACAAAGCTTAGGTCCCAAAAGAGTTTGCCAATATTGTTAAAATAAGTTCAACAAGATCAAACGTTTCATAAGTGCAGAAAATATGGTGAGACGCGTCGACTCCGCGACTCCATGAAGGTCCAAATGTATGCAACATGAGCTACCTTAATAACCTGAGAAATACATTGCGAAAAACGGTCAACACGAATGTTGGTGAATAATCATAGGTTTATAAGTAAATCGTAAGTACATAAGCCACAAGTAATAAGTAAACCGACACGAATGTCAAAAAAAAATGCTACATTGGCTCTTAAGCTCATGACCCCGAAGCTACACTTAGTAATGCCCCACCAGAGTGTTTACCAGACACTCAATTCGTTAAGACATGAAATGCATTCGTCCCATTTGGAGCAACCCAAACACGAATGGAGGCGTCACCCTCGATAGATCTATCCACTCACTCTCGCTTATCTAAAATTAACGGTCCATGATATATATAAGGGGACTTAACTTGGTAGTAGGCAACTTAAGCAATGTATGGAATTTGATATACTTGGGCATGTACAAAAATAATTGTGCAATGTATTCTCCCCCATGGGATTTAAAATCAAATAAGTAATTAAAACGGGGCTATGAGAACTCACCTCGAAGTGATGGTACAAAGATGGTGCAATGAGGTACAAGTAGTCGGGACAATGAGGCGCGAACACTAGCCGCAACCTAAATAAATAATCGTGATCTAATTTAGATCATGCCGTGATGTAATGAATGCACATGCACATGATACCTATACCACTCGTAATTTGGAAATACTAGTTATCGTCATGGTAAAATAGTTTCCATACTTAGGAAAAATAAGTCCATATATAGGAGTATATAACTCGTCGTATTATCTTGTAGGAAAATGTTAGCGTTATATTCATCGTATCGAAAACCTTAAAATAACGTCGTTAAGTCGTATAAATATTCTCTTGGGTCGTACGTATTCATTTGTTAAGAAAATAGTCATTAGTAACGTTGCTAGAAGATATACCATTTAGTACGTACGTTATTATTTTTATTTGTGACCAAAAATATATATATAGTTTTGACAATGTTAAAACGGGTATAACTCGGTCGTTTTAAGCTCGTTTTCCTTGTTCTTTATGTCCAAGGATTCGTCTTTGTATATACTAATATATTTTTGATAACTCGGCTCCTCTAGGTTACGTTTAATGCCTCTTTTTACCCATTGAAATCTGCCAAACAGCAAGCAGTTTTTGTAAAAGTAGTTTTCGTCGTTAAATTTGCAAAAATCATAACTCCTTCATTATAAACTCGTTTTAATCCGTTCTTTCGCCTAAAGTTTCGTTTTTGAATGTATTTTCTAAATCTTTGGTCAAAAATTAACCATCAACCACTGATTTTCCCACGAAATTAAAATACGGACAGTAGGTATTTCAAGTGTTTCAAAAACCATTTCTAGGGTTCTAATCTAGTTCCATCTTCATTCAAACCACTATCAATCACCACAAAACTAATCTAATCCTACCATACACCTTCTTAGGGTGTCATGGGTTCCTAAACATCAAAACCAAGTAGATCTAACAAGGATCTAACCAAAAATCACTTCTAGGGCTTGTATGATCAAAAGTTTACAAAAATAAAGTGGTATAAGTTAATGTATGTATGAGATCTTGCAAGAAAAATGTATAAACATAGTAATAACTTTGTAAAAATTATGAAATGAGTTTTGTAAACTTACTTGTAAGATTAGTGAAGTTTAGATGATTAAAACCTAATAATCCTTGAGTTTGTATCTCAAAACTCTAACAAGGACTACAAAATATACTAAGATCTTGGAAAAATTCTTGGTCTTGCCCTTCTTATTGTTGTTTGCCGTGAGGTGAAGAGAGAAAAAGAGAGGAAGAAAACTTTTTGAGTGTGTGAAATGAAATGAAATAAAAGAAGTAAAGTATGGTATATGAATTATTGAAAATATAATTAATATAATAGAGTTAGTGTACACATTTAATGAGAAAGAGTGTGTAAGTAAAAGGTGTAAGTGATTGGAGAGGGGGGGGGGGGGGGGGCGGCAAAGTCAAGGGGGGGGGGGGGAATGTGTGTATGACTTTGGTGGTAAAATGTATTATTGTTGTGTATTTGTAGTTTTAAATTGCACCGGGTACCGGGTTAACTAAAAATAAATTTTAACGGAGTTAACCGGGTCATAATAAAGTTATAAAAATTATAAAAATAGGTTGGATAAAATTATTGGGTGTTTAGATAATTATAGTTTAATTTCTACGAAAACCGTCGAAGTTTTAGTAAACTTAAGTTAATAATTAAAATAAATATCCAAAATACCGGGTAAATTAATATTATAATTTTTATATTATAAAAATGAATATAAAAATATATTGGGATCATAATCGGGAGTGTTGGACGTGTTAGTCACATTATAGTTCGCGTAATAGTGTTTATTTAAAATAAACAGACGTAATTCGTTAATTATATTAAAAATATAATTTGAATACCCTACGAGTGGAATAGTATGCAAGTGCCATAAAGATGATATGCAGACTATTTCTAGTCTGTATGAAATGTCCCAATGATAATGCATGAATTCGCTCCTGAACCAATACGGTTACGCGAATTTTGAATACCCGTAATCTAAGTTTACGATGACATGAGTAATGCACGTGAATAGTGGTTTTCTCTCGAAAATGAATAGTGTCAAGTGAATAGTAAAATTTCTGAACGCTTCTCAGAATGTCGAATTGACCTCAAAAATGATGAATAGTGATCGATGAATAGTAAATGATGAATAGTAACTTGTGAATAGTAAATTGTCGAGGTTTGGAAAATGACCGGAAATTACGAGTTGTGACAGTCTTCCCTTCTAACAGGAACTTCGTCCCGAAGTTCAGTTTTGGTTGGTCTCTGAAGTATATTTGGTACAAAAAGACGTGGATACTTGAGTTGCATTCGGTCCTCTCGTTCCCAAGTAAATTCGGGTCCTTTTCAAGAATTCCAGTGAACTTTCACGATAGGAAATTGACTTTGCTTAAACCGTTCGACCTTATGGTCCATGCTTTCTACTGGTTCTCTTACCCAGTTTACGTTTGTCTCAAGGTTGGATTCCCTTCCAAATGGGATTATGATTGACTAATCTGAAAGTCATTTCCTGGATTTGATTAGGTGAAACATAGTTGTGTAATCCGGCTGTTCCTTAACAAGGCTCAAGTCTGACGGCCACTAGGCCTACTCTGTCTGAACTATTAAGTGGTCCAGTGTATATCGGTTTTAACTTTCCAAATCTCTCCGAATAATATCATGCCTTTCCTAGGCAGAACTTTCAACGTGATCTGGCTACCAACTTGAAGTTTTAATGGTTTACAACTTATAGAATTTGTAATTGATTCTCGACTTGTAGGAAATTTCTGGTTATTTCATGAATGCCTATTGGAATAGTGAGTTTGGCTTTTTCCGAGTTTGGTTCGTCAATAGATGATCAGTGTTTCTTCAGGTTTATAATGTAATATGGGTAATATATGTTGCTGAACTCTGTCAGAACTCAAATCTTATATGTCAGCTGGTCGATTCTAACATGAATCTGAAATGGTCCAATATACTTAAAGGTTCAATCTCTCGTGTTACCAAAATCGTATCATGCCTCTCCAAGGCAAAGCTTTCAACTTAGCTCGTTCTTTCACGTGAATCTAGTTATTTTGCTGTTCAAGGATACCCAATCCGTATGATGTGTGTCATGTACCAACCTACTTCTACCAGTTTCTCGTTGCTTGTAACTGGTTCTCGACTTGTGAGATTTCCTTTGTTGTTCCATAATTTAGTCCTAGACCGGTGAATTTAACTTTCCGATTTCGGTCTGTAAATGGGTAATTGGTACTTCGACGATAAAGTGCATTAAATGGTGTAGTCTCTATGCTCGTGCGATAACTATGGTTGTAAAAGAATCCGATTTATGGTAAATGGTTAGTCCAACCATTTCTAGAGTCAATCACTCATACTCTGAGTATAACTTTCCTATGTTTGAATCGTTCTCTCGTTATGACCATCGATCTGAGGATGATAGGCGGTGTTTACATCTTAATGAGGTTCCGAAGGAAATCTTAGAATGATTGCTAGAAGTCCAAGGTGATTCGATTACCTTTATCAGGAAAAATTGAAATAGGTACAATAAATCTTTGTGACTAATTCCTCAACGTTACGTCTTTCGAACACGGCGTTATACGAAGAAGATAGAATATGGGTAACAATGTTTGATTCTTTGTGTTTTGGTCTAATGAATTGCTAAGACATGTGTCATTCTTTGCCTACTGTGCTTGGTCTCCATTACTGACATTTGTAATCGTTCTATGGTGTTCCTCCTAATTTCCTTCATCACACATTCTAATATTCCTTATTGTCAAGTCACAAAGCCCTAAACGCATAAGCGATGTAGCATGGTGATTGGTTTTCAAAATTTATCTCGCGATTTTTGAGTTTTTGGTCGAAACCTTTTTCTGAATAAACGAATTTAGAAAATGGAGCAAATGGTTTACTAAATAATATCTTTCTTGATGATTCAAAATTCAATAGTTAGGAAATGTGACACGGTTTTCAAATAGGTTGTGAATAGGACTATTTACCAAAGTTTGATGTTTATATATTTCCCATTGTACAATAGTTTAACTAAATATTGATTAAAAGAATCGTATTTGTTCAAAATAGGCAATTCAAAAATTATTTTCTACAAGATATGTGATTTATATAAACACAAATTTTAAATAAACTTTACTTAAAAGTCAAAATACTAACAAGGATAAAATGGTAGGCTAGGAAATGCTCGCATAAATGCATAGATGTCTAACGTTCGGTTTCTGATATTGGACAGTACCTATTGGTGGTTATCTGGCAAAACTACAAGCCTAGGTATTCAACCAACTTAAGTCTTGAGATGGTTTATCGTTGAAATTGCCATCATGAAGGCAATATGAGGGTTTCAGTTGATACTCTGTTGATGAATTACCGTATTGTCTTCACATGTAGCTGGGGAGATATTCTTGAGTCTGATGCCTTTCTTGATGTATAGGTGAGGTTATCCAGAAGTTCTAGAGAACATAATGCTTTAGGGGAATCTATATCGATATCCATAATTCGAATCAATCATTCTTGTCGTAAACTCACTGCAGGGAAGTTTGCGTATGGATGAGACCATGTTAACTCAAAACACTTTACAGTATCGGTAAGGAGGCTTGGTTTATTCCCATGGTGTTGCTTAGCGTACCTTCACAATGTGTTTGATCCTGTAGCTCAGTCTAGCTAGTACCTTTGAATAATAATTTGGACAACTAGGTCAGAGATGGTGGGTAGAATGGTCCAGTGGCATTTTAGAATTGTTGTTGAGTTATAAATTGTCTTGGTGTATACTTCTAGTCTAGGTTTGTAGTTTCGTAACCCTTTTATTGTTTTTCTTGTATCGAGGAATCCTCCTAGTACTTAATATGGGAAGTCTCTCCTAAAGAAGTCAATGGAAAGTCCAACTTAATGACTAAGTGTGTGACAGGTGGGGTAAGTATCCAGGGAGAATTTGTCAGAAAGAAATATTTATAAAAGAGTTTATTTGTTTAAAACGCTTTTGGATGAAGATTGTTATTAACAATACTTTATAAAGTAACTATTTCCTTCATGGCATAATCCTTCCTGAAGTATACATAGGTGATCAGGCTATGTATAGTTGAGGACTAATGATGCGATGCTTGATTTAGTCAAAATAGTATTACTTTTTCTCAAAAGCTTTAGATGGTGTTCAACGCATTGTTATTAAAAATGGTATACTAATTATTTCCTTCCAAAGTAATATAAAAATTGTTTCGCGTAATAATAGTAAATATTTGGCGTAATATTGGATAATCAGTTTATAGTACGGTAACAAAACGACTTATTTTAGAAATTCGGTAAAAACAATTTCCCCATAAGGTAGTAAAATAGTTTGAAATAAAACTCGTTGAATGGTTTGTTGGATACATGGGTAAATATTATGAATTGGTAATAATCTACTAATCCGTCAATTACGATATCGGTCAAATCCTTAATAAGACAATGGTATAATGTTGCTAAACGATTGAAAATTGCGCCATTGCAATAGAAAATGGAATAAACAAAGGCTACGGTTATCATATAGGTAACAAAAGATAGTCATTACATTAGATAGGAAAGTGCTTAATATAACTAGGTTACATCAACGTACTTATGGAAAGTACCAAAAGAAAGTACAACCCTAGAGGGCTCAAACTATGGTTCACATAACTAAAACATAAACTTCTTCCAATTCTGGCTTCCAAACTCTGGGCATTCACTCTTGAAGTGTCCCACTACACCACAGCCAAAACATGTTATTGATGGTTTCTGATTATCACCCTCAGTTGGAAACCTGCAGTCCCTGGTTTTATGGTTAACCTTCTTACAGTTGCCACATGGTTCCGGGCAACGTCCTGGGTTATGATGATGTTGGCACTCTTCACACTTAGGTAAAATACCAAGGTAATCATTCTTTTCCTTTAGACCTGTAGCATTAAGTTTAGCAACTCCTTGTCTCTTGGGTGGTACTTGTGTGGCATTCTCACCTTGGTTGTTGTTCCACTTCCTTTTATTGTCACTTTTTCTTCCTAAGATCTTGGGGTGAGCTATGCGTTCCTTTGCTTCGATCGCCATCCTGATAGCTTCAGGCATGGTATCGGGTTCCAATGAGTTGACCAACATACGAATTTCAGGAGAAAGTCCTCCGATGTACCTTTCAAGTTTCTTGCTTTCTGGTTCATCCATTGCAGAGCCTAGTCGAGCGAAATCATAAAAAGAAGCAGTATACTTAACAACATCATCTCCTACCATGGTAAGGTTTAGTGTTTCCTGTTCAATTGCTTGTAATTCGCTTTTCACACAGAACTTCACACTCATCATCCTTTTTAGTTTCTCCCAAGAGTGTGAGTAAGCAGCATCAACTCCTACTACCTGGACATACTTAGTCCACCATTTCTGGGCATGCTTCTGAAAAGTGCAAGTGGCGAACTTAACTTTGTCTTCCTTACGGCAGTCACCACTTTGAAAGATTGTTTCTAATTCTTCGAACCATTTGAGAAATTCTTTTGTGTCTATATTTCCGCTAAAGGAGGAGGGATTACAACCCATAAATTCCACGTGAGTAAGTTCCTTGGTGAGGGCGGTAGTTACGTTCCTGGCAATGAATTGTCCAATAGCAGCTTGCGTCATGCTTGGAGTGGTTTGCTTAAATCTATCTCCATCAAATCATAAGAGTCCATGAGAATCTATAGGTAATAAAAAAATCATCATATTCATAACACATGAATATAATACATGAAGGTTTCGGTCTATATGAGCCAATATCATAGCTAGTACAACCATTCCCCTATAGTAGAGTCAATACTTGGTGATTCCGTTTGTACATCAATCAAAATACTACAAGTTTCTTTGAACTATGCCACACCACCCGTGGCTAGGATATTAGTAAAAGCTGGTAAAGATATAAGTCTAGTCTAGGGATTTCCTGTAGTCCCTCTAAGTGGAATCAGGTTTATGACATCATAAGGTCGAGATAGTCCTGAAGTGGTGTCTGTAGTTGTGCATCGATCAAGTCCTAGATAGTGTAGATTCTAAGCCATTCTTGAGGAACCTGCAGATGTTCCTGTTGAGTCCGTAATCTTGGTATTATCCACAAGGTGTTATCTAATTCGTGGCAAGTGGAAATGGAAAAGGGAAATGACAATAGTGGTATTCTAAAGGATGAGAATAACATTGATGACGATGAAAACCCAGTGATGAATTAGGAGATAATGGTGATAATAGTGAATGGAATACCACCCTCTTTCGCGCTATCTCGCGACATCTAAGAGGTAAAGCTGAAGTACGTACTATGGGACGACCAATAGTGTAATAAGTAACCAACGGTGGTGGTAGTACCTAAGTAGTAAGCGTCCTACTAGTGAAGGAAAGAAAACATGCTATCTCCCTTGTAATAAGCATCCTAATAAGTCCATTAAAATTGAGTCTGAATACTCTACCAAACGGCATTCAATGTATAGGCTGAAAGAGAACTTTGCTCTTATGACCATTCAATAGTGCTAATGGTGGTGTAAGTACAGCTAGTGGTATAATGGTAGTGGAAGATGACAAGGCATCTTCAATGTCGGAATCCGATAAAAGGATAATAGGGTGAGTATCTGAAGACATGTCACTAGTGAACCAGGTCAATATAATCATATATATATATATATATATATATATATATATATATATATATATATATATATATATATATATATATATATATATATATATATATATATATATATATGAGTATGGGTATGAATAACTCGTACAGTGTGTGCGTAAAACAACATGTATAGTGAATATGCACTTATGATGAAATGATGAGATGCTATGATGATGTAGTTATAGTCTAGGGTCCAAGATACATCCTAGTTCGCTATAACCTTAGCTCTGATGCCAATCTGTCACACCCCCAAAATACCTGAATGGCAGCGGAATGGAATACCTGGGGGTGACTGTCATAGCACCATAGTTACAGTTATATTGAACGACCTAAAGTGTCGTTTAGAAAATACAGCGTTTGATCATTAAACATTCAGAGTTTACAAAGCTTAGGTCCCAAAAGAGTTTGCCAATATTGTTAAAATAAGTTCAACAAGATCAAACGTTTCATAAGTGCAGAAAATATGGTGAGACGCGTCGACTCCGCGACTCCATGAAGGTCCAAATGTATGCAACATGAGCTACCTTAATAACCTGAGAAATACATTGCGAAAAACGGTCAACACGAATGTTGGTGAATAATCATAGGTTTATAAGTAAATCGTAAGTACATAAGCCACAAGTAATAACTAAACCGACATGAATGTCAAAAAAAAATGCTACATTGGCTCTTAAGCTCATGACCCCGAAGCTAGACTTAGTAATGCCCCACCAGAGTGTTTACCAGACACTCAATTCGTTAAGACATGAAATGCATTCGTCCCATTTGGAGCAACCCAAACACGAATGGAGGCGTCACCCTCGATAGATCTATCCACTCACTCTCGCTTATCTAAAATTAACGGTCCATGATATATATAAGGGGACTTAACTTGGTAGTAGGCAACTTAAGCAATGTATGGAATTTGATATACTTGGGCATGTACAAAAATAATTGTGCAATGTATTATCCCCCGTGGGATTTAAAATCAAATAAGTAATTAAAACGGGGCTATGAGAACTCACCTCGAAGTGATGGTTCAAAGATGGTGCAATGAGGTACAAGTAGTCGGGACAATGAGGCGCGAACACTAGCCGTAACCTAAATAAATAATCGTGATCTAATTTAGATCATGCCGTGATGTAATGAATGCACATGCACATGATACCTATACCACTCGTAATTTGGAAATACTAGTTATCGTCATGGTAAAATAGTTTCCATACTTAGGAAAAATAAGTCCATATATAGGAGTATATAACTCGTCGTATTATCTTGTAGGAAAATGTTAGCGTTATATTCATCGTATCGAAAACCTTAAAATAACGTCGTTAAGTCGTATAAATATTCTCTTGGGTCGTACGTATTCATTTGTTAAGAAAATAGTCATTAGTAACGTTGCTAGAAGATATACCATTTAGTACGTACGTTATTATTTTTATTTGTGACCAAAAATATATATATAGTTTTGACAATGTTAAAACGGGTATAACTCGGTCGTTTTAAGCTCGTTTTCCTTGTTCTTTATGTCCACGGATTCGTCTTTGTATATACTAATATATTTTTGATAACTCGGCTCCTCTAGGTTACGTTTAATGCCTCTTTTTACCCATTGAAATCTGCCAAACAGCAAGCAGTTTTTGTAAAAGTAGTTTTCGTCGTTAAATTTGCAAAAATCATAACTCCTTCATTATAAACTCGTTTTAATCCGTTCTTTCGCCTAAAGTTTCGTTTTTGAATGTATTTTCTAAATCTTTGGTCAAAAATTAACCATCAACCACTGATTTTCCCACGAAATTAAAATAGGGACAGTAGGTATTTCAAGTGTTTCAAAAACCATTTCTAGGGTTCTAATCTAGTTCCATCTTCATTCAAACCACTATCAATCACCACAAAACTAATCTAATCCTACCATACACCTTCTTAGGGTGTCATGGGTTCCTAAACATCAAAACCAAGTAGATCTAACAAGGATCTAACCAAAAATCACTTCTAGGGCTTGTATGATCAAAAGTTTACAAAAATAAAGTGGTATAAGTTAATGTATGTATGAGATCTTGCAAGAAAAATGTATAAACATAGTAATAACTTTGTAAAAATTATGAAATGAGTTTTGTAAACTTACTTGTAAGATTAGTGAAGTTTAGATGATTAAAACCTAATAATCCTTGAGTTTGTATCTCAAAACTCTAACAAGGACTACAAAATATACTAAGATCTTGGAAAAATTCTTGGTCTTGCCCTTCTTATTGTTGTTTGCCGTGAGGTGAAGAGAGAAAAAGAGAGGAAGAAAACTTTTTGAGTGTGTGAAATGAAATGAAATAAAAGAAGTAAAGTATGGTATATGAATTATTGAAAATATAATTAATATAATAGAGTTAGTGTACACATTTAATGAGAAAGAGTGTGTAAGTAAAAGGTGTAAGTGATTGGAGAGGGGGGGGGGCGGCAAAGTCAAGGGGGGGGGATGTGTGTATAACTTTGGTGGTAAAATGTATTATTGTTGTGTATTTGTAGTTTTAAATTGCACCGGGTACCGGGTTAACTAAAAATAAATTTTAACGGAGTTAACCGGGTCATAATAAAGTTATAAAAATTATAAAAATAGGTTGGATAAAATTATTGGGTGTTTAGATAATTATAGTTTAATTTCTACGAAAACCGTCGAAGTTTTAGTAAACTTAAGTTAATAATTAAAATAAATATCCAAAATACCGGGTAAATTAATATTATAATTTTTATATTATAAAAATGAATATAAAAATATATTGGGATCATAATCGGGAGTGTTGGACGTGTTAGTCACATTATAGTTCGCGTAATAGTGTTTATTTAAAATAAACAGACGTAATTCGTTAATTATATTAAAAATATAATTTGAATACCCTACGAGTGGAATAGTATGCAAGTGCCATAAAGATGATATGCAGACTATTTCTAGTCTGTATGAAATGTCCCAATGATAATGCATGAATTCGCTCCTGAACCAATACGGTTACGCGAATTTTGAATACCCGTAATCTAAGTTTACGATGACATGAGTAATGCACGTGAATAGTGGTTTTCTCTCGAAAATAAATAGTGTCAAGTGAATAGTAAAATTTCTGAACGCTTCTCAGAATGTCGAATTGACCTCAAAAATGATGAATAGTGATCGATGAATAGTAACTTATGAATAGTAAATTGTCGAGGTTTGGAAAATGACCGGAAATTACGAGTTGTGACATTCTTGTAACCTTGAAGAAGATTCAGCAGACTCTGTTGCAAATGGGTTTTCAAATATTTCTTCTTCTTCTAACGCATCATTGTTTGAATTATTTGTTGGTTCTTCTTGAAAATTTGTGTTTTGATTTTGCTCATCAACTCTTGGTAGTTCAGTTTCAAGTATTGGAGTTGCTTGAGTAGATGTAGATGATGTTGATGTAGTTGGTGCTTCAGCTTCGATTGTGGTAGATGCATCTTGTGATGGTGGTGGTGGTTGAGGGTTTTGAGCGGGTGCAGCGAAATGTTGTTGAGATACATTAGTCGAAGTTCCACCATAGTATTCATCAAACATTAACTCGAAGAAATTTTCCAGTTCTTGTTCTGAAGGTTTATCCGTGTTTGTTGACTGAGCTCTTTGAGGTACGAGTCCTGAACTGATGTGTCCAGAAGTCTGCATGTTTGGTGCGGGTCCTAATCCGTTTTGATTAGAAGCCATCGGATTAAGTGCGGGTTCTAGAGCGTATCTCTCAGAAGCCATTTGTGAAATCTCGTCAAACTTCACATTCATCGTCTCCATTATCTTTTTCGTTCTTCTATTATACACCCTGAATGCCCTCGAGTTTTCTGAATATCCAATGAAGATTCCAATATCACCCTTAGCTTTTAACTTTCCTAGATCTTCTCTATCATTCGTCGGATAGCACAAAGCGCCAAACACGTGAAGGTAAGAGATGTCAGGTTTACGGTTGTTCACTAGCTCATATGGGGTTTTATTGAATCTCGGATGGACTAGGGATCGGTTTTGAGTAAAGCAAGCAGTGGCTACAGCATCAGCCCATAAGAATAGTGGTGTACTAGAAAAAATCAGCATTGTGCGAGCAGCTTCCACAAGAGTTCGATTTCTTCTTTCAACTACCCCATTCTGCTGTGGAGTTCTAACAACTGATGTTTGATGTGTAATTCCAACATCTTCGAGGTAAGTTCTTAACTCCTGATTTGTGAATTCTGTGCCATTATCTGTTCTTATAATCCTTACTGGAGCTTGAAGTAGAACTTGAATACGCTTCAGAAAGGTGATGATGATGCCTGGTGCTTCGTCTTTTGATCTCAAAAACTTTACCCAAGTATATCTTGAATAATCATCAACAATAACAAGAATATACTTCTTCCCATTAATGCTTTCAACTCTCATTGGGCCACATAAGTCCATGTGCAACATATGTAACCTTGCTTCCGAACTAGGTACGGTTTTGGATTTATATGATGCTCTTTTACTTTTTCCTTGTTCGCATGATGGACATAGGTGTTCCTTGGTGTATTTGAACTTAGGAAGTCCGGTAACGATGTTGTCTTTGGCTAACTTGTTGATTGTGTCGAAATTGAGATGGGATAAACGTCTATGCCACAGCCAGGACTTAGTTTCGGTTGCCCGTGTCATAAGACAAATTGGTGATGTAGAAGCCATTTGGTTGATGTCGATAGCGTACAAGTTTGTACCACGATTACCAGTTAAGAGATCATCACCAACCAAATTTCTAATAAAAACCGTGTTTCTTCTGAATGCAACTTCTAAATCTGCATCACAAAACTGCCCGACTGAAAACAAGTTGTGTCCCAACCCTTCGACGTAGTAAACTCGAGTGATTAAGAAATTCTCAAACCGAAGATCTCCATAACCCTGAATAGCTGCTACATGATCATTTCCAAAGCGTACAGTTCCCATGAATTTCCAGACGAAATTGATCAGCAGCTTTAAATTCCCGGTCATGTGCTTGGAGCAACCCGAGTCGACGATCCAAAGACATATTTCGATAACCTGCCAAGAACAGAAGAGTTTGTGTTTGGAAACCGTTGTGAATTTGGTTCCATTGGGTTAGGAGTAAAAGCATAATCACACTCATAGACAGTTGCTACTAGTTTAGCTTGAGCTATTTCTAATTTGCCGTCCTGAAGAGTGAACTCTCTACCCGTTGGTATCCACATACAAAACTTAAGGTAGTTCCTAGGCATTCGACTACTAGTGGTAGACCTAAAACGTGCAACTAATCTTTCTATAGATCTAGATCGGGCACTAGTTCCCTTTGGAACATACTTCTGTTTAGGCGTATCATTCACATTCTTAGAAACACATTCATCATGCACATCATTAATTAAACATTTCTTGCATATTAAACAAATAGAGTCATTACATGCATTAGAACCAGTACTTTCGACATTACATTCAGATGAATCATGTTTCTTATTACAAAACGATAAATTCCTAGGGTGTTCTTCTACTTCTTCAGCTTTATTCTTGCAACTACTCGTAGAGACAGGCGAGACTCTATTGTTCCTTGTATTGCTCCTAGGCTTTAGTCTGCTGCTCCTAGAGGTGCTTTCTAATCCTGTAGAAGGTAAGGCACACACATTAGGATTTATATTGTTGTCCTTTTTAGCATCCCTGGATTTTTTAGAATTAGCCTTTATGCACTTGTCATTTGTCTTAGATGTTGAGGCAGACTCACTAGTGGGACTAATCCTAAAAAGGCCAGGTGCTATCACTTTTGGTGTTTTGACAACCGCTTTTCCTTTATCAACAATCTTAACATTTTCACTTTTCTTAGGCAAGGGTGTTGGAGTGACTGGTTTTGTCAAATCCTTTTTGTCATCGACTTTTGGAGCAAACCTTGAAATTGACATTTTTGGTTTTTGAACCGTGTTTGAAACATTTGGTTTCTCCGAAGTCAATGGTTTTGCAAACTTGGTTTCCTCACCCTTTCCTTTTTGACTTTCAAGCTGAGCCCTCAAAAGATCATTTTGCTCTTTCATGTTCTTTAAGGCACGCTCATACGACAATTTGTCATACTTGCATTCTTCCTTTTTTCGATCAAGTTGTTTAAAATATGACACATTTTCTTTTTCAAGCTTTATAAGAGCATTTTCATATTTTGAAACAATTTCGGAGGTCTCAGCTCTCAGTCTTTCATCGTCTTGAACAGAATATGTTTGTAAAACGATGGACATAATGTCAGTGGTCATAACAGCTTCGAAGAGAGAATCATTTAAGTTTTCCAAAACATTCATGTTTTCACGAGTATTATTAGTTTCGTTTACCAGGGATTTGTGGTACTTGACAAAGTCGGCCATTTCTTTTAAGAAAGCTTGTTCAAAATGGATTACCCTCGCACTGATGTTATTCAGTGGGATAGTAATTTCGTTTTCAAAAACTTTTTTCTGCTCAATATGAAAACTGGAATGCCAGTTGTTAATATCGATTGTAGTTTTAGAAGCAACAATATTTTGAAGTTCTTGAATTCTCTTTTTAACGTCATCCAGAATGTTTCTAGCCTCACTTGTATTAAAAGTGTTGTTAGAAGACATTTGTTCCATTTTTGAAAGAGATTTGGAAACAATTACTTTCTTAGAAAACATTTTTGAGAATGGTCGTTTTATGGAAAACACAGATGGTTCTGTTTGTGGAACAAAAGTAATTCCCGAAAGTTTGTTCAATTTGTTGTAATCAATGGGTTTCAAATCCTTTAGTTTCATTTTATTTATGCTCTCTTCGACATGTTCTATCGTTAGCACAGAATCCCGAACGACAGGAGGATCATGTTTGTTGTAAATCACATTACCATTATACAAAACATTCTGTTCTTGCTGAGCTTTCTTGAGATTACAGGGGGTGTTGTTACCAAGAGCCACTTTATGTTTCGTATGGTAAATCGGATTAGTTTGATTTGAAATCATTTTCATTGTTTGACTTGACTGACCCGACTTAACCACTAATTCTTCTAAATGAGCAATCATGTGTTCTGACTCTATGATTTCGGCCAAAAGTTTGTCTTCTTTCTTTGCAAAGTCCTTTTTCAACTCATCCCTTTCTTTTTCAAGATTGGTATAAGCTGTTTTTTGTTTAGAAAGTTGGTTTTGTAAATCAGAAATTTCCGCGTTTAAAGATTTTATCTTTTTGAAAGAATTAACATCAAGTGTATCAAACTTGAGTTGCAATTGTTTTTCCCTTGAAACGGAATTTTGATAACCAGTTTCTAATTCAGACAATCTTTTGTTATGAAATTCAAAAGCTTTAACTTTTCCTTGTAACTCTCAAGCTCAGTGGTCAATTTAACATTCGCGGCCTTAACATCGCGATTGACCTTTCTCACATTCTCAATTTCAAAACGACAATTATGCAATAATGATTCAAATAAAGCACGTGTTTCCTCATCATTCTCAACATGCTGTGAAACGAAGCCTCCATTATGATTCACATCTAGAGTTGCTGAAGGAGTATTGCTACTACTTGGCGTGTCCAGGTATGTATCATAAGTGGGTGCTAGCTTCTCAGAATGTTGTTCCTCATGAGAAGACATATCAAATATATCATTATTGTGACATGTGTTGAAGTTGGATACCTCAGATGGTGCATTGGTGTCATAAACAGGAAGTGTATCAGAATCCGTGTCATACTTAGCTTCCTGGAGATTCGCCATGAATATGCAGTTCGCATCGATATCCTCTCTATCTTCCATGTCATCCATAAGAGCCATAAAATCATTCTCCTCTGCGTTCAACTGGAATCCTGCCTCTGCCTTTTGTGCCAACATCACTGCTTTCTGCAAGTACGCTAGATCTTTCTTGTTCGGCTTAGTAGGACAGTTCCTTGCCATATGACCTACACCCTGACAGTTGAAACACTTAACCGGATTACCCTGATTCCCATTTCCCAAATTCCCAACTACTGGAGCTGCAACATTTCTATTCTGATTACCCATTGCCTGATTACCAACATTCTGACCCCTCTGATTTCCAACAAACTGACCCAACTGATTCCCTGCATACTGACCATACTGATTTCCTGCATTCTGATTCCCTGCATTCAGCATATTCTGATTCCCCATGTTAATTCCAGTAGCATATCCTTGCTGATTCCCATAAACTCCAACCATTTGGCCTCCGTTGCCCATATTGAAACTCGGCTGAGCAATCTGCTTGTTGCGAGTGTTCGATGAAATCCTTTGGTTGTTGTTAGTTGGTGTAGAATAGCGTCCTTGGAATGCCTTTGACAGAAAAGCAAACGCTTGGGTCAATGCTGCAGTAGCTTCATCATTTTCAGTGAATTCTGGTTCTTGGAATTGTTGGTATTGCTGTTGTGGAATAACATGTTGTTGTTGCTGTGGGTAGAACTGTTGTTGGTAGACCGGTGTTGGTTGTTGAATGTATGATGGTTGCATGTAGTTGTGAGTGGAAGATGATGATGGTTGTTGTGTGTTCACTGGTAGCGGTGTTGGTGTAGTAGCAATTAATGCAAGAGGATCATGATTCTTTGCCAATCTTTCTTTCCTTACTTCATTAGCCTCAGCTTGGTTTTGCTTCAAAAAGTCATAGAGTTGATCATAGTTCACCTTATGTAAATCCTTTGTTTGATTGACAATTGTAACATAACGACCCCATTCTTCTGGAAGGTTATTGATGAATTTGATGTTTGTTGCAATTGTTCGAGGTGTCAACTTGTTTCTGATTAACTCATTCATCAAAGTGCAAAACCTTGTGTAGTAAGATTCAATCTGTTCACCTTTAGTGGATGTGAAATTCTCCCATTCAGTAAGAAGTTTCTTCTCAACGTCTTGTTGTCCAATCTCAGTTCCATGACATATCCTTCTAACACGTTCCCACATAGCATAAGCAGTTTCACAACTGTTGACCGCAGCAAAGATCTCCCGTGGTAATCCAAGTTGGATTAAATGCATTGCCATATCATCTGCAGCGATCTGCTTCTTGTCTTCCTCTGTGTAATCTGCTTCTGTTTGTTCACGCACGAATGGTTGAGTAGGAGGTGTTGTATTTGGATTACCTTCAATTTGAACTTGTCTTGGCTTGAATGGACCATTTGTAATGGAGTTGATCATTAGTTTACCATCAGGCTTTGTTTTGATGTAACGAAGCATTCGGCTTGTCCATGGGAGATATCCACCTTTTTCAAGCATTGGAGGTCGGTTTTCCGCACCAGCTGCATGAATGTCTTGCTGAGTTGCCATTGAAGAAGGGTAGATGGATAAAGTTGATTCTTGGATCGTTCCAACGAAGTAGGAGTTGTGTTTAGTGTAAGTTGATGCAAGTTTTATGGTGAAAAATTTGATCTGAAACCTTAAAACCTCAATAACTTCTTCTCGGAGCGTTTTTAGGCCTCGAAACTTCGCCTAAATCGATAAATCTTTTTAGCGTGTCGTTCTCCTCTGTCTCGCGGTCGTTTTGACAGCTGATTCGTCGAAAACGGAGTTACGGTTCAAAAGTTATGGCCGTTTGAAGTTTGGTTGTCAAAAGTCAAAAACTTACGCGTAAAGTCCTGATCTTATGCGTAAACAGTAAACTTAAGCGTAAAGGGGTAAGCTTATGCGTAAACAAAATCTTATGCGTAGGAAATGTTATGCGTAAACAAAAGTTATGCGTAAACAGTAAACTTAAGCGTAAGAAAAATACTTATGCGTAAGATTAGTAGTTTATGCGTAGGCTTTGTGTTTATGCGTAAGATTAGTTACGCGTAAGGTTTAGCTTATGCGTAAGAATTAGTTACGCGTAAGGTTTACAAACCAAAATGATCTCTCAAACTTATCCAAGCTTGAAAGATATCCCGTGTCGAAGTACTCCACAAACTTATCCAAGTCAGGGACGTACTGAGTCACCGATGCACGAAGAGAAGACCTTTGTAGAAACTTATGCGTAGATTTCTGAAACTTACGCGTAAGATGTAATCTTATGCGTAAGAGCAAACTTCTGCGTAGAAACTGAACTTAGGCGTAGGGTCTTATGCGTAGAAAGTGGACTTACGCGTAAGAATTGCAACTTAAGCGTAAAAAGAGGGTTTTGACTAAAGTTACGCGTAGGAAAAGGGTTTTGACCAAATCTTATGCGTAAAAAGGACAGAAAGTACTGTTCACAGCTGTAGATTCGTACTATTCACCTAAGTTACGCGTAAGGAGACCAGAAAGCTTGAAAAATCCGATTTTTTCAACCAAAAACACTTTTTACACTTGTTTCTTTTGATCAAATCTTTCCCAAAACACTTAGAATCACTAAAGCTTCAAGAAAAACAACAACTTTAACACCAAAACTTGTAAAAATCAAAACTTTTTGAAGAAAAAGTACACAAAATGAATGAAAAGTGTAGCTTTTTAACAAAAAACTTGATAAAAACACTCCTAAATCATTGTTAGGCGATTGATACCACTTGTAGGACCTTAGCTCTATCAACTTTAACACAAATATAAAAGATTAGAAGAAGAAAGATGGTGACTTGGTGAGAGTATATGGATCGTATATGTGTAACTAGAGAGATGGAAAAATGAGAGAATATTATTAAGAAAACACACACACAATACACACACAAGCACACACCTCAAATGAGCCTTTGAGGTGTTTATATAGTTCTTAACATGAGATGCCCTATGGGCTTTCTATGGGCTTGGGCTTGGGCTTGGACTTGGTTACATGGTTGGATAACTAGGCTTATGAAACATAGCATATAACATATTAGCTTGCCAAGTCTAAGGCCCAATGACTAAACTATTACTAATCTTAACAAACGACACAAAGTTACAATATGAGAATGACCATCACTTCATAATACATACTTTTAATGCTAACACAAGGACTGTCAGAGATGGGGTAAATCAATCTGACATCAAGAAGTTTGAGAACTTCCTGTTTAATAACCTCATGAATTTTGGGATTAACCCGTCTCTGTTGTTGAACTGCTGGTTTGAAATCATCCTCCATTAAGATTTTGTGAGTACAAAATTCAGGGTTAATACCCTTGATATCGGAGAGTTTCCAAGCAATTGCTTGCTTGTGAGATTTCAAAACCTTTATGAGAGCAGCTTTCTCCTCATCTTTTAAATCTTTTGCAATAATGACGGGTAATTTATCATCACCCTCAAGGAATGCATATTCAAGATGGGGAGGTAAGTCCTTAAGCTCGACCTCGGGGAAATCTTCAGTTTTCTCAGCATTTTTGATTTCCTCTTTATGAAGTTGATGTGAAAGAACGGGAGGGTGGGAGGGATCTTGATTGAGTAGCTTCTCAAAGAGAAGTATATCCCTGTCCGGGTCAATCTCCTGGTTATCAATTCCTTCGGGAATTGAATCATTTCGGAGAAAGGCCTCTATTTCCTCCAAGGCGAAGTCACTTCCCTCAAACGGAGTGAGGGAAGGATTAGAATTAGCAATTATGGGATGAGAGGATGGAGTGGGATTGCCACTCAGAGAATCATCAGCGAAACCAAGAATTTCTTGAGAATACTCCTCTTTAGCAACATCGATGACATCGATGTGGTTAACAGATTTGGAATCATAATTCGAGGAGTATCTCGAGGTTAATATTCAGTAAATACCCTTAATGTACTAAAAATACTGTTTTAACACATAGTTACCAGATTTGACAGTTTTAGTCCTTGTAGTTTTATAGTTTTGTAAAACTAGTCATTTTTCAATAAAAGTGTTCATTTCAAGTCCAAATCCTTTCGAATTTACACATTTGACTCAAAATCATTTGTATTATCAGTTAATATCCTTAGATTATTGTTTTCGCAGTTCAACCTTTATATTTCAAAAGTAACAGTTTTAGTTCCTCTAGTTAACGTACTTTGCATTTTTAGTCTGAAATACATGTTTAGCTTATGTTTCCATTTCTTTTAGCTTATTATGCTTCCAGAAGCTTAGGAAAGCTTGTGTGAGCTTATTTGATAGCTTATATGAATTTAAAGCTAATTTTTGTGTTAACTGGGCTTTAATACATCGATCAGAGCACGACCCGTCCTAAGGAATCCTCGTCCAAGAATAAGAGGAACCCTTGGATCCTCATCGAAATCAACAATCACGAAGTCTGCTGGAAAATGGAACTTTCCCACTTTTACAAATACATCCTCGGCAATACCAAGGGGATGAGATATCGAACGATCTACAAGCTCGAGAGTCATGCAGGTGGGAGTGAGTTCTGGAAGAGAGAGTTTCTTCCATACTGAGTGAGGCGTCAGGTTGATGCTAGCACCAAGATCGGCCAAGGCATAGCATTCAACCATTCCCGGGAATGTACCTGGAATGAGAAATTTCCCGGGATCTCCCAGCTTCTCGGGAAGCTGTTTCAACAAAACCGCAGAGCAGTTTTCATTGAGGGGAGTTTTTGCCATCTCGAACAGTTTTTCCATATTGCTCAACAAGTTTTTGATTGTGGATGCAAATTTGGGTATCAGGAGGATAGCATCCGCGAAGCTGATATCAAAATGAAGATCTTGAAAAATTTGGAAGAATTTTTCCATTTGATGGTTTGCTTTTTCACGGAGCTTTTGATCTTGTAAACGTGATGAATATGGAATTGAAGGTTTCGGGTTGGGTTTTGGATTTTCAATAGGATTCTCGGGAGGTTCAAATACAACCCTTGTTTTATAGGTCGGGACCGGGATAACTGGAGGAGGGATGTCTGTGGTACCTCCGTTATTAGTAGGAAGTACCGTATCCGTTGTATCCTCAGTTTCACATTCCTCTACCTGAACAGGAGAAGAGGTAGACGGAGCCGTGGGTCCTTTATAAGAAACTCCACTTCGGGTTGTGATCGCCTTAACATCGCCCCTCGGGTTAGCGATCGTGTTGATCGGTAGTGTACCTGAGCCCGAGGGTAGATCATTTAAAGACTTCTTGAGTTCTACGATCTGGCTGACCAACAATTTATTCATTTCTTCTTGGGATTTCATAAACTGTTTCAACAACTCATCGGATGATGGTCCAGTTGGAACAACGACTTGATTTTGATTAGGAACATTTTGAGCACGGTTGTTTAGAAAATTCCCTTGATTTTGATTATTATGACCCTGAAAATTTTTTCCTTGTTGAAAATTACCCTGTTGGAAATTATTACCCTGATTAAAATTACCATGACCTTGATTACGGTTCAAATTTCCTTGGTTTTGAAAAGCCTGATTGTGACCGGAATGGAAATTCCCTTGGTTTTGAAAACCTTGGTTCATTCGGTTTTGATTAAAATTTTGATTCTGGTTTTGATTATGATTCTGAGACTGATAAAACCCGGGTGGTCCAAGGTAGTTATTAGAACGATAGCTCAAAAGATTACGGTCCCCTTGTGGTTGGTAGGAATTACCTCCCGCATTATAGGAACCTTGAGCTGCGTACACGTTTTCATGAGCGAAGCTACTGGAGGCTGGGCACTCAGTGTACGGGTGGGGACCACCACAAGTTTCACAACTTGGGTTGATAACTTTGACGTGATGATTTTGATTAGACTGATGGATACGTAAGACTGTAGTGGACAAATCATCAAGTTTTTTAGCAAGGACAACTATATCATTGTTTGCTGGAGTGACTGATTTACATGAGTCATTCCTCTCGGCTGAGGAATCCTAGAAATTGTGATGGGCAGTCATGTTTTCGATCAAATCATAGCACTCTTCAGGGGTCTTTTTCATAAAGGTGCCCCCAGCAGCAACATTGATGGTGTCACGGTGACGAAGTGTCAAACCATTGTAGAAGGTATCTATAATGGTGACAAGAAGCATATTATGATTGGGACATCGATCAATTGCAAGCTTATAGCGTTCCCATGCCTCAAATAAGGACTCATCAGGACGCTGTCTGAAGTTGCTTATATCATTTCTCAACTTAGTTACCATGGATGGTGGAAAGTATTTAGCCAAGAATTTGGTAACCATCTCATCAAAAGTGTGGATCGAATTCTTAGGAAGACGATCGAACCAGGCAGTAGCATGATGAGTGAGAGAATAGGGGAAGAGATATAAACGAAGGCCGTCTTCGGTGACGCCATTTTGTTTCATGCTTTGGGTGACGGTCAAAAATTTATCAAGATGCTTGTTAGCTTCGTCACTCGGCAATCCGTGAAACTGACACGAATTTTAGACTTGCTGAATCATGTGATGCTTGAGGCCGAAGTCCGTAGCCTCAATAGTGAGTGGTGAAATAGGTCCACCTCTCCCTTGCATGGTAGGCTGACACAACTCCTCCATCGTTCGGAGATCGGGAGCTGTCTCATCCTTGGGAGGGTCAGGAGGGGGTGGTGGGGGCCCGTCGTC
This sequence comes from Artemisia argyi, assembly GCA_030686995.1. Classification (NCBI taxonomy): domain Eukaryota; kingdom Viridiplantae; phylum Streptophyta; class Magnoliopsida; order Asterales; family Asteraceae; genus Artemisia; species Artemisia argyi. The sequence continues at coordinate 95,503,006 of CM060693.1, forward strand.
CATTTCTGTTTTAGGTTCTTCAATAACCGTACGTAACTCGGGTACGTTTTTCTGACTATAACGCTTTGTTTGTGAACGAGTGCGCATGCACTAAAAAAAATGTCAATTAAAACAAGACCAAGGCAAAAACAACAGGGAGCTTAAACCAATAATCACAATATGACTGGCTTATTTGAAAAAGGTATAACAATCACAAGGATACAAAGGCAAGTTTTAATCTTTAGTTTGGGAACTTATTAATGTTCATACCCCCAGTTGGTAGGTATTCAGCCTTGGTTTGCGGTGGTAATATTTTATGTAATTATTATTAACAGAAAACAAAATGTTTTTGGCTTTTTGGGTGTGTGTGCAAAAAACTTTTGGAAATATTTTTTGGTATCGATTCGTTAACCGAAATTGTTTTCTTTAAAGTTACTCGCAGGGTGGCGGGAGAGAAGAATGGATCTCTCTTCAGTTCAATTTAATGTCAGAACTTCCGTATTCCACCTGTGTAGGTGGTAATCTTAAAATAACCGAAGTAATTTAACTTCACGATTTGTTTTGTTGTTTTTGATTTTTTTGGTTTTGTTAACACTTTAGGAAAAGTGTTAATGAACTTTTTGATATGATTAAGATTTTTACAAAAAATTTTACAAAGTGGTGAAATTTGTACAAGGAGGGTTTTGAAAAATCACTAAGCCTAAAAACATTTTGAAACACGCAACAACCTCCCCGGCAGCGGCGCCAAAATTTGACTCACTCCAAATAGTCAAACTAAGTCAACCAAGTGTGCTTGGTCAACAAAGTCAAGCTATGAGAGAGAAAGTGATCAATTTATGATCCGGTGTAAGCACAGTGTATTCCCGGGTCGTTATGTCCCAGCGAGATTGAAATTGTGTTTTGTGAAACGTTTGAATGATTTAGTGCTCGGGAAAGTAACCAAATAATGATTTAGATTGATTGCTTGATATTTAGATAATGAAACAGTATTAACAATTACAGAATTACAGATATAATCAAACGTAAACAATTTAACAATCAGAAACATCTACAGACAGAAGAAAAGGTGAGTTTTGAACAATTTACAACTACAGGGGGGTAAAAATGAAACTTTTACAAACTTAATATTAAAAGAAAATTTAATTAAAAAGAATTTTTTTTTGATTATTTGATTATTTAATATTAATTAAAACTATTTAATACTAATTATTAATGTTTAAGATAAAATATGAAATAAAACTAAGAAAATGAAAATGTACTTTTAAAAATTTTAAAATAATTAAAAATAATATAAAAACTAAAAATAGGTCTTTTTGTCTTTTTCTGAATTTAATATTAATTAATTACTAATTAGATATTAATTAACTAATTAACTAATTTAAATTACTAATAATTCTACAAATGACTTAGAAAATTAAGAAATATTTTATAAAACTAATTAACCTTCACAGGAATCCTAAAAAGTTACAAAAAGTTTATAAAAATTATTGTTAAACTATTTTACTAATTATTTACTTAGTTATTAACTAAAAACTATTTAAACTAATTTAATTAAGAAAAATAGAAAATGAACAGTTAAAATTATGAAAAATTTCCTAAAATTATTTTATGATATATAAATCCTATGAAAAATATAAAAAAGTGCTGTTGTTAAATAAAAATTAATAAAACTATTTATTTTACTAATATTACTTAATTATTATTTAAACTAATATTAATTATAATAAATACTAAATGAAAAGAGAAAAATCTGGAAAAATTACTAAAAATACTAAAAGTAAACAGGAACTTATGAAAATTATAAAAACTGGAAATTGCTTTTTGAAAAAGCAGAACAATAAGCCAAATGGCTTAAATAGAAGGTCTCACTTTTTTATTTTTCGTTTTTTCTGGATTTTCTTTTACAAAACTAATTTTATACTAAAATTAAGCAACTTTTGTAAAGGCACTTTGGTTGGAACTTATTAATAAGCTGTATGGAATCTCAAATGCTTAAGAGTTTATGTTTCAAAGCTTATTAGGACTTTGGTGTTTTTGAAAAAGCTACCACATGGATAAGTAAGCTAAAACAGACAGAGACTAACTTGAAATGAGACAAAACAATGAAATAAGCACAATGGATAAGCTGTATTAAGCAAATAAGCAATAATCTAAAACTACACTACAAATAGGCCAAATTGGGCTACTTTGCAGGCCTGTGGGGCCCACTAGGGAAATTGGAAGCCCAAACTAAGTATGGATCCTAAAAGACACCCAGAAGAGATTTTCAATAAGCTAGGGCTTAACCTCTAAGTCCCACAAATAAGCACTTGGGGGGGGGGGGGGGGGGCTTGAACTTGGGCTATCCACACTGAGTACTCAGTGTATAAAATGAAATTGGACAAACTTGAGGCTACTTGAAGCCCTACTAAATAAGCTAAAAAGCTTGAAATAAGCTATGATCCTTCAAGTTGGACTTATTGGCTTTCCAATAAGCCAAGAAACTCTCTGTGGGGCCCACTAATAAGCCATGAAATGGCTATTGAAAGTTGGGGTTTGGACTGGTCTTTGGTGCAGGGGAGATGCTTCCCCTGCAGGTCACTTTGAGCTATCACACAAGCCAGCAGAAAAATCATTAAAATAATCTAATGGTGGGATTCAAAAGATTAGCTGAGGGACTTTAACTTGTGAAAAGATCAAGCGCTGATTCTATACACAAAAATCATGAAAATTTATTCTAGAATTGGATTTCTGCCAAAGGGTCAATTTTGACTTTTTGAGATTAACTAACAAGTTGACTTAAATGAACTTCAAATTGATCCTAGGTGACTTAAAATGAATTAATAACCTGATAAGATGCTAAATTATGATATGCTAACACCACATGTACCAGAATGACAAGAATTTGAACCTTAAATTCTAACAGATAAGCAACACTAAGAATTACAATGATGTTTTGACTTTTTAACAAATGAGGGCTGAATTTTAGGACTGATATGGGCTATATAGACCTAATGTGACTTGATGCAACAGTAAGCAACAACAATAATAACCTAGAACACAAAGTAATCTCCTAACCCAAACACACCTTATACTACTGTAAACACTACAAACTTGGATTTTAAAACTAATTCTACTGATTTTATGCTTGCAATGGATTAAATATACTAAATGGAAGCTAAATGATCACTAAATTACCACCAATAACAATAATATGCAAAAATCAGGTTTGTAGCTTACATATGATTCCAAGGAATAAGGCACTGAGCCAAGGACCACAACTGACCTATAGCTTCCCAAGAAGCACTATAACCCAAGCCATCTAGAATCAACCATTCTTCTTGCTGCTTTCTTCTTCTCTTCTGATTTTTTATTTTCTCACTATTTTTCTTGATTTTTTATATTTTTTATAGTTTTATGAGTACAACTGTTTTTATACTATCTTAACTTATAAAAGCTTATAATTAAGCTAAGGTGAGTCTATTAGTGTTGAGAAACACCATTTTTAACAACTAACCACTACTATGAGAATTTCAATAAAAAATGGCAAATTCTGAATAAGACTGCAAAGCTTGGTACTTTTATTAAAAAGTACTTCAATTACACTAAGAATGATTGAAACTAACTTTTTAGACTAAGTTTTACAAGAGAAAATGGAAACTAAATAAAAATGACATGAAAAATTAAGACTAAAAACTACATATATTTCTCTGCTCCATCTTCTTCCTTATATAGGTGAGAATTGGGTCTTGTGGTTCCCACTTGATCTTTCCCAGCAATAAACTTGGCCATTGGATCACTAGGATCAATCCTAGCCTTCAAATTAGTTTTGGCGCCAAAAAAAGATAGTGCAAATTGCACTGAGAAGTTGCAAGGGGGGGGTGGCATTTATTGCATTTGGATTGTTAGGTAGAAGGTGGGTTGGGCGGTGGATTTGACAAGGATGGTGGGGGGTGGTGGATGTGATGGTTCTGCAAGTGGGTGGGGGAGAGGAGAGGGAAGGGTGGTGTTGTTTGACTTATTTGACCAGGGTCAATCGTTGAACCTGTTTAATATCAAAGGGGTGTTTGTTTTGGGCCTGGTGGATTGGTGAGGGAGTTGGGCCAAGGAAAAAGGTTGGGGTGGCTGGGCTTGTGTGTTGTGGGTTTATGTTTGTGTTTGGATTGTATTTTGGTTTATGGGTTTATTAGTAATAAAAGGGATCCGTTTGGTTTGTAGGAATGTAAGCCCAAGGACCAAAAGTGTAAACTTCTAAATTTTGAAGGGACTGATCTTGTCACTTTTCCAAAGTATCTTCAAGGACCATTCTTGCCATAATTCAATAATATAAGGAGAAATAGAAAACTCATTGAGGCAGCTAGGACAATGTTTAATGGCTCAGTCCTCTCTAAACACTTCTGGACTGAGGCAGTTAGAACAGCCTGCTACACTCAAAATAGGTCCATCATTGTGAAAAGGCACAATAAGACTCCTTATGAGATATTCAAAGGAAGGATCCCTGACATTAGCTACTTTCATGTATTTGGGTGTCCTGTGTTTATTCATAATCACAAGGATCACTTAGGTAAATTTGATGGCAAAGCTGATGATGGATACTTCTTGGGATATTCTCTGGTCTCCAAAGCCTTGAGGGTGTTTAACACAAGGAGACAACAAACTGAGGAAACTTATCATGTAACAGTTGATGAGAGCAGTGAATCCATCAGGTTCTCCAGTTCCTCAGTTGAAGAGATTGGTATTGATGATTCTTCAAGGTATCCTCCTGATGAGTATCTCCCTAAGAATGATACTTCAACTCAATACCAAGCTGTTGCTGATGTCTCATACTACATCATCCCTCACAATCTACCCCAACCAACCATCAGTGAAGTCATTGAAACACAAGTCTCCAATGAGACCACTTCCACTGAACCAATTGTTCATGAACCCTCAAACCATGCCATTCACACTGAGGTCACTGAAGACCAAAATCTTGAGTTACCTCAGGTTCCTGTGACTGAACCCACTCCAACAATTCAGGCTTCTACAAGCTCTAACTCCTATCCTAGACCTCAGTATAGCTGGACAAAATCCAAAACAATTGAGCTTGTAAACATCATTGGTGAGCCCACTGAAGGCATGCTTACAAGAAGCATGGCTGCCAAACTCAAGGCAGCCTCAGCCAATGTTTGTCTCTATGTGGATTTTCTTTCTGACATAGAGCCCAAAAATGTTAAAGAAGCTTTAACTTATGAAAGCTGGGTTCAGGCCATGAGAGAAGAGTTAGAACAATTTGATAGGAATGATGTCATTACCCTTGTTGAATGCCCCAATGGTGTTCTAATCATTGGAATGAAATGGATCTTCAAGAACAAGACTGATGAAAATGGAACAGTCATCAAAAATAAGGCTAGACTTGTTGCAACAGGGTATAACCAACAGAAAGGTATTGATTATGAGGAAACCTTTGCACCTGTTGCTAGAATGGAAGCCATCAGGATCTTCCTAGCCTATGCAACATACATGAACTTTAAAGTTTACCAAATGGATGTAAAAAGTGCATTCATGAATGGTAAAACTAAAGAAGATGTCTATGTGCAACAACCTCCTGGCTTTGAAAGCAGTGAATTTCCTAACCATGTCTACAAGCTTAACAAAGCCCTTTATGGACTAAGGCAAGCACCCAGGGCATGGTATGAAACACTTTCTGCCTTCCTGATCCAAAACAAGTTTATCAGAGGAAAGATTGACAACACCCTGTTCATCTATAGAACAAAAAGTGATGTCATCCTTGTCCAAGTGTATGTTGATGACATCATCTTTGGCTTAACAAGTTACAAACTTTGCAAACAGTTTGAAAAATTGATGACCTCAAAGTTTGAAATGAGCATGATGGGTGAACTCATTTACTTCCTTGGACATCAAATCAAACAGACTGACAAAGGCATATCCATTTGTCAAGAAAAAGTCATTAGGAACCTACTAAAGAAGTATGAGCTCTCTGATTTCTCTTCAGTGAAAACCTCCATGGTTCCTCCAAACAACCTTGGTCCTGACCTCACTGGTAAATCAGTGAATCAAACCCTTTATAGAGGAATGATAGGGTCACTGATGTACTTACTTGCGTCAAGGCCTGACATCCAATTCTCAGTCTGCCTTTGTGCTAGATATCAGTCTGAACCAAAAGAGTCTCATCTTACTGCTGTAAAGAGAATCATCAGATACCTGAAGGGTACACCCAACCTTGGTTTGTATTACCCCAAATGTTCAGGGTTTGATCTCAAGGGATACACTGATTCACACTATGCAGGCTGTAATATGGATAGAAAAAGTGCTTCAGGATCCTGCCAATTCCTCGGTAGCAAATTTGTATGTTGGAGTACAAAGAAACAACAGTCAGTAGCCATGTCCTCAGCTAAAGTTGAATATGTGGTTGTTGTAGGGTGTTGTGCAAATGTACTTTGGATGAAGAGCTAACTGAGTGACTATGGCATTCAGTACAAGATGGTCCCCATCTTTTGTGACAACACCAGTGCCATAACTATTTCCAATAACCCAGTGCTTCATCAAAGAACCAAACACATTGACATTAGGTACCATTTCATCAGGGACCACATCATGAATGGAGAAATTGAATTACATTTCATCCCCACTGAGTATCAGCTAGCTTATATTTTTACCAAACCCATAGATGAACCCACCTTCACCAGACTGAAAGCTGAGTTGGGCATGTTGGACGTTGAATCAGGCAACTGATGAAATTTATTCCAACCTGATGTAAATTCTCCTAGGTCCCAGAATAAACCTTGTTCTCAGTGATATGCACCTCATCACTGATCATCAACCCACTGAATGATAATTCATTCAGGGGGGCTCAAGATATAATATGGCATTGAATACCCTAACTAAATGCTCTAAGTACTTAGTTAGTAAATGTCCCAGGTAGGTAACTGATTCCTATTTAATATAGGAATATATGTTGTTTACACAACTGGCATCCATATCTTGGGCCCCTACACCTACCTCACCAAAACCATTGAGCATTAAATGCTCCCTCTCACACAAATACTTGTGTGATGACATCACTTTGCAAAAGCGTCTTTTGCAGAGCCACGCAACTGTTCCTCTAATCATGTTGCGAGAAAAATAGGGTAATGGGAATCGTGCTATTTAATGCGGATATCAAACATACTTTATTACACCATTTTGAATTAATAACAAAACGTTTGATATCCGCAACAGCATAACCCTAATTCATTCCCTATAAATACCCCCACAAAGAAAAACACACACACGCTTTCAAAACTTATCAAAACTCTTGCAAAATTATTTCAAGAACAAATATGTTTTTCAAACTGTGTGTGTTCCATCTTTGATACTAATCTTTTCTCAAAACCAGACCATTTCTCAACACAATGGCTTCTTCTAAAGTCGTCAAATACGCTCCCAATGTGGATTTCCAAATGGAAAGCATAGACCTGGCCAAAAACAATGTGGTGGGAAACATTGCCTACCCTCAAGGGTTCCCTGAATACAGGGATGTGGTGAAGTTTCTTCAAAACTGTTTCCTCACCACCACATTCATAAAAACCCCCTCTGTCATCCATCATGACTATTTGAGGGAATTTTGGTGCACAGCGGTGGTTGAAAATCCTGATGCACCAAAGGAGGCCACCATAAGGTTCTCAGTAAAGAATGGGACTAAGTTTCTAACTCTTAACTACAAGACCTTTGTCAAAGCCACTGGCCTTGACTATGTTGAGACCTTTGCTGCCTAACCCACTGAAGAGGATGTGAAGGCAATTTTGCTGGAACTTGGGCCCTATGACGAAAATCACCCTGAGGTAACTCCAGGGGTCCTCCAATCCAAAGCCCCAATCATCAAAACCTGGTTCCCTGCCCCTGGAGGATCCTGATGACCTTTGTTATTCAGGTCCTTGGGGGAAATAAATCCTCTACTAAGCAACTAAACACTACTCAAGAAATTATAGTGTATTGTCTCATAGAGGGTACAAAAATTGACCTTGGAGAAATTATCTTCAGGGACCTCATTACAAAGTTGGGTGGGAAGTCTTAGCAAAAACTTATGTCATACCCTAGATTCATTTCCTGCGCCCTACAAGACTTGCTGGGGTCCGAGTATGTTAAGCCTGATGCAGTAGGCTTTGAGCCTGATGTCTTACACAAGGCTAATTATTCTCGTGACCCTGCTGAGGTTACACCTGTCGCCCTGACCACGTATATACTTAATGCTATCCAGGGTGACAACAAGATCTCACCAGTTCCCTCTCCCACCAAGAAGGTGAAGAGGAAGAAGGGACGGGGGTCCAGGAAGGTGGCTCAACCCAAGTCACTCGCCACTGAGACCTCTGTCCCCAAGCCTGACATAAGGGGGTAACAACAACAGACCCTGACTGCTGACACCCTCAGGATCATAACCGCATCATTGACCCCAAAACAACCATCAATGGAGGGCACTGAGACATCACACTCAGTGTCCTCGGGCAAACCCATTCCCAAAGGCTCTGCTGAAATAAACAAGTCAGTGGAGTTGGAATCAACCCAACCTCCACATCTTGTTAAAGGCTCTAGCAAATCACAACCATGGTCTCAGGGAGGAAGGAGTCCTAAATCCTCGGTGGGGCAACACTACTCCACTGAGAATGGGACCCACACCACTTCACATCCTACTAAAGGCTTGGGTAAATCACAACCCAGGCATCAGGGAGTTAACACCCCTAAATCTTTGACAGGCCAGCAACCCTGTTGGAAAGGGGGGCAAACCCACTCAGGTGCCTGATGAGGACATTCGCAGCTCCAAGCTTTTGTTTGAGGGCACAACAACTCTTCCCAAAGACTCAGAGGGACTCATACAAGCCGCTGATAGGGACACAAGAATCACGACTCCTAAGGATGACACTGGCAAACACCCATCAGTGTCTGAAGGGGTCACGGGGGATAAAGATTCAGAGGGAGAAAGTCTACCCGCTGATATGGAACCCAAACCCACTCCCAGAGGTGCCCACAACTTGGGAACTGGCTCTAAGGACCATGTAGATAAAACCCAGTCTACTGAATTAGAGGGGTCAGGACCTGGCCACAACGAAGGCAAGTCTTCTTATGAAGAGGAGCCGGATAACCTTATTTTGCAGATTCAGTCCATGGCTGATGCTCAGGCAGCCTTGTTCTCAAATGATGACTTCCACAGTGATGATGAGGTTTTTGAAGCCGGAGATGACATGGTGGTTGAGGAGACAGTCCCTGAACAAATCCCTCAGCCTCCTCAATCCTCTGACCATGAAGTTGCTTGAACCCACTCCGAATCCGGATCCTCAGGAGATGATCAAGCTCCTCTCACTGGGAAGTTCTTTACAAATTTCATCAATAGGGCGACCAATGCCTTATTCAGGGGAGTCACTGATTAGGTTTTTGACATGCACACTGAGCAGGCGGTTTATTACTTCAACCTCAAAGATGCTGTTGAAGAATTTAATGACGATGTCAGGGAACAAAATGCCTCTGTTTCCTTTTCCCTGACACAAATGGTCTCCCACCTTAACAAGTTCCTTGAATCCCTCACCAAGCTGAATACAGGGGTTCAGTCCATTCAAGAATCAGTTAAGGATGATCTTGAACTCACCAGGAAGCTTCTTCAGGCATCAGAGACCTATCAACTCAATTCAGTTCATCTCACTGAGCTACTCAACCTGCTGAAGTCCTCTAATCTTCAGGCTCTCAGTAGCTCAGTGGAGGCTGTCAAAACCTCCCTTGTTGCCTTGGACCTCTCAGTGGCAGCTCAGTCTCAAAAGTCAGCGTCTATTGCTTGAAGTTTTGGTTCTCGTTAAACAGCAATGGAGAATGCTCAAGCATCCCTTGAAGCCAAAGTATCAACAATTTAGAAGGACACCTCAGACATCAATTCAATGATGACTGAGATCTATCAGGCTTTCAAGGGTTCCTCTACCTCTGCATCAGTCACTCCAACTCTTGCCATAACTGCAGCTCAGGAAACAGTTGAGAGGGAGAATGTCACTGATGCCCCTCATCCTGATGCACAAGAGGAAGCTACCGATGTTGCTTCAAGAGGACATCCCTCTCACACTGAGGGGGAGCATGTCACTGAGGCCACTCCAATCTCATCAGTTCAACCATATGAAGAAATAGTCTCTTCATCTCGTCAGCAGGATAAAGGCAAAAGCATTGCTACAACACCTGAACCTGAAATAGTGCTGAAGCCTGCCTCCACCATTGTCAGACAGGATCCAGATGAACCACTTACTATTCCATTTGAGATCAATGGGGTAGTCCATCACCTCACTGATGCTCAAATTCAGGCCTACTTGGAGAGAGATGAGATACTAAAGATGGTGGCTGTTGAAGAAAGAATGAGCAAACCTGAACTCATAAAGGTTATTCATGAAGAGGCTGAGAAAATTGGGTTGGACACTGAGCAACTAGCCACTGAGCAAGCTGGAGCTGCCTTCAAAAAGGCTCAGGAAGAAGAGATGAGCGCCCTGAAAAAGCAAAGAGAAGAAAAGCTCAGGAAGGACGCTCAAATCAGAAAAACCAGGATTGAAAGGTACACTTGGGTGACGAAAGAAAGACTGAAACCTGAAACCATCGGTGACATCAAAATCCATCGCAACACCAAGCCTGCAATTGTCACTGTCTTCAGAGGGCCAGACCAAAGAGTAATGGACATCCATGATCTATTCAGGTTCGCTGACTTTTGCATCTTTGAGCTGGATGAGCTCTGACCAATCATCTCTAAGAAGTCGAATGTGGTGGTTCCTAGTCTCTTGAAATCACTGAAGCTCAGGTATGAAAGACTGATGGAAATGCCTGAAGCTCTTGGTATTCCCTCTCTGCTTCCAGCTCCATCTACTCAAACTTCTCCACCAAAGGTCTCCAAAAGGAAGAGGAAGCAAATTGAGTTGGAGCCTGAGATCAAGGTCCCAGGATTGGATTATGGCAGGTTTCTTCCTGAAGGAATCACCTTTATGGACAATGTAGTGTTTGAAGTCCCTGAAAGAGGTCTGTGCTTTACTGATGAGTATGGAAACCCTGCTTTCCAAAGATGATCAAACATTGACAGGGCAGGGATTAAGGCGATGCTTGTGTACCTGATGCTGGCTTCTCCTGTTAGGTGTGTTGAAAACGTGAGGTTCTGCCAGGACCTTAAAGCTAAGATTGAGGAGCATCTTAAGAAACACCTCCTAAGATCCAAGAAGGCAAAGCTTGATGCGCTTGGTTATCAACTGAATATCTGAATCTGTAGCGAACTATTTTTTTTTTTTTGTTTTTTGTATTATCAGTAGGATCTGTAATAACTATTAATAAACATTGAAGTTCTTTTAAGTTATCAATGTCCTACTCTAATTACATTAACACTCAGTGAGAGATGAAGACCCATGCCAACTCACACTAAATCATGAGACACTTAGGCTATTTGTATATCTGAATAGGGGGAGACTGTTGGGTCACTGAATTCCTCAATCCTCCTCTAACTAGGATTTGAACATAAAATAACCTAAGTTTCGTAAACACAAACAAGTCACTGAGTGAACAGTATCTCAGTGAGTCATCTTCAGGATGCTTAGAACTTAATGAGTGTCATCTAAGCCAAGAAGAAGGTAATGGGTTCAGTGATGATGACAATAACTCACTGAACCCCAAGACTCCTCAACAACTATTAAAGTACTGAAGACTGAAGACCTATAGACTGAAGTATGGGCGGGACAAGGCGGGAAAGTTTGAACGTATCAACAGGTGTCCTTATCAACCTGAAGTCAAACTTTCCCTGATTGGCATAACGTCAGGATGGTGTCATTATTGTGCATCAGAAAGGCACATTGCCTTTTACCCAATATAGTCTATTGTAACAGAGACAAAATATGTAAGTATTTTGTCTCTACTAGTTAGGTCATCTTTTTGTCTTTATGAGTAACGTTGTAATTTACTTGCGTATAAATAGGTAGCATAAGTGAGGAGTAAAAGTTGACAAGTTTGTGCATTTAATGCTAAGCATTCACAAACCACTTTTACTCCTCCAAAGAACAACGCAGTCCCTGAGATAGCTCAGTATGACCTTTTAGTTGTCACTCAAATTTGTTTGAGTTTAGTGAGGAGTCCATACCATACTTGTCATTTCAATCCCAAGTGTTATTCCGTAAACACTTGGGTATAATTCTTTTGATTAACTTCTAATAAGAATTAAACGTTGAAAAATATTATGTTTTTCCTTTACGTTTATCTTTATTGTTAATCTTGTATATCTGAGCTAAAAAGCCATGAAACTTGGTTAGGTTAACTCTTTAGTTAACTATTAATTTAGTAAACGGGACCAACAACTCGTCCGTCATAGTAAAAGGGTTGGTAAGTCAAGGTCGTCCCAAGAGACTTGGTTGTACTCAAATGTTGTTTGATTATTTAAGCAAGTAACAAGTTTATGGTTATGATTGTCACAGATCAAACCAACAACAAAAGCAATATGGAAATCATGATAAAGCAAGAACACAAAGAACATACTTGTATGGACAAATGATCACAAGGACATTAGGATGTTTAGTTTGGAAAACATATTACCATTGGTAATCCTTTCGACCTATAGAACAAATTATAATAGTCTAGTGTTTTATAAATCAAATATACAATATCTCACTTGAATGGTCATGTCATGAGGCTTATGCCTAAACCAACAAAAAATAAAGAGTTCTTTCGACCTATAAACTTTGATGTCATTAATTTGTGAAGTACTGTTTACTTGAAAGATGATGAGAACACATATTCAAAAGACTCCTTTTGACCTTTAATCTTTATGAAACTTTTACTTGTTATGTTTATTAATTCACTTGCACAATCGTCACAAAGTACAAGATCAAAGTCATTCATCGACTAATGAATTGAAACCAATCACTATTGAGAATCCTTTCGGCCTCTAAACTCAATAATGATCAACCAAAACAATAAACAATGAAAAGTTCCAATTTAACCAAATATGATGTCTTTCATTATAATCAAAATAAACACTAATTAAATCCAAACATCCTTTTATCACAAGTTCTCATAATAACCAAACAAGCATAAAGAGATAATTATAATCAAACATGTAACACAACACATAAAGGAATTCTCATGATCAACATAAGCAAAAGACATTAATATGATTGAAATTAATAGAAAAAATACCAAACATTAGAGTCGAAGCATCAACTGCTACAATTTCAACCATGTTATTCCAACTAAAAGAAACTACCAAAATACAAATCCTCCATCCATAAACCTTCCTGGAAATCGGCCTCATGTTGTGAGTATATGACTTAGGGGTGTTTGGTAATAAGGATTGTTGGTGATGTATGTGGTGTTTAATTAGTGTGAACTATAATCAAGCCTTATGTTGTAAGGATGATCAAGTCATATGTCTTGCAAATGTCGACCAAACCAACTCCCCAACACCTCTATAAATTGGTGGGGAGTGGTAGGAAATAATCCTCCAAGTGTAGAGAGAATTGGTATGAGAAAGATTATTTTTTGGTGATTTGGATGATGAAAACTCTTAACCAAGCACTCTTATTTGTAGTTGAATAATCCTTGGTCACCAAGCATGTTTCTTGGGCACAAAGTGTAATAAAGTGCAGGAAAAATGAGTTATTAAAAGTAGATGATCGGACTTGAGGTTAATGGTACTTAATTCCACACTTAAATGCAACTTTGGAAGACTTTTAGTGCAGGAACCCGTGGTTTGGATCTGAACCAGGCGGTTTGGAAGTCTGTGCAACCTTAGGTTGAGTTATGAACCTTGGGTTTGAACCACAACAAGCATAAGTGTTTCAACCTTGGGTTGGCAATAAACTTCATCTTTAACAAGCATCTTTGCCACTTAATCTTGACTCTTTCCTTCATTGAATAACTTCATAATCTTTACTTGAACTTGGAAACAATCATAGAATGAAATTTTATCTTGGACAAAAAACTTATCTTCATGCACATACTCTTAATTTGTCCTTTTCTTCGTCTTTTCGCTATTTCCTTCGACATAGTTGTACCTGAACCTAAATACATCTTTTGTACCTTTTAAGTGTAAAATGTTCACAAATACAACCAAATAACATGCACAAACATACGAATAACGCCACTAAAATATGTACAAAATGAGCGTTATCTTTTTCCGTAGGCTATTTCTTTTAAATCTTTGATTCATTGATAATAAGCTTTAGAAAAGTTGAAAATATTCCAATGGTGTTATTAGCATGTCTGTGTCATTCTCAAGCAAACCCAACCTCATATGTTGATGTTCATCAGTTTTCCTTAACTGCTAAAACTGTTTTTCATATCATTCGTGGTTTGCATGAAGGCGTGTGCGCAAAGTGGACCCAAAAATAAGATCATTCGAAGAGTCCCCTCTGATTATTCCATCACTTCATTCAGCATCAGAAAACTTATAACAATGTTCTTGTTCCCAAAAGTGGCTATAATATTAATTCATCAATTATGAAGAATGGCTTCATCTTATTCTCCATGAATTGAAATGGTCTTATTAGGTTGACATGCTTTTGATTTCTCTCAAGACCAACTTGGAAGTCAGTCATGTGGCTCAGCCTGATCTATGCTCGAATGAATCTCTCGTTGGAAATCAATGCAATGAAATGATTGTACGATGTGTTCTGAATTTCTTTGGGATGATTGAAAAGGATTTCAAAGTCCTTAAGATTCATCCTTGAGTAATATGCTTCATAAATCTTGAATATTTCTTAGTTTTGCCTTCTGATCTTGATCAATGATGAGAAGTAGTCGAGTACCTTAAGATAACTAACATTAAAGATTTATGTGATCTTGGTTTCTGAGTATACTTCCCTCTTTTGGGCATAGCTCTTGATGAGAAATAAGTACTTGCTTACTGCTTCTGATGGAAAATAATCAATTCCTTATCTTTTCTTTCATCAATATCTCTTTCCTAGTGAGCAAAGATTTTGACATTCTTGTCTTCCAAAAATTGGTCTTTAGTTCGTTCATAAGGTGATAGTCCCGTGTCATTCAAGATTGGAGAACAAGATTCTTTTGTAGAGTGGATGTCAACAAATGATGGTGGAAATGAGAGTGATGTAGATAGAAGGTCTTGTAAAAGTTCTTTCTTCTCTAAGAAAATATCTGCAATGAACTTCACCAAATCTTCATCATGATTTTTAGCACTTTTACACTCAGATCCGTTGGTTTACACTGGCCGGATCCCTTCTCCAAGGGATTTGCTGGATCTGGGTGAACAGTGGCCGGTTGGCCTATAACTAGTGAGCCATTTCTTCTTTGTTTCTCATCATTCTCAAATATATCTTCACTCATTCTTATATCTCTCTAACTTCAGATCTAAGGATCATTCTTGTAGTTATCTTCTTGTGTTTCTCAATGTTCTTCTTAAAATATGAGATCACATTCTTTGCATACGAGTCTTCCAATCATCAAGAGAAGAGTTGCTAGGTTTCATCATCACGATAATATCACTAATTTATTTCTTGTATTTGATACATTACATTGTATTCGTTAAGTTGGTGTGTTAGTTGTGTTGGATTGGTTCTTCCGTGAAAAGAACTCGGTATTTTGCTTTGTACCAGAAAAGGTGTAAGCGACGTTATGAGGCTTCTCTGCCCATTAAAGGAACTTGTTGACATAGTGCTTAAGAACTCTCGAGTTGGGTATTCATGGAGTGGAGCAGGGCAGGGAAGGTGTCCTTGTAGCCGAACCACTATAAATCATTGTATCGCGGTTTTATCTCTTCCTCTCTTTATTTTATCGTATTTATCTCTTTTCTTATTTACTTGCATTGTCTATATTTCATCATCCAAAGGTTACGCATATAGTCGATTTAAAATTTTATTAAACTAAATTTAAATTGGTAAAACTATTCAAACCTCCCTTCTAGTTTTCTTTAATTGGCATTAAAAGCAGGTTTTCTAAAAAGGTTTTTAAGTATATTATAGTTTAAAACTTTTTCGCTCAAATGGAATTCGAAAACTACAAAGAAGGGCAATCTATACAAAGACCACCACTCTTTGAAGCTAACGGTTTTATATATTGGAAAAATAGATTTGAAACATCTGTGAAATCTAAAGATATTGATCTTTGGAACATTATTGTTGATGGTGATTATGTGTCGGTATTTGAGAGCATCGCTACCGACAAAAATGATGTTGTTTCTTTAGAAATTCGTAAAGATGAACAAAAGAAACTGCTTTCCAAAAATACCGAGGCAAAAAATGGTTTTATACAATGCTTTACCTAAACAGAATACGAAAGAATTTTTATGCATAAAATAGCTAAAGATATTTGGAATTGTTTGGTGATCACTCATCAAGGAAACAAACAAGTGCAAAATAATAAAAGATTTATTTGTCCAACAATATGAACAATATTCTATATTGGATGATGAAAGTATTGATAATGCATTTGCTAAATTTAATACTAATATTACTTCATTACAAGTACTTGATGAAACCATTTCCAAGCGTAATCATGTCACGAGATTCTTACGATCACTTCCAGCAAAACAGAGACCAAAGGTAATAGCAATAGAAGAATCAAAGGACTTGACAATCCTTTCTCTCGACAAGCTTATTGGCAACCTAAAAGTCTATGAAGTGGTGTTAGCAAAAGACTCCGAGGAGTCTAAAGACAAGAAAGAAAGGTACAAGTCACTAGCTCTAAAGGCTAAAAAGGAATCAAGCGACAAAGACACTCCATCCTCGGCTAGTGACAATGAAGATTATTCTATGGTGGTAAGGAACTTAAAATGTTCTTCAGAAGAAGAGGAAGGTTCGTGAAACAACCTTATGATGACACGAAAGGCTTCCAAAAGTTCAAGGAAGACAAAAGGGGAAAGGATGACTGAAAGTGTTACAGTTGTAATGAAAATAAAAGCAAATAAAGAAATTAAACAACCACAAGCAAACATAATTGAATGATTGATTAAATAGCTTATCTTCTCAATACATTGAAGTATTTGTGGCCAAAAGGTTTGAAAAACACTGTAAACACCTCGGGTTCGGACCTCCAAAGTTATACCAAAGATGCACAAAAACAATGAAAATAATACGAAATATATATAGATTTACAAACGTGACGCTTCACTTGTTACTTGTGATGCTGTCTGCTCGCCGTCTTCTAGGGTTTCTCTATTGCATCGACTTAGTTGTGACAGCGCCACTTAGGAATTGTGACGTCGTCAACCTTCATACATTTGGTCTTAACACCGTCACCTTGTGGCCGTCTCAGGAGCCTTAGTGGTCGAAACATCTTTAAGCGACGTCGTCATGTTGTACTTGTGACGTCATCATACTTCCTTTCGTGACGGTTTTTTCGAGTGTTGTGATTTTCTTCGTTTTGTCGTCAAATCAAGCCCAAAATGCATTGTTTTTCATTATTTGTTTCCCAAGTACTAAAAACTCAAATAAAAATAATTTATGGCAATAAATGATTGAATATGCATTAATTTAGAGGCTAAATGACTCCTTAAAAACGTTTGAAATTACACCTCATCAGCACCTTTGAAACGGTGAAAGGAATTGTGAATGTCCCCTTTTCCATCATAGGTTCCGATATTGCTGGGCATTCTAAGGCTGTCTTGTCGAGGATAATCCTCAATCCAGCATACAACAGGTGTTACGGAATCCATAGGCTCCGAATATAAACCTTTGGGACCATACGAGTTAATCATATTAAGACCAGTGTCATGTGGTACATATGTAAAAACAAAAATACGATTAGTAGATGCGTACTAGAATATGTTGATCCCATAATTTAAATATTGTATTCCTGGTTCCATTTCATTTACTTTGAGTACATCCCAAAATTTCATTCCTCTATCCAACTATATTCTTGTATGGTTAAACTTTCTAACAAAACTATTGCGGTTTTATCATGCATATAAAACCAATATGTTTTTAAGAATGGTCATGCATGGATATCTCGCCTTTGACATATTCTACCGTTTGGATCTTTATCCATCAAGCGTCTCTTCGTAAACATTGCCTGTTCCACAGTTTGAATTTCCCACCGTCATATCTCTTCAAATTTACATATAATTCCCAAGATCTTTCCTGTCAATGTTTTTCTAGTTTCACCGAATTTGAATTCATATCTTTAATAGATTATATCTTACATAAATTCACCAATGTTAACTATCACTTTGAAAATATCGTCTTAGTTTGTTGGTATTAGGGTTTTGATAATCAAAAATTGCTTGGATAATTCTTGAATCGTGTATAATCCATGACATTCTTAATAAAATATTTCGACCCTATTTAGTACCTTGGGTTACCCAAAATTCGTATTGGGATAAGACAAGAACACACTCTAATTCTAGGCACAAGAAAGAGAGCAAAAACATTGGATACTTATTTGTATTTGTTGTTGATATGAATATGTTTATATGAAAGACCAAATTATGTTTACATATATATAAACTTATTGGTAGTTGTTGGAAAAGTTGTGAGTCTTGACTAAAAGTCACACCCTTTGGTGAAAAGTCATAACACTTCCTTTTAATGTGTCTAGAAACATGTAACACCCTCAAAATTTGGTACAGCGGAAGACTTACAAGCTTTCGAGGTGCTACGGGAATTGGTATGCATCACAAGTATAGATAACCAAGATAGGAATATCCATTTCAAAACAAGTAGTTCATCAAGCTCTAAAGTTTACATTTATTTCAAAATCATGAAAATAAGGCCCAAATAAAGCATATGATAGGTCCACAAAATAAAATCAGTGCTTTGATTGATCCTTCGACCACTGCCATTTGCCAAGCCTCCACAAACTAGTGTTCCAATCCAACATCTTAGTTACCTGAGAAAACATGCTAAAATTCAGCTAACGCTGGTGAGTTCATAGGTTTAATCACGAGTTTAACAATGGACCTGATAAAGTTATTTTGCTATGTGGGACTAGGGGCAGATCGATTCCATAACTTCCAACACAATTCCGAATAACGATAATCATCCTTTCATCATAACGAGATCTCAAGTAGGGCCCTAAGCGACTCTAGCCAGTAAAATCGGTTATAGCAATGGATTGCCACCCTGGTCCAGGCCGGAAGCAGGTATCTATTCTTAGCTAGGCATCACAGTTATAGAAATGGATTGCTACCCTAGACTAAGTCAACATCTACCGCATATCTAACCCAAACTAGTTAACACACATTAGCAATTTAAAAAGTAGTTGCAGGTCCAGAAAATAGTTGCATGTTTCTCACCCCAAGTTTAAATAAAACGTAGTTAAGAGTAAAAGTGGGGCTATAAACTCACCTCAATCCAGCAAAAGCATAAGAATCAACAGAAGCAAAGCATAATATCAGCTATCAAGTAACGGCAACTACTGACTCAGCACAACCTATTCATATAAAATCTTTCCTTAATATAGTTTTCAAATGGTAAACGTATCCCAGAAGTTTCCCGAATATTCTCTGTTTTACTTTACATGATATTCTTTTGAAAACCGTTAGTTATCGCTTGGTATCGTTTGGTATCGCTATGTGTGTCTGCTGGAGACATAGTCTCGACTCGAGTGAATGCACGCTAAGAAAATCAGAAGGAACAATCCACATAAGTTAACATAGCCAGATATGGATGTTGTACTGGTATGAATCTCTGTCTATGCTGAGGCCAAGTGATATGACCCTAGGATTCGATAAGTTCTCGTACGAAGGGTCAAATATTTATCAAACTCGTCAACTTGATAACTTTAACCATTCTTCCGTTTACTTATTCATTCCAAAGTTATATCGTCAATAACAGTCGTAGGATACATTTCCCAATACACTTATCGGGCTCCTATTGGGCTCATTAGTCCAATAGGTCCAATAACCGTACTAGTTGGTTATATTAATGTCAAACTGATCCGAAACTCAACATTTATAAAGGGTATAATAAATACTATAAAAATAGTAATTCCTAGTTTTACGTGCACTCGAATATTTAATAACTCACGTCAACTAAACGTTTGTTTTTGAAAACTCTTATGTTTTATTTCAAAAACCATTTCATATTAGTCGTAAAACTAATTTGTTTTTATATTGTTAATAAGGTTTCTGATAAGTATTAATCTAATTTAATAGTTAATAATTATCGACAACGTTATTATTTATTACGTTACTCATTAATTATATAAGTGAATATATATATATATATATATATATATATATATATATATATATATATATATATATATATATATATATATATATATATATATATATATATATATATACATTTTCATATATACGTTTAGACTTATAAATTGTTATAATAAATGAGTGTAACGAGTTATTTATTTATTCGAATCCACGTGTCCCAGTCATCACTTCCCAGTCCACAAGTAATATAGTCTAATAGTCCATGTTACGGCGTTGTCGAAGTAACCATTGACTAAAAAGTGAAGGCGACCTCGATGTTGCACAATCTCACAAGTAATCTTGAATACCTGCCGCGGAGAAAAGAAATGCGGTTGGGCTTAAAAAGCCCAGTGAACAGATATAACAATAATGAACTGAAATATAAATGCTGAAGTACAAATGATATAGTATGGGGAAACATAATTAGGCATAATGGATAGTACGAAAATGTAATGTGTAGGTTAAGTAAGGAATCTATGCAGTCACCTATATAAACAGAATCAGAATACCATGAGCTCAGACAAACATATCCAAATCATAGCATCACATAAGGCAACATAATTGGAGGGGAGACCTCCCTGAGTTGCGAAGGACCTGTATTGTACACACAGCCACATTCACCAGACAAATATCATATCATAACTTTACATAAACAGATCTAGGATGCATCTATACGCACCTGAAAAAAAAACCCATCACCGTAGTGCACATTCATTTATAAAAGAAGGGACGTGGCAGAACATCACTCTACTACCCTAGAGTCATGGCAGAGGTGTATCAATGACACGGACATGGAACCCCCATAGTGAAGCTCAAGTAACTTAAGGTTCATAAACAAAGGCTCAAAACATAGTTGTCATATCAGAAGGTTCAAATAACAAGGTTTAAAGGTCTAAATCAGAAGGTTTTCAAATCAGAAGGTTCATATCAAAGGTTGTAATCACAAAAGAAACCTTAAGAGTAAGGTCAGAATATCCGTACCTTGAACAATAGCAAAGCTGAAAGAAAAAGAAAGGATCAAAAAAATGAATAACACCCTTCTCCAGAAATCTACACATGTAGTATTTGTTATTAATAGCTTGCTCCTTCATTTACTTATTCATATTTCATATTAGGTCTTCTTTACATTTTTAGTAACTTTTCATTTTTAGCAGGTTTCGCAAATTAGTAAGTTTCTATATTTAGAAAGTTTCCATAATTAGTAGTTTTACTTATTTAGCAAGATTTCATATAAATATTAAGTTAAGTATTAAGTAAATTATTAATATGGTTTTAGGGTTTAATTATAACATATAATAATAGTTTAGGATTTAAAGTGTAATTATATTAAAGTATAAGGTTTTAAATGTAAGTATCACATGTTTTACATATTATCCAAACTAGTCCCTTAACTTTCATATTTTATGAATTAAACCTACATATTTTAGTAATTTACAAATTTAATCCTTTAAATTACAATTCTATCCCTTAATTAATATAACTAACCAAATAAGCCTTGTAAATATCCAAAATTACATAGTACAACCCTATATTTAATTTTATACGAATCACCTTTAATTATTTAAAGTTTACAAAGCAAACCCTCAAGTTTATTAATATTAACAAAACACACCCTTTAATTTAACAAAACCAATTGAGCCCTTTTAATTAACACAAACCCTAACCCTAATTCTAAACCCTAGCTTTCCTTTTCTTTTCTTTGCTGCGACCTAAACCAAACGAAACCCTTGTTTTCTCTTTTCCTTGTCTCGACACAAACCCAAAACCAACGCACACTCTTTGTTTTCCTTTTTTGTTGCGACTAAACAAACCAAACGTGCCCTCTTGTTTCTTTTTCTTATTCGACATATAATAACCAAACGCAAAACCTTTACTCGTTTTCTTTTTAGCTCGACAAGCATAAACAAACACAACCCTTTCATACGTTATATTATATAGCTCGATTAGGATTATTTAGTTCATGATTTTATGTGTTTATACTTTTTAAACTTCATACGTGCATACAGATATAGGATCGATCCATGTAAAATTTAAATACAGTTCATGCATGCGTAAATAAATCAAGAAACAAGAACAAGGCGATACCGAAACTTGTGTAGGTCGAATGGAACAAGAACAAAGAACTTCAACACATTGAAATCTTGTGATCGATCGGATAGAAGCCAAGAAAAAGATGTCGAGTTTTTTATTATTCAGGGTTTTAAGATTTTTGTGAAAAGTGTATTATGGGATTATTTAGGCCGAATATATGGAGATTAGGGGAGGGGAGGATCGGCCAAAAATCCACATAGGCCAAGGAATCCAAATCCAACTCAAAGTCTTCCAAATTTTACTTATATTTATCTTTTATTATATTATGTACAAGTTTTAAATAAATTTGGACCCTTAAATAATTTTTTTAATGTGTCATAAAATTCTTAGAATCATGAAAATATAATTTGTAAATTTACTTAAGTTATTTTGATCACATATGGTGAATTACAAAGTTCCTGTAACTTATGTGGTATTTTATAACTAGTTATTAAGAGTTTTAGTTCTAGGGGTATTTTGGTCATTTTACACGTTTTAGAATTTTAGGTATTACAGAGATGATGGTGAGTGTTGAAGTGGTGTTAGATAATGAAAAATGGTGGTGTTTGTGGGTGTGGCCGGCGGCAAGAGAAGAGAGGGAGGAGAAGAGGTTGGTGATGAAGATAAAAATGAGAGGGTAGGGTTAGGGTTTGATTATATTAGTGTATGGTTTGGGTAAATTGTACATAGGTCCTTGTGTAGTTATTTATTTAGTAAAAGGGGTTAGGTGCAGGGACTAGTGGTGAAATTGTTGTAATCTCTCCCGGTTTTGCTCGTTTATATTCGTGAAAAAATTAGATGCCACCGGAAACGTTTTAAAACCTCACCGTTAGTTTTAGAAATGCTTTTCCGTAAATTTTGATAACAACTGCGTTTGTAAAATAAAACATGACATTTTCTTAATTATTGTGGATGAAACTAGTTCGAGGTCAGAAAAATGTGTCACCACCACTCTCGAGTTCATTCAAGTCTACTCATTGTTCATAGCTCACAAATTCCAAATAGTTGAATTAAAAATGCATTTATTAAATAAACGTGACTCTTAATTGTTTATTTCACGTTTCATTAGGATTTCTAGTGCCAGAGTAAAGTAGTGCTTAGTTTGTGCCACAGAAATAATTCAACAACGTAATATTCCACATAAATAAATCTCAAAACGACTCACAATCAACATAATTTCAAAAGGTCATTTGCAAACGTTTAACATTGTTTAATTTCAAAGTAATGCGGTATTTTAAAATGGCTCCCTAAATTACCAGTTTTCACACAACAGTTTTGCAACAACTTCAAACCGTCACTAACTGCAATCATGTAAGACATATGATTGTCCATTAGTGACTGCTTAGTAACCGCACGTATTCTGTCACTGTCTCTCCCTTAGACTTATATTCATAACCGTCTCCATTATCGTACCCAAAATCAAGTTAATTAGTTTATACAAGCGTGCACTCCACACCTCAAAACTTGTATTAGAACTTTAACTTGAAATCCATTTGGTCTCGGGTAAATCACTAATACATAAAATGATTGATGACATTAAAATCGCCAACAATCCTCCCATATTTTAGTGTAATCCTTGATTTCCTAAACAAAAAACAAATCAAACTCATGCATAGATGAAAATGTCTCTAGGTATTGAATTTTCACTTAGTATATTACGCATTCCAAATATTCAAAAACCGGGGTGTCACTAAGGATTGAACCCTTCAACTCATTTGAATACTTGAAGATAATATACACACGAGTTTCTACATTTCTCTAATGTTTGTACTTGACGCTTTACAACTCATGCATCCTTATCCATTCATGAGCATATAAGAAGCCAGGTACAAGCTTCTTGTAGCGGCAAAACTTCATACTCATATAGGTAGTTCTTTTATTCTTGCTCCTGTGTGCAATTTTTCAAAAGAACTATTAAAAAGATGAATTTCAACCTTTTCATCCTGCAGTTATGAACACATACCTTGGGAAAGTATAATATGTGTTCCAATCTCTAAGTGTGAGCTTTCGACATTGAATTCAAGCTTTTAACGTTGTATTAGAATGGAAGGTGTCTCAACATTAGAGAAGTTAATTAGTCTTTTGTTTCATCCCTATTTCCGACTTTGTGCATTAAGTCATTAGCTAACCCTTTTGTTAAGTGGAGCTATTGATAGTGTTATCAACACATAACATACATATGGTAACCTTGACTTTTAATCATAACACAATATTTATTAACAAAGTCCTTCGACCATTATCCTTCTTTAAAACAAGAAATATTGCACACATTGTACAACGTTATTTCTTTGATCCTCCAAGAAAAAACACACCCCATCAAGCGTAATAACCATCGCTTGTGGATACTTGGCAGTTTTAATTAATTATCCAACTTGCATCTATAAATATTAATGGATCTCGATAACATTCCAACCATAAAACATGGTTTCTTCAGTTCCTTAAAGAATCAATTTTAAGTATCACAATGTATTGTTCCACGATACTATCGAGACATGTCTAGGTCTAGTTGGTCATTCACATCTGCCTTTTGGTAATAATTCTAACCAATTTAATCAACATGAAAGATCAAAACTGTTTAAGCTTGAGCCACATGCATGGCATCTAATTATCAATGATGGAGATTAATTTAACACAAATCAAATTCACCCAAAACGTTTACAGCAAACATGCATGGCGCCTTATGTTCGCTTCCCCAGGAAAAAAAGAAGAGTACATGATAACCTTGTCGACAAGCCTACCGGTTCAAATGAGTTTAGAATGATTCCCGATTTGCATTCAGACTACTAACAACATGCATGCATGAAATATACTTTTCACCTAATATATCATGTTCTCCAAAATTAATTTCACATGTCTATGACACATTTTTATCCGTATTTGGTGATGACTAGTGAACACATCCCTTTTTGTCACTTTAAAATAAAGAAACAAAATGAAAATCCATTTTCCAGAATATCTAGAGTAATTCACGCAAATGAGATATAATAAACTCATCACAAATTATCATGCATGAATCTGTAGGAAGGTATACAATAGAACAAGATATAAAATAACAGTATTGTTATTCTTTAGCAACGCATAGAACCAAAGTAGCACCAACTATGCTTTCCTTCAACATATATTGATTATCATTAAGCAACGTTATAATTTATCTTGATTGATATATTTTGAAAACATAAACCAATTCACTCATAATTTTCCCTTCCATTAGTATTCTCATGGCAACTTACACCAAAATTACACGGGAACATTAAACAGGGCAATTAATAGATCATTGCACAAATGCACAATTCTTAATTCTGGAAATAGAGAATTTTCCATGTGACATGGAGCCACGTATTAAATGTTACTATATGTTTATAGAAAACTTTGAAATGACAAAGTTAAGGCTATATATCAAAAAAAAACCCACATGTATTTCAATAAATTATATCACATGGATAATTTATCTATTTCATGTGCCTTCTCCGGAAAAATAACCGTCAAAATGTTTACCCAGATGCCAGTAATTCAAAGTTAACGACAGATATTTCCAAATTCATCATTCAAATATAAACTAACGTTTTGTCTGCCTGATAGTCTATATACGTCAATGCGATTAAAAGCAACACATGCATATTCATGTTATAATATCCACCAAAACAATATTTTCTTGATTAACATATGAGATAACTTATAACCATAATCCATCAAATCAAGAGTATATTTGATTTTTAGTATAGAACATGTATAGTCATGCACTTAACCACACAAATTTAACCATGTTTCTACATGTGCTAGTTAATTATATTAAGACCAGTGTCATGCAGTAAATATGCTAAAACAAAAATAGGATTAGAAGATGCTTACAAGAATATGTTGATCCCACAATTTGAATATTGTATTCCTAGCTCCATTTCATTTACGTTGAGTCCATCCCAGAATTCCATTCCTCCATCCAATTGTATTCTTGTACGGATATTCTTAAATTCTAACAAAACTATACATATAGAACCAATATAGTTTTTCAGAATGGTCATGCATGGATATCTCGTCTTTGACATATTCCACCGTTTGAATCTTTATCCATCAAGCGTCTCTTCGTACACGTTGCTTGCTCCACAATTTGAATCTCACACTGTCATATCTCTTCAAATTTACATATCACTCCCAAGATCTTTCTCTTCAATCTTTTATAGTTTCACCGAATTTGAATTCATCTCTTTAACAGATTACATCTTACACAGATTCACCAATGTTGACTATCACTTTGAAAATTTTGCATTAGTTTGTTGGTATTAGGGTCTTGATAATAAAAAATTTCTTGGATAATTCTTGAATCGTATATAATCCACTACTTTCCTAATAAAGTATTTTGACCCTAATTGTCACATTGGGTTACGGGAAATTCGTATTGGGATAAGAAAACAACACACTATAATTCTAGGCACAAGAAATAGAACAAAAAATTTGATACTTTGTTATATTTGTTGTTGATATGAATATGTTTATATGGAAAACCAAATTATGTTTACATATATCTAAACTTATTGGTGTTTGTTGAAAAAGTTGTGACTCTTGATTAAAAGTCACATCCTTTGGTGGAAAGTTACAACACTTCCTTTAAATGTGTCTAGCAACAGTTTTGCAACAACTTCAAAACGTCACTAATTGCAGTCATGTAAGACATATGCATGTCCATCAACGGCAGTTTAGTCACCAAATGAATTTTGTCACTATCTCGCCCTTTGACTTATGTTCACAACTGTCTCCATTATCGTACAAAATCAAGTTAATTAGTTTATACAAGCGTGCACTCCACACCTCCAAACTCGTATTAGAACTTAACTTGAAATCCATTCGGTCTCAAATAAATCACTGTTACACAAAATGATTGGTGATCACTTATATCACCAACATATGTTACATGCGAGTCTGTTTAAAAGTGAGTCATATAAAACCAAGTTTCTTGATATTCAATCGAAAGTAATTATTTACAGTTCATTATATAAGCAAAATAAAAAAGTGTCATCTTCCTAAGAAATGTTATCACATCCGAGACTATACATATTGAACGAAGTGTTTGCAGTTCCATCGAGAGGAATTATTTAATTTTATTTCATTATAATTAATTATGTATTTCGTCATATGTGTTGTTGGACCAATGTCATTATAGTAAGTCCGATATTCATTTAAATATCGACGCAATTATTTCTCCAGCCAGACAACATTCGTTTAAATATCGACGCAAATATTTAATTTCATTTCTTTAATTTTAGGAGGGGAATATTTTCTACCAAAAAAAAACATATATATCGTCAAATCCTTAGCGACGACACAATTGTCCCTATAAGTGAAAGTCATGGTCAAAGTTAGAACAGTGGAGGATTTTGTCTTTTAGCTAAGATTTACCGACGACTTGTTGTTAATAGTTTTTGTCAAAATCAACGCCTGAAAACTAGTTTTTTATTTCTAGTTTTTTTTTCCGCACTGTAGTGATGACATATGCATCACGAAAGTTCAATTCTTATAGTGCCTCATTATCTATATAGTACATTTCTTGAGGACTCGCTTTCCAACCTTCTTAAAATAATAATAAAGATTAAGCCTATTACTGGATTGAGTGTAGCCCAATAAGGTAGCCCAAACAAATCACGCTACTATTCTATGATGCGTATTACTCCGGCTAACATTTGTCTTCTCAAACTTATGATCATCTTCCAGAACTTATCCACCGACTTGCAAGGTCGGTAATCTAGATCTCACTTGCTCTAATTGTTTTCACCTGTTATGGTTTCTTGATTTTCCATTGCCTTTGTTTATGCTAATATATATTCCATCTACTTTAGTTAAGTTGGCTGTATAATTTTTTTTTTTTCCCTTGGCCTATTGGTTGTAGTAGATGATGTATGTTACTCAGAAGCAATCCAGGGTTTCTTACACAGTTACACACACCAATATCCAGGTAGGTAACATCGGTGTCCAATAATTTTTAGGAATATCGTTTGTTATTAGCTTTACTAGCCGTTTCTTATGGTTGTTGTTTCCCATGCATGTTGCATGTCGTTTGTGAACTACGTACTAATCTTAAAAAAAAAGTAAAATTTCGTTACATATCTGCTATGTTGGCTTATTGCATGTTTATTTGGTTGATGTTTCCATGTACACATGTTGTTAGATACTTTATAAGTCATGTAACTGTGTTCATTGTTTGTTGTATACTTGTATTTATTGTTGTAAGATGTTGCTAATGGAAATGCCTTTAAAATAGTTTGCCATAACCTTTACATCCTGTTGTGTTGTTTTCCATCTTCTTTTTTTGGCTTATACATATATACATGTGTGCCTTTTTTCCAATATCAAAACCAAAAACAAAGGTATAAGTAATCGTGCACGCCACCCTCCTTCTATGTCGGGCCTTGCGGTTTCTTCTGATACTGCCAATGAGGGTATAGAGCTGGTAGCAGCCAAGACCGTTGTTTTGTGGATTTAACGGTAGTTTACGGTATATAGAGTTTTTTTTTTTTTTTTTTTTTTTTTTTTTTTTTTTTTTATACGCCACTTGAACTAATATAACGACAGCTTTTAACAAACCTATCGTATTACAATGCAACCTTTTGTAAATGCCCCCGCCGCAACGCGACCGGTTACCGCCACTCGTTAAAAACATATTATAAGACTTTCCTTAGAATTTATTTCGTCAACATTCTATAATAAATATATTTTCTAGAATCATATACAACTCAACTGGTAAAATCAAATACCTGTTATGAACAAGAATAGATGGAATGAATATTCTTCAATTGATCATAATGTCAAAGATACAAAATGTATATATAAGATAAATATTAGGGTACAAACCCTAGTAGCTAATTGGGCCATGGGCCTCTAATGGGTTATATGGACATCCACTAATAATTATCCATAATACTTCCTCTTGGATGTCCATATTGTTAATACACTTAGGAATTGTTGCCTCATTAAAAACATTGTCAGGAAAACCCAATGGGACAAAACCATGACTAAGGGAAAAAGAGTGCAGTGTGTATTATCTCCCTCTGAAGACTATATCACTTGAGCTCTTTAATTTGATGCATCCCAATATTGTGACTTAGTTTCATAAATGTTGAGGTAGGAAGTGCCTTGTTAAATAGATCCGCCAAATTGTCGCTTCAACGAACTTTGTTGAGCAATGCATGCTGTATTATCTTCATTCAAAACTGTTAGTGCCTCCTTCTGAAGAAATACCACATGATCTACGTATGTGTTGTATCACACTTCTTAACCAAACAAATTCTCGACTTCCTTCATGGATCGCTAGAATTTCTGCATGGTTAGATGACATTTCTGAGATTGTTTGCTTTATTGAACTTTCATGAAATTGTTGTTCCTCTACTTGTAAATACATATCCAGTTTGAGATTAACCATTGTGAGGGTCAGACGTATATCATGCATTTGCAAAACCAACTAAACTTGTATTTGATGGGTTAGTGAAATATAAACCCATATCCTTTGTACCTTGAAGATACCGAAATATTTGTTTTACTCCATTTGAGGATTATGCATCGTTAAAAACCTTAGTAGATAAAACCCAGTGGGACAAAATTCTAGTGAAGGAAAAAGGGTACATAACTCCTTATACGCTCGGGGATGTTGCCTCATTTAGAACCTTGCCGGAAAACCCTATGGGGACAAAACCTTGGTCAAGGGAAAAAGAGTGCAACGCGTATCTTCTATCCCCCTGATGATCACATCACTTAATCTCATTGAGTCAGTGAAATGCACATTTAAGTGTCTTGATAGAATCTCGTGAATAAATATTCTCTACATGTCATTTTCATATCCATTTTAAGGATTAACGTACGTCATACAACTCATTCAAGTACATCATCATACTTCACAAGTTATTCATTGCAAACACAATTAATTCAAATGATAAATTATATTATGTATGACCACTAGCGAGAATCATAAATGTTTCAAACACATTTTAGTATGACACTTTAAATCGATATTGTGATCATCATCTTTATAAATCAAGGGGGTCTTTTACACATCATGTGACCTCATAAACATGAGTCTCGTTTCTCCGTATAAGGATAGTTAGCATCTTTCTTTAGTTTTCATGATGCACAAAGTTTATCCTCAAGATATACAATTTGTAAATTAAGACACACTTTGTCTTTTGTTTCAAATCTAATTTCTATGTATTCAATCACCTTTTACAATCAAAAACTTACTGTATGAAACTTAAACCATATCCAAAATCTCTTAATAAAGTTTCATATGCAAACATGGCATAGTACTATACGTTAAGGTGATTATTATACATATGCCGAAAACGTGATTAGTTCAATACAATCAAATACTATTATCGAGAACTTT
Source organism: Artemisia argyi (assembly GCA_030686995.1). NCBI lineage: Eukaryota > Viridiplantae > Streptophyta > Magnoliopsida > Asterales > Asteraceae > Artemisia > Artemisia argyi. The sequence continues at coordinate 95,533,536 of CM060693.1, forward strand.
TCTTATATGTTTTAACATAAAAGAAAGCACTAGTATGCTCCATGCATTTTATATGCTATAATGAAATCTCAAAATCACATGAGCTCTATTCATTAACTTTTAGACGCATATCAATTACTATTATATTGCCAGACTTAAATACATTATTGGATCCACCACATTAGAACATGTCTCCTTATGATCACTTTCATATCTTTACGAATATATTGTATGCCATTAGTCATGCCTTAAATACAAAAGTTTTAATACTTTAATTTCTCTTCCACATAAAGACCAACGCATATCCAATAATTTACACATTCATATGTACGGACTTCAAGTCCTAGTAACCATGTCTCGTCAGAAGAGACTGTAATCTTTCATTAGCTCTTTGCGTCTTTACTTCTTTTATCCATTCATTTATACATCTGCACTTTCTACAGGTATGCTTCCATGATCCTCACCATGATTATAGTGCTATTGATAAGGCGAAAAGTGTAACGCTTTTGGGGGGTCATTTAAGCCCGAATTCGTAATTATTTGATCAATTACTGCCCTAAATCGTTCCTTTTGTCATTTTAGGTACTTTTGAGAGGAAACTTACAAAAGGAAGCATTTTGGACATTTTTGGAGCGAAAAAGTGAAGAAAACGACAAAGTCTCAAAATCCTTGCTGGGAACAGTACCTGACGGCGTCAAAGGGAATGCAAGTGATGGCGTCAAGAGTGGCAAAAGAGGTAGATGTGGAAAATACACATGACGGCCCCGAGCATTTTCAAGGCATTTTGGCCTAACGGCGTCACGAAGGTCGTCAGGGTCAAAATACAAGTGACGGCCCAGAGTAATATTACACATGACGGCGTCAGAAGTGGATCTAGGCAATACGAATTTTATATTGGCGGCGAGTTGACAGCGTCACTAGCTAAAATGTGACGCCGTCAAGGTATAAAATCTATATATAATTTTCTAATTTTCATTCATTAGTGTGGAACTTTTGGAGAGTTTCTTTGTAAAAACCCTAGATGAATTTTCTGTGATAATAAGGGTTTCAACCTTTGTTCCATCCATGTTCAATTGAAGATAAGTTTTCCAATAATCATACGATATGTCTATGTGTTGTGTGATTCTATCTTATGCTTTTCTTCTTTTTAACATGCTAGGCTAGGTTTTCCTTATGTTTGCTTAGATGTAATGAAACTTAGATGTTGATTATTGGTTAATGGTTTGTTTATAGTTGTTGTGGATGATTGTATTCAATGTTAGGCTTAAGAAAACTGGCAGACATCCAATTGGTAAATTTCTTGAACGTCTTAAGAAACATAATCGGAGGTGTACTACGATTTATGGTTGTATTTAATGCATAAGCGAATTCTAGTGATCCCATGTTAGGAGCTTTTAGTCGGCTCGACATAGGAGTGAAGTAGGAGCTTATAGAGTTAGGGAATTTCGTACACGGCCCTACGACTAGTATTAAGGAATATAACCCGTCATCCATGCAATTGTAACAAGCTAATCAACCGGTAAAAGATATCTAGGGAGTAATGAAATCTAAGTAAACACATTTTCTCTTATTATTTTTTATACCACAATTTAGTTTTAGTTTATTTTATTTTATTTTGATTGCATCTTTAGTTAATTGGGTTAGTTGACTAGCAACTAATTCCGCCCACTCCTTCAAAACCCGAGATTTTACTTGCTTTCATAAAAATATAAAAATACAAAAAGAATCATCACTCACCTTTAGACCTAGTTTAGTAGAATTTTTAATACTAGTGAACACTCTTCCTGAGTTGAACGATCAATCCCTCGGTACTTGTCACTTTACTATACTACAACAAACAGGTACACTGCCTGGTGGGGATTGCAAGCTTCTCAAGATCCCTAGAGAGGTAAAACCTTTTGCGAGGGTGCAATTCCACGCATCAAGTTTTTGGTGCCGCAGCCCGGGGAATAGTTATTGTTTAGGTTGAATTTTATTTTTACTAGGTCTACTCATTAGATTCCTTTCTAGTGAGATTTTTATTTTCATTTTATTAGCTTTCTTTAGTCTATCTTTTCTTTGTGTCTTTGTTCGTAAAAACCTTTCCATTGACTCTTCCGTTCACCATTATGGAGAACGTGAATCCACCAAATCTGACACTAGCGTTTTACCAAAAGAAATATAATTATACTAATTTGGATATTTCAAGATGGAAGAGTGAAATGATGAGAACGGGATTCTACATTGATTTTAGTGACTACCTTGAGAAAAGAGACCAAATGCATAAAGCTTTTAAAAAATTCACCTTAGGAGCTCCATCAAACTCTCAAATTCCTCACTTAGTGAAACCTATGCACCATATAAGCCTTCACCTAGGATAGCTTCTTATGAATCCGACCGATATTGTGAGATGGTTAATGTCAAACCACCTAGGTGCATGCTTGGATTAGATTTCACTAAGACATATGATGAATATGAGGAATCCTTTAGGCAAAAAGAACATAGTGATCAAGTTATTGAGAATGACTCTTATGAATCGGACCCAGAATTTGAGATGAATAGAAAAGGATTTGAGATACCTAGGTGCATGTTGGGGATTGACTTCAGCAAAATACATAATAAGCACATAAGTGATCTGGATGTGATGGAGGATAAGGCGAAAAATCCAAGTCCACTAAGTACTCCACAAGTCCTACCATCATTTGAGGCACACACACCGCCCATGACTTACTCGGAAGAAGTAGAAGAGACTATTGGAACCTCGATGGAGGTAGAACCCTTGTACCAAACACCACTAGAGGATATAGGTTTGAATACTTGTAGTGATAACCTTACTCCTAGTTCTAGGGAATTTCCTAGTGTTGATGAACCGGAACCTCAATCTTCACATAACTTTCCATCCTTAGATATACATCTAGGAGACAAAAGAGGAGCCGACCCACCCATCAACCCATGTAGTCCGGGTAGTCTTAGGATAAAGGTGGTAGACTTTAAGTCATGTAGAGAGGAAGCCAATATAGGAGTGAACCATGACCTTACATACTTACATCACCCATTCATGATTGATCACAAGAAACATTATGGATTTAAACTGGGTTTATTAGGTCAAGACAGGTTCCCAACTAGGAGTCTCTCGAAATTGATAGAAGATGATCCCTTTTTAGTAGAAAACTTCAACTCACCCATTGACACAAATAAACTAGGTAAGTTTATGATAAAAGGAGTACACCCGTTTGAGCATATAATTCATCCACCACTCTTCCCTCACGAGGCATACTTCCACCAAGATGGTGTGTATCGCTACTTCCACCCGCACTTAATCCTAAGTGTAGGGAAAACCTCCCCTATTTCCATTAAATATGGGTAGAGTCAGGCTCGTGACTCGAACAAAAACAAGCGCTTTTTGGGAGGCAACCCAACCCATGTTTTAAATTGTTTGATGTTTTTATTTTATTTATTTGTTTGATTGTTTGCTTATTTAATTTTATTTGTTTCCGTATGCATTTTTATTTTTATTGTTTGTGGCTCATGTTTCAAAGTAAATTGTGAAAATGCTTTATTTTGTTTTTAACTTCGTCTTAACCACATATAAAGGTATTTTGCAAAAGATAAGTGTAAGGGAAATCTAAATTTGTTTATAAGAACGGAATTGGTCACGCACCACAACAATATTAAATGAACATGTATATTAGTATTTGTTTGAGTGAAATGCTTGTATCGAGTCATAATGATGTTTTGCAGGATTTTCCAAGAAGTAAGGCATAAGTTTTTCCAGAAATTTTCCGGAAACTTAACATGAGATTTTTGTAGGAACATTCTGACGGCGTCAGGAGTTAAAACCTGACGGCGTCAGGTACTAAAATTCTGAAAAATTTTACGAGTTTTGTTTATACCGGAGTCTTAAAGTTTTTGTTGATATATATGCCTTTAATTCCTAGAAAGCAACATTAAGATATATATGCTATTTTTTCTAGGATTTTTTAATATATATAGATTGCCGCCGATTTTACGCAAGGTTTGCCTTGATTGTTTTCTCAGGTTTAACAGGTTACATAGGACAAGAGGATGATTTATATTTCTGGAGGGAAGCTTTCAAAGTTCATTTTCTTGGAAGAAGATCTAACCTTGTAGACACACTATCAACACCGAACGAATCAGGGGAGTATTTGTTTTCATTCTTTTACCTTATTTACTTTACATCTTTTTATTGAACATTGGGGACAATGTTCAGCTTAAGTGTAAGGGGAGGGTAAATGATGATACTTTTGAGAATACAATTATGCTTGAGTTTGTTTGTTCGATAGTAGGTGTGTAATAAAACTAAGAGAAATACTTGTTAGGGCAATTTTAGCGCCAAATTTAAAATTTTTTACAACATTTAGGAGTGAAGCTTTAGCCTTAATGAGTGTCTCATGGATAGGAGTTGTATAACTTGCACAAAAACTGTACCACTCAGAAAAATTTTTCACCCAAATATGTGAGGTTCGCCTTTAGATTTGTTAGGAAAAGCATTCATTATTAGTGCTTATTAGTGTACCGGTAGTATTAGATTCTAGAACTTGCGTTAGCAGTGTTGCAAAAATCAGCCTACAAGGCCGATTAATCGGCGATTACAAGCTGAACGGCCTTGGACCTTGGAGCGAATTACAAGGTAATCGGCCGATTAATCGGCCTTGGACCTTGGAATCGGCGATTAATCGGCCAAAAATCGCTACACGGCCCTCGATCGCCTCGGGACCGATTCACAATTTTTGCAACATTGTGCATTAGTGATGCATCCCGAGACCGCTAGTGAGACTACATTCGTGTAGTAGGATTTAGTACATGATAAGAGGCATTAGGATCACCCTTGTGTTAAACCCGTATCATAATTACTTGACCATTTAAGTCAATTACCTTGACTAGTAAAGTCAATTAATTTTTCCCACACCTTTGCGTTTTACTCCATTTTAGTACACGATACCCCTAGTACACCCCTCCGAGCCAATCTTTTCGTTTCTAACTTTAAGCATTTTACTTAAAGGAAGAATTTGTTTACAATCCACCCCAAATGTGCAACCAAATTGCCTTAGCCTTCCGTGTATGCACTTATCTTTAGTGCATTATTGTTATTTTTTTAAACTCTTAGTTAATTGTCTAATTGATTACATGGTTGCTAAGTCGAGTCATATCTTGTACATATTGTTTTGGGACGATTAGGACTCATAGGTAAAGTACTTGTGTTATGGAGTAATGGGGAAGGACATCATATATTACCCCCATATGTACGTTAATTTTAAAAAGTACTCCAAGTATTTTGATTATCTTAATTCGAGTCATTAGAATAGTTGATTGTAAAGTATGTAAAAGTTCAAGTGTAAGGGGGCGTAAATCCCCTATGATGTATTATTTTGGATGGTAAGGTAAAAGTGTATGCAAAAAAAAAAAAAAAAAAAAAAAATCGAAAAAATCAAGATAAAGAAAAAGAAAATAGAAAAATAAAAAAGAGAAAAAAACATACGGACTACCATCCCGTTTCATTTTATGTTTGTTTTAAGTTTTTGTTATTTTTGATTTATTAGCTTATATCGAGTCGAGTCTTGGCTTAGCAACACCATGCTATACATGTAATTAACCAAGATGATTAACTCGCCACCAGTAAATATTGCCTTTATCCAACAAAACCGTGTTTACCATATCCCTACACCTCACGTTATAACCCTTTAAAAGACCTCATTGATAGTTTATCCTAGGTGCTTACGCCAAGTGGTGGAGGTTTGATCCTTTCCCAAGCCTATGGTAATCTATTGGCTATGATAGGTAGTGAGAGATGTTTTCCATTTCCTTATTGTGATATATACTTTATTACACCCGAGAGATGTGAGTATCTAAACACTATTTGTGAGGTGCTAGTGTATAACCTCCGTGCTTGTTTTTGGTTTTAAGTGGAACGATTATTTATTGTAATTACTTTTATCTTAATGTTAAATGACCCGTAACTTGTATTTTGAATAGAATAAAAGCGCATTTGCTTGAGGACAAGCAAATCTCAAGTGTAAGGGTATTTGATAAGGCGAAAGGTGTACCGCTTTTGGGGGGTCATTTAAGCCCGAATTCGCAATTATTTGATCAATTATTGCCCTAAATCGTTCCTTTTGTCATTTTAGGTACTTTTGAGAGGAAATTTACAAAAGGAAGCATTTAGTACGTTTTTGGAGCGAAAAAGTGAAGAAAATGACAAAGACTCAAAATCCTTGCTGGGAACAGTACCTGACGGCGTCAAAGGCAATGCAAGTGACGGCGTCAAGAGGGGCAAAAGAGGTGGATGTGGAAAATACACATAACGGCCCAGAGTATTTTCAAGGCATTTTGGCCTGACGGCGTCACCAAGGCCGTCAGGGTCAAAATACATGTGACGGCCCAGAGTAATATTACACATGACGGCGTCAGAAGTGGATCTAGGCAATACGAATTTTATATTAGCAGCGAATTGACGACATCACAAGCTAAAACGTGACGCCGACAAGGTGTAAAATCTATATATAATTTTCTAATTCTCATTCATTAGTGTGGAACTTTTGGAGAGCATCTTTGTAAAAACCCTAAACGAATTTTACGTGATAATAACGGTTTCAACCATTGTTCTATCCATGTTCAATTGAAGATAAGTTTTCCAATAATCATACGATATGTCTATGTGTTGTGTGATTCTATCTTATGCTTTTCTTCTTTTTAACATGCTAGGCTAGGTTTTTCTTGTGTTTGCTTAGATGTGATGAAACTTAGATGTTGATTATTGGTTAATGGTTTGTTTATAGTTGTTGTGGATGATTGTATTCGATGTTAGGCTTAAGAAAACTGGCAGACTTCCAATTGGTAACTTGCTTGAACGTCTTAAGAAACATGATCAGAGGTGTACTACGATTTGTAGTTGTATTTAATGCATAAGCGAATTCTAGTGATCCCATGTTAGGAGCTTTTAGTCGGCTCGACATAGGAGTGAAGTAGGAGCTTATAGAGTTAGGGAATTTCGTACACGGCCCTACGACTAGTATTAAGGAATATAACCCGTCATCAATGCAATTGTAACAAGCTAATCAACCGGTAAAAGATATCTAGGGAGTAATGAAATCTAAGTAAACACATTTTCTCTTATTATTGTTTACACTACAATTTAGTTTTAGTTTATTTTATTTTATTTTGACTGCATCTTTAGTTAATTGGGTTAGTTGACTAGCAACTAATTCCGCCCACTCCTTCAAAACCCGAGATTTTACTTGCTTTCATAAAAATATAAAAATACAAAAAGAATCATCCCTCAGCTTTAGACCTAGGTTAGTTGACTTTTTAATCCTAGCGAACACTATTCCTGAGTTGAACGATCAATCCCCCAGTACTTGTCACTATACTATACTACAACAAACAGGTACACAGGCTGGTGGGGATTGCAAGCTTCTCAAGATCCCTTGAGAGGTAAAGCCTTTTGCGATGGCACAATTCCACGCATCAGCTATCTTATATATTTTCATAATAATTTCCATACCCATAATCATATACAACAGTACTATCGACGTCGATTCATTACTTTTTGATTCCACACTTTACTAGACATTTATTTATTGAGATCTCATGGATTTTCATTTACCCGGGATTTTTCAAGAACCTTCATGTCTAGTGTACCTTTACAAGATTATTATGGGGTCTTTATTACCTCGATTCGACCATCTTAATTTTCTTGTTCCATTTTTTTATCATTCGAGGATTTATTTTGAATCGATTAGTCTATCACGTTGTAAACGTGCCATAGACTTACTATCAATCATTGGTTTTAATGTTGGGACACATGATGTGTGAGATTGAGCCTATGCAAAATGTTTTACCTCTCGAGGGATCTCGAGAAGCTTGCAATCCCCACCAGGCAGTGTACCTGACCGATGTAGTATAGTGTAGTGGCAAGTACCGGGGGATTGATCATTCTACTTGGGGAATAGTGTTCGTTAGGATTAAAACTTAATTAAACTAGGTCTAGAGGTTAAAGATGATTCTTTTTGTATTTTTACATTTTATGGAAAGCAAGTAAAAATCTCGGGTATTGGAAGAGTGGGCAGAATTAGTTGCTAGTCAACTAACCTAAATAACTACAAATGCAATGAAAATAAAATAACAAGAAAATAAAATGTTGAGAAAAACCTTATAATGAGAGAAACGTGTTTACTTCGATTTCACTTCTCCCTAGCTATCTTTCATTAATTGACTAGTTTGTTACAATTGCGTGGATGATGGGTTATATTCCTTAATACCATTCGTGGGGCCGTGTACCATCTTCCCCAAATCTATAAGCTTCTACCTCTTCCTATATCGAGCCGACAACTAGCTCCTAACATGGCATCCTTAGTAGTCACTTATGCATTAAATACAACCATTAAAATCGTAGTACACATCCGATTCATGTTTCTTAAGACGTTGAAGCAAGTTAGCAATTGGAGATTAGCCAGTTTTCTTAAGCCTAACATCGAAATCATTCATCTACAACAATTAATAACAAACAATCAACCAACAATCAATAGCTAGGTTTCATTACATCCAAGCAAACACAAACAAACCTAGCCTAGCATGTTAATGTAAAGACAAGCATAAGATAGAATCAAACAACACATAGACATATTGAATGATTATGGGAAGACTTATCTTTAATCAAAACATGGATGAAAGAAGGGATTGAAACCCTTACAAGAAGGTGAAAATTCGACCTAGGGTTTGTGGTAGAGTTCCTCCAAAAGTTCTCTCCTTAATGAATGGAAATTAGAAAACTATATATAGAGATTACAATCTGATGGCGTCACGTTATACATGTGACGCCGTTAACTAGCCGCCAATACTCTCCATGGATTGCCAAGATTCAGATCTGACGCCGTCACTTGTTAATCATTACTTGGCCGTCACCTTGTAATTTGCTCTTGACGGCTTAGGCGTCACAAAGGGTGATGCCGTCACTCTTTAAGTCCCAAAAACTTTCTGGCGCGTCTCGTGTAAACTTCATATCCACCTCTTTGCCAACACATGACGCCGTCAGGTACTGTTTCCAGCTTAATTTTTGAGACTTTGTCATTTTCTTCACTTTTCGCTCCAAAAACGTCTAAAATGCTTCCTTTTCCAGATTTCTTCTCCAAAGTACCTAAAATGACAAAATGAACGATTTGAGGCAATATTTGATCAAATAATCACGAATTAGTGCTTAAATGAACCCCTAAAAGCGTAACACTTTTTGCCTCATCAACACACGTTTTAATTGGAGCATTAGCAGCGTATGTATGATCTAGTCACTTTATTTAGGTCACGAAACTTGTCTGGGGACTACTAGATCATGAATGTAAATTGTCCTTTGAACTTTAAGTTCATTTTCATTAGTGTGAGGATCAATATTTTTATATCATAATTAATTCCATATTTCTCGCTGCATACAATAAAAACATATGAGGTAATCAATCGTAATATTCAGAATTAAGTGCATATAGTAAACTACAATAGTTATCGTCTCAACAAAAATTAAACACAGATCTACGTAAATCATACATATATTTAACGACAGTGCTTATAGCAAGGCTGTCAAATATAAGTAAAATTTGGAAGACTTTGAGTTGGATTTGGATTCCCTGGCCCATGTGGATTTTTGGCCGATCCTCCCCTCCCCTAATCTCCATATATTCGGCCTAAATAATCCCATAATACACTTTTCACAAAAATCTTAAAACCCTGAATAATTAAAAACTCGACATCTTTTTCTTGGCTTCTATCCGATCGATCACAAGATTTCAATGTGTTGAAGTTCTTTGTTCTTGTTCCATTCGACCTACACAAGTTTTGGTATCGCCTTGTTCTTGTTTCTTGATTTATTTACGCATGCATGAACTGTATTTAAATTTTACATGGATCGATCCTATATCTGTATGCACGTATGAAGTTTAAAAAGTATAAACACATAAAATCATGAATTAAATAATCCTAATCGAGCTATATAATATAACGTATGAAAGGGTTTTGTTTGTTTATGCTTGTCGAGCTAAAAAGAAAACGAGTAAAGGTTTTGCGTTTGGTTATTATATGTCGAATAAGAAAAAGAAACAAGAGGGCACGTTTGGTTTGTTTAGTCGCAACAAAAAAGGAAAACAAAGAGTGTGCGTTGGTTTTGGGTTTGTGTCGAGACAAGGAAAAGAGAAAACAAGGGTTTCGTTTGGTTTAGGTCGCAGCAAAGAAAAGAAAAGGAAAGCTAGGGTTTAGAATTAGGGTTAGGGTTTGTGTTAATTAAAAGGGCTCGATTAGTTTTGTTAAATTAAAGGGTGTGTTTTGTTAATATTAATAAACTTGAGGGTTTGCTTTATAAACTTTAAATAATTAAAGGTGATTCGTATAAAATTAAATATAGGGTTGTACTATGTAATTTTGGATATTTACAAGGCTTATTTAGTTACTTATATTAATTAAGGGATAGAATTGTAATTTAAAGGATTAAATTTGTAAATTACTAAAATATGTAGGTTTAATTCATAAAATATAAAAGTTAAGGGACTAGTTTGGATAATATGTAAAACATGTGATACTTACATTTAAAACCTTATACTTTAATATAATTACACTTTAAACCCTAAACTATTATTATATGTTATAATTAAACCCTAAAACCATATTAATAATTTACTTAATACTTAACTTAATATTTATATGAAATCTTGCTAAATAAGTAAAACTACTAATTATGGAAACTTTCTAAATATAGAAACTTACTAATTTGCGAAACCTGCTAAAAATGAAAAGTTACTAAAAATGTAAAGAAGACCTAATATGAAATATGAATAAGTAAATGAAGGAGCAAGCTATTAATAACAAATACTACATGTGTAGATTTCTGGAGAAGGGTGTTATTCATTCTTTTGATCCTTTCTATTTCTTTCAGCTTTGCTATTGTTCAAGGTACGGATATTCTGACCTTACTCTTAAGGTTTCTTTTGTGATTACAACCATTGATATGAACCTTCTGATTTGAAAACCTTCTGATTTAGACCTTTAAACCTTGTTATTTGAACCTTCTGATATGGCAACTATGTTTTGAGCCTTTGTTTATGAACCTTAAGTTACCTGAGCTTCACTATGGGGGTTCCATGTCCGTGTCATTGATACACCTCTGACATGACTCTAGGGTAGTAGAGTGATGTTCTGCCACATCCCTTCTTTTATAAATGAATGTGCACTACGGTGATGGGTTTTTTTCAGGTGCGTATGGATGCATCCTAGATCTGTTTATGTAAAGTTATGATATGATATTTGTCTGGTGAATGTGGCTGTGTGTACAATACACGTCCTTCGCAACTCAGGGAGGTCTCCCCTCCAATTATGTTGCCTTATGTGAAGATATGATTTGGATATGTTTGTCTGAGCTCATGGTATTCTGATTCTGTTTATATAGGTGACTGCATAGATTCCTTACTTAACCTACACATTACATTTTCGTACTATCCATTATGTCTAATTATGTTTCCCCATACTATATCATTTGTACTTCAACATTTATATTTCAGCTCATTATTGTTATATCTGTTCACTGGGCTTTTTAAGCCCAACCGCATTTCTTTTCTCCGCGGCAGGTATTCAAGATTACTTGTGAGATTGTGCAACATCGAGGTCGCCTTCACTTTTTAGTCAATGGTTACTTCGACAACGCCGTAACATGAACTATTAGACTATATTACTTGTGGACCGGGAAGTTATGACTCGGACACGTGGATTCGAATAAATAAATAACTCGTTACACTCATTTATTATAACAATTTATAAGTCTAAACGTATATATGCAAATGTGTGTGTGTGTATATATATATATATATATATATATATATATATATATATATATATATATATATATATATATATATATATATATATATTCACTTATATAATTAATGAGTAACGTAATAAATAATAACGTTGTCGATAATTATTAACTATTAAATTAGATTAATACTTATCGGAAACCTTATTAACAATATAAAAACAAATTAGTTTTACGACTAATATGAAATGGTTTTTGAAATAAAACATAAGAGTTTTCAAAAACAAACGTTTAGTTGACGTGAGTTATTAAATATTCGAGTGCACGTAAAACTAGGAATTACTATTTTTATAGTATTTATTATACCCTTTATAAATGTTGAGTTTCGGATCGGTTTGACATTAATATAACCAACTAGTACGGTTATTGGACCTGTTGGACTGATAAGCCCAATAGGAGCCCGATAAGTGTATCGGGAAATGTATCCTACGACTGTTATTGACAATATAACTTTGGAATGAATAAGTAAACGGAAGAATGGTTAAACTTATCAAGTTGACGAGTTTGATAAATATTTGACCCTTCGTACGAGAACTTATCGAATCCTAGGGTCATATCACTTGGCCTTAGCATAGACAGAGATTCATACCAGTACAACATCCATATCTGGCTATGTTAACTTATGTGGATTGTTCCTTCTGATTTTCTTAGCGTGCATTCACTCTAGTCGAGACTATGTCTCCAGCAGACACACATAGCGATACCAAACGATACCAAGCCATAATTAACGGTTTTCAAAAGAATATCATGTAAAGTAAAACAGAGAATATTCGGGAAACTTCTGGGATACGTTTACCATTTGAAAGCTATATTAAGGAAAGATTTTATATGAATAGGTTGTGCTGAGTCAGTAGTTGCCGTTACTTGATAGCTGATATTATGCTTTGCTTCTGTTGATTCTTGTGCTTTTGCTGGATTGAGGTGAGTTTATAGCCCCACTTTTACTCTTAACTACGTTTATTTAAACTTGGGGTGAGAAACATGCAACTATTTTCTGGACCTGCAACTACTTTTTAAATTGCTAATGTGTGTTGACTAGTTTGGGTTAGATATGCAGTAGATGTTGACTTAGTCTAGGGTAGCAATCCATTGCTATAACCGTGATGCCTAGCTAAGAATAGATACCTGCTTCCGGCCTGGACCAAGGTGGCAATCCATTGCTATAACCGATTTTCCTGGCTAGAGTCGCTTAGGGCCCTACTTGAGATCTCTTTATGATGAAAGGATGATTATCGTTATTCAGAATTGTGTTGGAAGTTATGGAATTGATCTGCCCCTAGTCCCACATAGCAAAATAACTTTATCAGGTCCATTGTTAAACTCGTGATTAAACCTATGAACTCACCAGCGTTAGCTGAATTTTAGCATGTTTTCTCAGGTAACTAAGATGTTGGATTGGAACACTAGTTTGTGGAGGCTTGGCAAATGGCAGTGGTCGAAGGATCAATCAAAGCACTGATTTTATTTTGCGGACCTATCATATGCTTTATTTGGGCCTTATTTTCATGATTTTGAAATAAATGTAAACTTTAGAGCTTGATGAACTACTTGTTTTGAAATGGATATTCCTATCTTGGTTATCTATACTTGTGATGCATACCAATTCCCGTAGCACCTCGAAAGCTTGTAAGTCTTCCGCTGTACCAAATTTTGAGGGTGTTACATGTTTCTAGACACATTAAAAGGAAGTGTTATGACTTTTCACCAAAGGGTGTGACTTTTAGTCAAGACTCACAACTTTTCCAACAACTACCAATAAGTTTATATATATGTAAACATAATTTGGTCTTTCATATAAACATATTCATATCAACAACAAATACAAATAAGTATCCAATGTTTTTGCTCTCTTTCTTGTGCCTAGAATTAGAGTATGTTCGTGTCTTATCCCAATACGAATTTTGGGTAACCCAAGGTACTAAATAGGGTCGAAATATTTTATTAGGAATGTCATGGATTATACACGATTCAAGAATTATCCAAGCAATTTTTGATTATCAAAACCCTAATACCAACAAACTAAGACGATATTTTCAAAGTGATAGTTAACATTGGTGAATCTATGTAAGATATAATCTATTAAAGATATGAATTCAAATTCGGTGAAACGAGAAAAACATTGACAGGAAAGATCTTGGGAATTATATGTAAATTTGAAGAGATATGACGGTGGGAAATTCGAACTGTGGAACAGGCAACGTTTACGAAGAGACGCTTGATGGATAAAGATCCAAAAGGTAGAATATGTCAAAGGCGAGATATCCATGCATGACCATTCTTAAAAATATATTGGTTTTATATGCATGATAAAACCGCAATAGTTTTGTTAGAAAGTTTAACCATACAAGAATATAATTGGATAGAGGAATGAAATTTTGGGATGTACTCAAAGTAAATGAAATGGAACCAGGAATACAATATTTAAATTATGGGATCAACATATTCTAGTACGCATCTACTAATCGTATTTTTGTTTTTACATATGTACTACATGACACTGGTCTTAATATGATTAACTCGTATGGTCCCAAAGGTTTATATTCGGATCCTATGGATTCCGTAACACCTGTTGTATGCTGGATTGAGGATTATCCTCGACAAGACAGCCTTAGAATGCCCAGCAATATCGGAACCTATGATGGAAAGGGGACCTTCACAATTCCTTTCACCGTTTCAAAGGTGCTGATGAGGTGTAATTTCAAACGTTTTTAAGGAGTCATTTAGCCTCTAAATTAATGCATATTCAATCATTTATTGCCATAAATTATTTTTATTTGAGTTTTTAGTACTTGGGAAACAAATAATGAAAAACAATGTATTTTGGGCTTGATTTGACGACAAAACGAAGAAAATCACAACACTCGGAAAAACCGTCACGAAAGGAAGTATGATGACGTCACAAATACAACATGACGATGTCGCTTAAAGATGTTTCGACCACTAAGGCTCCTGAGACGGCCACCAGGTGACGGTGTTAAGACCAAAAGTATGAAGGTTGACGACGTCACAATTCCTAAGTGGCGCTGTCACAACTAAGTCGATGCAATAGAGAAACCCTAGAAAACGGCGAGCAGACAACATCACAAGTAACAAGTGAAGCGTCACGTTTGTAAATTTATATATATTTCGTATTATTTTCATTGTTTTTGTGCATCTTTGGTATAACTTTGGAGGTCCGAACCCGAGGTATTTATAGTGTTTTTCAAACCTTTTGGCCACGAATACTTCAATGTATTGAGAAGATAAGCTATTTAATCAATCATTCAATTATGTTTGCTTGTGGTTGTTTAATTTCTTTATTTGCTTTTATTTTCATTACAACTGTAACACTTTCAGTCATCCTTTCCCCTTTTGTCTTCCTTGAACTTTTGGAAGCCTTTCATGTCATCATAAGGTTGTTTCACGAACCTTCCTCTTCTTCTGAAGAACATTTTAAGTTCCTTACCACCATAGAATAATCTTCATTGTCACTAGCCGAGGATGGAGTGTCTTTGTCACTTGATTCCTTTTTAGCCTTTAGAGCTAGTGACTTGTACCTTTCTTTCTTGTCTTTAGACTCCTCGGAGTCTTTTGCTAACACCACTTCATAGACTTTTAGGTTGCCAATAAGCTTGTCGAGAGAAAGGATTGTCAAGTCCTTTGATTCTTCTATTGCTATTACCTTTGGTCTCTATTTAGTGATCGTAAGAATCTCGTGACATGATTACGCTTGGAAATGGTTTCATCAAGTACTTGTAATGAAGTAATATTAGTATTAAATTTAGCAAATGCATTATCAATACTTTCGTCATCCAATATAGAATATTGTTCATATTGTTGGACAAATAAATCTTTTATTATTTTGCACTTGTTTGTTTCCTTGATGAGTGATCACCAAACAATTCCAAATATCTTTAGCTATTTTATGCATAAAAATTCTTTCGTATTCTGTTTAGGTAAAGCATTGTATAAAACCATTTTTTGCCTCGGTATTTTTGGAAAGCAGTTTCTTTTGTTCATCTTTACGACTTTCTAAAGAAACAACATCATTTTTGTCGGTAGCGATGCTCTCAAATACCGACACATAATCACCATCAACAATAATGTTCCAAAGATCAATATCTTTAGATTTCACATATGTTTCAAATCTATTTTTCCAATATATAAAACCGTTAGCTTCAAAGAGTGGTGGTCTTTGTATAGATTGCCCTTCTTTGTAGTTTTCGAATTCCATTTGATCGAAAAAGTTTTAAACTACAATATACTTAAAAACCTTTTTTGAAAACCTGCTTTTAATGCCAATTATAGTAAACTAGAAGGGAGGTTTGAATAGTTTTACCAATTTAAATTTAGTTTAATAAAATTTTAAATCGACTGTATGTGTAACCTTTGGATGATGAAATATAGACAATGCAAGTAAATAAGAAAAGAGATAAATACGATAAAATAAAGAGAGGAAGAGATAAAACAGCGATACAATGATTTATAGTGGTTCGGCTACAAGGACACCTTCCCTGCCCTGCTCCACTCCATGAATACCCAACTCGAGAGTTCTTAAGCACTATGTCAACAAGTTCCTTTAATGGGCAGAGAAGCCTCATAACGTCGCTTACACCTTTTCTGGTACAAAGCTAAATACCGAGTTCTATTCACGGAAGAACCAATCCAACACAACTAACACACCAACTTAACGAATACAATGTAATGTATCAAATACAAGAAATAAATTAGTGATATTATAGTGATGATGAAACCTAGTGTCACACCCCCAAGATCGGGTCCAGCGGAAGCATACGTGTAGCTGGGGTGTAACTCAATTGGTATTACAACACAAGTTCAAAAATGGTTTTCACTTCAATCATTTAGAATAAAATAGTTAAGTCAAAAATATTGTATTCACATCGTTAAAAGTAGTGCGGAAGTAGGCCCTTAAAATAGTTTAAAACGGTCCCCATATAAATAATCAGAGTCTTCTATGACCATGCCATGCCCTGCCAAAACCTCTTGTAGCGTGCCATAAGTTTAAAACCTGAAAATACATGCTAAAGTGTCAACACGAGGTTGGTGAGTTCATAGAGTTTGTTTAACAATAAAGTTTATGCATATGTATGAAGATTTCCCAGCAAAGGCATCGTAAATCCACTCAGTTACAAGTCCCGCCATAAGAGCCTTGTAACCTGTGTGTTTACAACCCACTGCTACAATATATATAGTTTCTCAGGATTATATTCACCCAAGGTCAAGCATAGACACAAAGGCGGGGAACCACCATCCCAAATAGTACCTGTCACCCAACGTCGCATCTGTTTTGGACTTGGGTGGGGGGTGTTTCCCCATAATAGTACTATCAATACCCCTCCTTTGACAGATTACTGGGTGCCGTTTCCCAAAGCATAAAAGTTTACTGGGTGTCGTTTCCCAAAGCATAAAAGTTTACTGGGTGTCGTTTCCCAAAGCATAAAAGTTTAAACGTTTCAAGTATCAAGTAAGTATAACACAGTTAAGTATAACACAATCACGTATGTATAAAATCAAGTATAAAACAATCCAGTATAAATGTTTTGAGTATCAAGATAGTATGTTTTGAGTATTTATACTAGTAAGCAAATAGTTGAGCATGTATCTCCCCCAAAGAGTTAAAACAAGTATAAAGAGTAAAAGTGGGGCTATGACTCACCTGGTGCGAATAGCTACGATGACAAAAGTGGATACACAGAAATGAGGTTCGATCTCTAACCGCAACCTAATATGAATGATAGTGATCTACTTAGATCATGAAAGGATGTAATGAATGCACATGCACATGATACCTATACCACTCGTAACTTGGAAATAATAGTTATTGTCAAAGTAAAGTATTTTCCATACTTAAGAAAAATAAGTCCAACTAGAATGATAAAAACTTGTTGTAATATATCGTATATAAAAACGTTAGTGTTATATTCCTCGTTTTGAAAACCTTAAGATATAGTCTAGTAGTCGCATAAATAAACTTTGAGTCGTACGTATCTCGTTTATTAAAAATAAACCCCTTGAATAAGAAATCTAGAAAATATATTATTTAGTACGTAGTTATATTATATCTAGTAGTGACTAAATATATATATATAGTTTTGACGATTTTAAAACATGTATAACTTGGTCGTTTTAAGCTCATTTTACTCGTTCTTTATATCCACGGATTCGTTTTAGTATATACTAATATATTTTCAATAGCTCGGCTCCTCTAGGTTACGTCTAACGCCTCTATTTGTCCGTCTAAAAATGCCAAACAACATGCAGTTTTCAGAAAATATAGTTTTCGTCGTTAAACTCGTTTTTGGCGTATCTCCTTCGTTATTAACTCGTTTTCATCCCCGTTTTCGGCCATAGTTCCGTCTCGGAATGTATTTTCTAAATATTTGGTCAAAAGTTACCCCAAACCCACTGAGTTTGCCACGTTTTCATTTTGAGGACAGTAGGTTTATATAATGTTTCAAAAATCATTTCTAAGGTTCCAATCTAGTTTCTAATCCAACCAAACCACTTTCAATCACCACAAATCTAGTATAATCTTACCATACACCTTCTTAGGGTGCCATGGGTTCCTAAACATCACAAACCAAGTGGATCTAACAAGGATCTAACTATATCCATTTCTAGAGTTTCAAAGTTATAAAAAGTATAAATAGAGTGGTATAAACTAACATATGCATATGGATCTTGAATAAACAACATGAAACTAGAAAAATGAAAGTATGGAAAGATCAACAAGTGATCTTGAAGCTTACTTGATGATTGGATGAGTTTTGAAGATGATGATGTAAAGAAAACTAGAGTTTTACCACAAAACCCCAACAAGGATCACTAAATAAACTTGAATATAACTTGATCTCCAAAAATTTATGGTTTCTTCTTGTTTGTTCTTCCTTGGCCGATCCACACAAAAGAGAGAAAAGAGAAGAGAGTTTCTAGTTTGATTTTTGGGAAAATGAGTAATAATTGTAAAAGTGGAAGTATATATATTATTTGTATTATTAGTGTAGTGGACAAGATCCACATATTAAGGAGGATTAGGGGGAGGGCTGAAAATGGAGGGGGGTTTGGAGTGTGTAAGACTTTGGTGTAGTTTAGGTAGATATTATTAGTTTTAGGTAATACCGGGTACCGAGTTAACTAAAAATAAACCGTGACGAGTTGAAGTAAAATATGATGAAGTTAATTGGGACATAATAAAGTTATAAAAATTGTGAAAATATGTTGGGTATAAATATTGAGTGTTCGGGTGATTATTGTTTAGTTTTTACGAAAACCGTCGTAAATAAATTAGGCGTACGATATAAGTTAAATAAATTTCCAGAATACCGGGCAAATTAATAATATAATTTTTATATTATTATTATGAGTATAAAAATGTGTTAGGACCATAGTTGGGATTGTCGGATCAATTATTCAAAATAATAGTTTATAGGATAACGTTTATTAGGTTGATAATCGTACGTTTACAAAAATGACGCAACCCACGTATAAATGACAAATTTTCTCCGGAGGTGAATAGTGTTTTATGAATAGTAAAATTTTAAAACGCTTCTCAGAATATCAAACTGACCTCAAAAATGATGAATAGTAAAATGATGAATAGTGATTGATGAATAGTAACCGATGAATAGTAAATGTGAAAGTTCGGGAAAAGACCAGAATTTACGAGTTGTGACAGTCTCTACCCCTTAAGGGAACTTTGTCCCGAAGTTCAGTTAACGTAGGTCTCTGAAGTGTTATATAGGTGAAGATTCATGAGATGAAATGACCAGTTGACGTGTTTCCAGGCGGCGGTTCACGAGGTGATGGAAAATATAAGCGTTTTGACAACGAGGGTATACACACACATGAAAGAAACAATTGGAGATTGAGTAGGGGGTTCAATCCAGACAAAATTTTATTATAACCATTCTCAGTGTTGCAAAATTCATTTCTGAGTCGGATATAGGTAGTCAGCCTATGTCCCACTATCCCGGGTTGAATATAGGTGACTAGTCTATATTCCACCGAGGTTCCATGAATTTTGAAATACTCAGCTCAGTTATACTACCAAGACGTACAGAAAGACTAAGGCAGGTGACCAAACTCGAGGTCAAATGATGAGACTATGCAAGGAGATACATACTAGGGTGACATATATGATACGTGAACATGCTTATATGAAAGACAATGATAGAAATCAACTAGAATAAGTGAGTATAATATACCAGATAATGAGACACAAATCTCATCACCTAAGTCAGCAACAAACCACAAGTGAGGCATCATCTTGGCAGGCAGGCACGTGACGGTCATAGGGTTAAGTTTTTCATAAAAGTAGCTATAGTCTAGGTTTTAAAAACACTTAGTTCGCTATAGCCAAAGCTCTGATACCAATCTGTCACACCCCCAAGATCGGGTCCAGCGGAAGCATACGTGTAGCTGGGGTGTAACTCAATTGGTATTACAACACAAGTTCAAAAATGGTTTTCACTTCAATCATTTAGAATAAAATAGTTAAGTCAAAAATATTGTATTCACATCGTTAAAAGTAGTGCGGAAGTAGGCCCTTAAAATAGTTTAAAACGGTCCCCATATAAATAATCAGAGTCTTCTATGACCATGCCATGCCCTGCCAAAACCTCTTGTAGCGTGCCATAAGTTTAAAACCTGAAAATACATGCTAAAGTGTCAACACGAGGTTGGTGAGTTCATAGAGTTTGTTTAACAATAAAGTTTATGCATATGTATGAAGGTTTCCCAGCAAAGGCATCGTAAATCCACTCAGTTACAAGTCCCGCCATAAGAGCCTTGTAACCTGTGTGTTTACAACCCACTGCTACAATATATATAGTTTCTCAGGATTATATTCACCCAAGGTCAAGCATAGACACAAAGGCGGGGAACCACCATCCCAAATAGTACCTGTCACCCAACGTCGCATCTGTTTTGGACTTGGGTGGGGGGTGTTTCCCCATAATAGTACTATCAATACCTCTCCTTTGACAGATTACTGGGTGCCGTTTCCCAAAGCATAAAAGTTTACTGGGTGTCGTTTCCCAAAGCATAAAAGTTTACTGGGTGTCGTTTCCCAAAGCATAAAAATTTAAACGTTTCAAGTATCAAGTAAGTATAACACAGTTAAGTATAACACAATCACGTATGTATAAAATCAAGTATAAGTATAATCAAGTATAAAACAATCCAGTATAAATGTTTTGAGTATCAAGATAGTATGTTTTGAGTATTTATACTAGTAAGCAAATAGTTGAGCATGTATCTCCCCCAAAGAGTTAAAACAAGTATAAAGAGTAAAAGTGGGGCTATGACTCACCTGGTGCGAATAGCTACGATGACAAAAGTGGATACACAGAAATGAGGTTCGATCTCTAACCGCAACCTAATATGAATGATAGTGATCTACTTAGATCATGAAAGGATGTAATGAATGCACATGCACATGATACTTATACCACTCGTAACTTGGAAATAATAGTTATTGTCAAAGTAAAGTATTTTCCATACTTAAGAAAAATAAGTCCAACTAGAATGATAAAAACTTGTTGTAATATATCGTATATAAAAACGTTAGTGTTATATTCCTCGTTTTGAAAACCTTAAGATATAGTCTAGTAGTCGCATAAATAAACTTTGAGTCGTACGTATCTCGTTTATTAAAAATAAACCCCTTGAATAAGAAATCTAGAAAATATATTATTTAGTACGTAGTTATATTATATCTAGTAGTGACTAAATATATATATATAGTTTTGACGATTTTAAAACATGTATAACTTGGTCGTTTTAAGCTCATTTTACTCGTTCTTTATATCCACGGATTCGTTTTAGTATATACTAATATATTTTCAATAGCTCGGCTCCTCTAGGTTACGTCTAACGCCTCTATTTGTCCGTCTAAAAATGCCAAACAACATGCAGTTTTCAGAAAATATAGTTTTCGTCGTTAAACTCGTTTTTGGCGTATCTCCTTCGTTATTAACTCGTTTTCATCCCCGTTTTCGGCCATAGTTCCGTCTCGGAATGTATTTTCTAAATATTTGGTCAAAAGTTACCCCAAACCCACTGAGTTTGCCACGTTTTCATTTTGAGGACAGTAGGTTTATATAATGTTTCAAAAATCATTTCTAAGGTTCCAATCTAGTTTCTAATCCAACCAAACCACTTTCAATCACCACAAATCTAGTCTAATCTTACCATACACCTTCTTAGGGTGCCATGGGTTCCTAAACATCACAAACCAAGTGGATCTAACAAGGATCTAACTATATCCATTTCTAGAGTTTCAAAGTTATAAAAAGTATAAATAGAGTGGTATAAACTAACATATGCATATGGATCTTGAATAAACAACATGAAACTAGAAAAATGAAAGTATGGAAAGATCAACAAGTGATCTTGAAGCTTACTTGATGATTGGATGAGTTTTGAAGATGATGATGTAAAGAAAACTAGAGTTTTACCACAAAACCCCAACAAGGATCACTAAATAAACTTGAATATAACTTGATCTCCAAAAATTTATGGTTTCTTCTTGTTTGTTCTTCCTTGGCCGATCCACACAAAAGAGAGAAAAGAGAAGAGAGTTTCTAGTTTGATTTTTGGGAAAATGAGTAATAATTGTAAAAGTGGAAGTATATATATTATTTGTATTATTAGTGTAGTGGACAAGATCCACATATTAAGGAGGATTAGGGGGAGGGCTGAAAATGGAGGGGGGTTTGGAGTGTGTAAGACTTTGGTGTAGTTTAGGTAGATATTATTAGTTTTAGGTAATACCGGGTACCGAGTTAACTAAAAATAAACCGTGACGAGTTGAAGTAAAATATGATGAAGTTAATTGGGACATAATAAAGTTATAAAAATTGTGAAAATATGTTGGGTATAAATATTGAGTGTTCGGGTGATTATTGTTTAGTTTTTACGAAAACCGTCGTAAATAAATTAGGCGTACGATATAAGTTAAATAAATTTCCAGAATACCGGGCAAATTAATAATATAATTTTTATATTATTATTATGAGTATAAAAATGTGTTAGGACCATAGTTGGGATTGTCGGATCAATTATTCAAAATAATAGTTTATAGGATAACGTTTATTAGGTTGATAATCGTACGTTTACAAAAATGACGCAACCCACGTATAAATGACAAATTTTCTCCGGAGGTGAATAGTGTTTTATGAATAGTAAAATTTTAAAACGCTTCTCAGAATATCAAACTGACCTCAAAAATGATGAATAGTAAAATGATGAATAGTGATTGATGAATAGTAACCGATGAATAGTAAATGTGAAAGTTCGGGAAAAGACCAGAATTTACGAGTTGTGACAGTCTCTACCCCTTAAGGGAACTTTGTCCCGAAGTTCAGTTAACGTAGGTCTCTGAAGTGTTATATAGGTGAAGATTCATGAGATGAAATGACCAGTTGACGTGTTTCCAGGCGGCGGTTCACGAGGTGATGGAAAATATAAGCGTTTTGACAACGAGGGTATACACACACATGAAAGAAACAATTGGAGATTGAGTAGGGGGTTCAATCCAGACAAAATTTTATTATAACCATTCTCAGTGTTGCAAAATTCATTTCTGAGTCGGATATAGGTAGTCAGCCTATGTCCCACTATCCCGGGTTGAATATAGGTGACTAGTCTATATTCCACCGAGGTTCCATGAATTTTGAAATACTCAGCTCAGTTATACTACCAAGACGTACAGAAAGACTAAGGCAGGTGACCAAACTCGAGGTCAAATGATGAGACTATGCAAGGAGATACATACCAGGGTGACATATATGATACGTGAACATGCTTATATGAAAGACAATGATAGAAATCAACTAGAATAAGTGAGTATAATATACCAGATAATGAGACACAAATCTCATCACCTAAGTCAGCAACAAACCACAAGTGAGGCATCATCTTGGCAGGCAGGCACGTGACGGTCATAGGGTTAAGTTTTTCGTAAAAGTAGCTATAGTCTAGGTTTTAAAAACACTTAGTTCGCTATAGCCAAAGCTCTGATACCAATCTGTCACACCCCCAAGATCGGGTCCAGCGGAAGCATACGTGTAGCTGGGGTGTAACTCAATTGGTATTACAACACAAGTTCAAAAATGGTTTTCACTTCAATCATTTAGAATAAAATAGTTAAGTCAAAAATATTGTATTCACATCGTTAAAAGTAGTGCGGAAGTAGGCCCTTAAAATAGTTTAAAACGGTCCCCATATAAATAATCAGAGTCTTCTATGACCATGCCATGCCCTGCCAAAACCTCTTGTAGCGTGCCATAAGTTTAAAACCTGAAAATACATGCTAAAGTGTCAACACGAGGTTGGTGAGTTCATAGAGTTTGTTTAACAATAAAGTTTATGCATATGTATGAAGGTTTCCCAGCAAAGGCATCGTAAATCCACTCAGTTACAAGTCCCGCCATAAGAGCCTTGTAACCTGTGTGTTTACAACCCACTGCTACAATATATATAGTTTCTCAGGATTATATTCACCCAAGGTCAAGCATAGACACAAAGGCGGGGAACCACCATCCCAAATAGTACCTGTCACCCAACGTCGCATCTGTTTTGGACTTGGGTGGGGGGTGTTTCCCCATAATAGTACTATCAATACCTCTCCTTTGACAGATTACTGGGTGCCGTTTCCCAAAGCATAAAAGTTTACTGGGTGTCGTTTCCCAAAGCATAAAAGTTTACTGGGTGTCGTTTCCCAAAGCATAAAAATTTAAACGTTTCAAGTATCAAGTAAGTATAACACAGTTAAGTATAACACAATCACGTATGTATAAAATCAAGTATAAGTATAATCAAGTATAAAACAATCCAGTATAAATGTTTTGAGTATCAAGATAGTATGTTTTGAGTATTTATACTAGTAAGCAAATAGTTGAGCATGTATCTCCCCCAAAGAGTTAAAACAAGTATAAAGAGTAAAAGTGGGGCTATGACTCACCTGGTGCGAATAGCTACGATGACAAAAGTGGATACACAGAAATGAGGTTCGATCTCTAACCGCAACCTAATATGAATGATAGTGATCTACTTAGATCATGAAAGGATGTAATGAATGCACATGCACATGATACCTATACCACTCGTAACTTGGAAATAATAGTTATTGTCAAAGTAAAGTATTTTCCATACTTAAGAAAAATAAGTCCAACTAGAATGATAAAAACTTGTTGTAATATATCGTATATAAAAACGTTAGTGTTATATTCCTCGTTTTGAAAACCTTAAGATATAGTCTAGTAGTCGCATAAATAAACTTTGAGTCGTACGTATCTCGTTTATTAAAAATAAACCCCTTGAATAAGAAATCTAGAAAATATATTATTTAGTACGTAGTTATATTATATCTAGTAGTGACTAAATATATATATATAGTTTTGACGATTTTAAAACATGTATAACTTGGTCGTTTTAAGCTCATTTTACTCGTTCTTTATATCCACGGATTCGTTTTAGTATATACTAATATATTTTCAATAGCTCGGCTCCTCTAGGTTACGTCTAACGCCTCTATTTGTCCGTCTAAAAATGCCAAACAACATGCAGTTTTCAGAAAATATAGTTTTCGTCGTTAAACTCGTTTTTGGCGTATCTCCTTCGTTATTAACTCGTTTTCATCCCCGTTTTCGGCCATAGTTCCGTCTCGGAATGTATTTTCTAAATATTTGGTCAAAAGTTACCCCAAACCCACTGAGTTTGCCACGTTTTCATTTTGAGGACAGTAGGTTTATATAATGTTTCAAAAATCATTTCTAAGGTTCCAATCTAGTTTCTAATCCAACCAAACCACTTTCAATCACCACAAATCTAGTCTAATCTTACCATACACCTTCTTAGGGTGCCATGGGTTCCTAAACATCACAAACCAAGTGGATCTAACAAGGATCTAACTATATCCATTTCTAGAGTTTCAAAGTTATAAAAAGTATAAATAGAGTGGTATAAACTAACATATGCATATGGATCTTGAATAAACAACATGAAACTAGAAAAATGAAAGTATGGAAAGATCAACAAGTGATCTTGAAGCTTACTTGATGATTGGATGAGTTTTGAAGATGATGATGTAAAGAAAACTAGAGTTTTACCACAAAACCCCAACAAGGATCACTAAATAAACTTGAATATAACTTGATCTCCAAAAATTTATGGTTTCTTCTTGTTTGTTCTTCCTTGGCCGATCCACACAAAAGAGAGAAAAGAGAAGAGAGTTTCTAGTTTGATTTTTGGGAAAATGAGTAATAATTGTAAAAGTGGAAGTATATATATTATTTGTATTATTAGTGTAGTGGACAAGATCCACATATTAAGGAGGATTAGGGGGAGGGCTGAAAATGGAGGGGGGTTTGGAGTGTGTAAGACTTTGGTGTAGTTTAGGTAGATATTATTAGTTTTAGGTAATACCGGGTACCGAGTTAACTAAAAATAAACCGTGACGAGTTGAAGTAAAATATGATGAAGTTCATTGGGACATAATAAAGTTATAAAAATTGTGAAAATATGTTGGGTATAAATATTGAGTGTTCGGGTGATTATTGTTTAGTTTTTACGAAAACCGTCGTAAATAAATTAGGCGTACGATATAAGTTAAATAAATTTCCAGAATACCGGGCAAATTAATAATATAATTTTTATATTATTATTATGAGTATAAAAATGTGTTAGGACCATAGTTGGGATTGTCGGATCAATTATTCAAAATAATAGTTTATAGGATAACGTTTATTAGGTTGATAATCGTACGTTTACAAAAATGACGCAACCCACGTATAAATAACAAATTTTCTCCGGAGGTGAATAGTGTTTTATGAATAGTAAAATTTTAAAACGCTTCTCAGAATATCAAACTGACCTAAAAAATGATGAATAGTAAAATGATGAATAGTGATCGATGAATAGTAACCGATGAATAGTAAATGTGAAAGTTCGGGAAAAGACCAGAATTTACGAGTTGTGACACCTAGCAACTCTTCTCTTGATGATTGGAAGACTCGTATGCAAAGAATGTGATCTCGTATTTCAAGAAGAACATTGAGAAACACAAGAAGATAACTACAAGAATGATCCTTAGATCTGAAGTTAGAGAGATATAAGAATGAGTGAAGATATATTTGAGAATGATGAGAAACAAAGAAGAAATGGCTCACTAGTTATAGGCCAACCGGCCACTGTTCACCCAGATCCAGCAAATCCCTTGGAGAAGGGATCCGGCCAGTGTAAACCAACGGATCTGAGTGTAAAAGTGCTAAAAATCATGATGAAGATTTGGTGAAGTTCATTGCAGATATTTTCTTAGAAAAGAAAGAACTTTTACAAGACCTTCTATCTACATCACTCTCATTTCCACCATCATTTGTTGACATCCACTCTACAAAAGAATCTTGTTCTCCAATCTTGAATGACACGGGACTATCACCTTATGAACGAACTAAAGACCAATTTATGGAAGACAAGAATGTCAAAATCTTTGCTCACTAGGAAAGAGATATTGATGAAAGAAAAGATAAGGAATTGATTATTTTCCATCAGAAGCAGTAAGCAAGTACTTATTTATCATCAAGAGCTATGCCCAAAAGAGAGAAGTATACTCAGAAACCAAGATCACATAAATCTTTAATGTTAGTTATCTTAAGGTACTCGACTACTTCTCACCATTGATCAAGATCAGAAGGAAAAACTAAGAAATCTTCAAGATTTATGAAGCATATTACTCAAGGATGAATCTCAAGGACTTTGAAATCCTTTTCAATCATCCCAAAGAAATTCAGAACACATCGTACAATCATTTCATTGCATTGATTTCCAACGAGAGATTCATTCGAGCATAGATCAGGCTGAGCCACATGACTGACTTCCAAGTTGGTCTTGAGAGCAATCAAAAGCATGTCAACCTAATAAGACCATTTCAATTCATGGAGAATAAGATGAAGCCATTCTTCATAATTGATGAATTAATATTATAGCCACTTTTGGGAACAAGAACATTGTTATAAGTTTTCTGATGCTGAATGAAGTGATTGAATAATCAGAGGGGACTCTTCGAATGATCTTGTTTTTGGGTCCACTTTGCGCACACGCCTTCATGCAAACCACGAATGATATGAAAAACAGTTTTAGCAGTTGAGGAAAACTGATGAACATCAACATATGAGGTTGGGTTTGCTTGAGAACGACACAGACATGCTAATAACACCATTGGAATATTTTCAACTTTTCTAAATCTTATTATCAATGAATCAAAGATTTAAAAGAAATAGCCTACGGAAAAAGATAATGCTCATTTTGTACATATTTTAGTGGCGTTACTCGTATGTTTGTGCATGTTATTTGGTTGTATTTATGAACATTTTACGCTTAAAAGGTACAAAAGATGTATTTAGGTTCAGGTACAACTATGTCGAAGGAAATAACGAAAAGACGAAGAAAAGGACAAATTAAGAGTATGTGCACGAAGATAAGTTTTTCGTCCAAGATAAAGATTCATTCTATGATTGTTTCCAAGTTCAAGTAAAGATTATGAAGTTATTCAATGAAGGAAAGAGTCAAGATTAAGTGGCAAAGATGCTTGTTAAAGATGGAGTTTATTGCCAACCCAAGGTTGAAACACTTATGCTTGTTGTGGTTCAAACCCAAGGTTCATAACTCAACCCAAGGTTGCGCAGACTTCCAAACCGCCTGGTTCAGATCCAAACCGCAGGTTCCTGCACTAAAAGTCTTCCAAAGTTGCATTTAAGTGTGGAATTAAGTACCATTAACCTCAAGTCCGATCATATACTTCTAATAACTCATTTTTCCTGCACTTTATTACACTTTGTGCCCAAGAAACATGCTTGGTGACCAAGAATTATTCAACTACAAATAAGAGTGCTTGGTTAAGAGTTTTCATCATCCAAATCACCAAAAAATAATCTTTCTCATACCAATTCTCTCTACACTTGGAGGATTCTTTCCTACCACTCCCCACCAAGTTATAGAGGTGTTGGGGAGTTGGTTTGATCGACATTTGCAAGACATATGACTTGATCATCCTTACAACATAAGGCTTGATTATAGTTCACACTAATTAAACACCACATACATCACCAACAATCCTTATTACCAAACACCCCTAAGTCATATACTCACAACATGAGGCCGATTTCCAGGAAGGTTTATGGATGGAGGATTTGTATTTTGGTAGTTTCTTTTAGTTGGAATCACATGGTTGAAATTGTAGCAGTTGATGCTTCGACTCTAATGTTTGGTATTTTTTCTATTAATTTCAATCATATTAATGTCTTTTGCTTATGTTGATCATGAGAATTCCTTTATGTGTTGTGTTACATGTTTGATTATAATTATCTCTTTATGCTTGTTTGGTTATTATGAGAACTTGTGATAAAAGGATGTTTGGATTTAATTAGTGTTTATTTTGATTATAATGAAAGACATCATATTTGGTTAAATTGGAACTTGTCATTGTTTATTGTTTTGGTTGATCATTATTGAGTTTAGAGGCTGAAAGGATTCTCAATAGTGATTGGTTTCAATTCATTAGTCGATGAATGACTTTGATCTTGTACTTTGTGACGATTGTGCAAGTGAATTAATAAACATAACAAGTAAAAGTTTCATAAAGATTAAAGGTCAAAAGGAGTCTTTTGAATATGTGTTCTCATCATCTTTCAAGTAAACAGTACTCCACAAATTAATGACATCAAAGTTTATGGGTTGAAAGAACTCTTTATTTTTTGTTGGTTTAGGCATAAGCCTCATGACATGACCATTCGAGTGAGATATTGTATATTTGATTTATAAAACACTAGACTATTATAATTTGTTCTATAGGTCGAAAGGATTACCAATGGTAATATGTTTTCCAAACTAAACATCCTAATGTCCTTGTGATCATTTGTCCATACAAGTATGTTCTTTGTGTTCTTGCTTTATCATGATTTCCATATTGCTTTTGTTGTTGGTTTGATCTGTGACAATCATAACCATCAACTTGTTACTTGCTTAAATAATCAAACAACATTTGAGTACAACCAAGTCTCTTGGGACGACCTTGACTTACCAAACCTTTTACTATGACGGACGAGTTGTTGGTCATGTTTACTAAATTAATAGTTAACTAAAGAGTTAACCTAACCAAGTTTCATGGCTTTTTAGCTCAGATATACAAGATTAACAATAAAGATAAACGCAAAGGAAAAATATAATATTTTTCAACGTTTAATTCTTATTAGAAGTTAATCAAAAGAATTATACCTAAGTGTTTACGGAATAACACTTGGGATTGAAATGACAAGTATGGTATGGACTCCCCACTAAACTCAAACAAATTTGAGTGACAACTAAAAGGTCACACTGAGCTATCTCAAGGACTGCGTTGTTCTTTGGAGGAGTAAAAGTGGTTTGTGAATGCTTAGCATTAAATGTACAAACTTGTCAACTTTTACTCCTCACTTATGCTACCTATTTATACACAAGTAAATTACAACGTTACTTATAAAGACAAAAAGATGACCTAATTAGTAGAGACAAAATACTTACATATTTTGACTCTGTTACAATAGACTATATTGGGTAAAAGACAATGTGCCTTTCTGATGCACAATAATGACACCATCCTGACGTTATGCCATTCATGGAAAGTTTGACTTCAGGTTGATAAGGACACCTGTTGATACGTTCAAACTTTCCCATTACCGCCTTGTCCCGCCCATACTTCAGTCTTTAGGTCTTCAGTCTTCAGTACTTTAATAGTTGTTGAGGAGTCTTGGGGTTCAGTGAGTTATTGTCATCATCACTGAACCCATTACCTTCTTCTTGGCTTAGATGACACTCATTGAGTTCTAAGCATCCTGAAGATGACTCACTGAGATACTGTTCACTCAGTGACTTGTTTGTGTTTACGACACTTAGGTTATTTTATGTTCAAATCCTAGTTAGAGGAGGATTGAGGAATTCAGTGACCCAACAGTCTCCCCCTATTCGGATATACAAATAGCCTAAGTGTCTCATGATTCAGTGTGAGTTGGCATGGGTCTTCATCTCTCACTGAGTGTTAATGTAATTAGAGTAGGACATTGATAACTTAAAAGAACTGCAATGTTTATTAATAGTTATTACAGATCCTACTGATAATATAAAAAACAAAAAAAAAAAAAATAGTTCGCTACAGATTCAGATATTCAGTTGATAACCAAGCGCATCAAGCTTTGCCTTCTTGGATCTTAGGAGGTGTTTCTTAAGGTGCTCCTCAATCTTAGCTTTAAGGTCCTGGCAGAACCTCACGTTTTCAGCACACCTAACAGGAGAAGCCAGCATCAGGTACACAAGCATCGCCTTAATCCCTGCCCTGTCAATGTTTGATCATCTTTGGAAAGCAGGGTTTCCATACTCATCAGTAAAGCACAGACCTCTTTCAGGGACTTCAAACACTACATTGTCCATAAAGGTGATTCCTTCAGGAAGAAACCTGCCATAATCCAATCCTGGGACCTTGATCTCAGGCTCCAACTCAATTTGCTTCCTCTTCCTTTTGGAGACCTTTGGTGGAGAAGTTTGAGTAGATGGAGCTGGAAGCAGAGAGGGAATACCAAGAGCTTCAGGCATTTCCATCAGTCTTTCATACCTGAGCTTCAGTGATTTCAAGAGACTAGGAACCACCACATTCGACTTCTTGGAGATGATTGGTCAGAGCTCATCTAGCTCAAAGATGCCAAAGTCAGCGAACCTGAATGGATCATGGATGTCCATTACTCTTTGGTCTGGCCCTCTGAAGACAGTGACAATTGCAGGCTTGATGTTGCGATGGATTTTGATGTCACTGATGGTTTCAAGTTTCAGTCTTTCTTTCATCACCCAAGTGTACCCTTCAATCCTGGTTTTTCTGATTTGAGCGTCCTTCCTGAGCTTTTCTTCTCTTTGCTTTTTCAGGGCGCTCATCTCTTCTTCCTGAGACTTTTTGAAGGCAGCTCCAGCTTGCTCAGTGGCTAGTTGCTCAGTGTCCAACCTAATTTTCTCAGGCTCTTCATGAACAACCTTTATGAGTTCAGGTTTGCTCATTCTTTCTTCAACAGCCACCATCTTTAGTATCTCATCTCTCTCCAAGTAGGCCTGAATTTGAGCATCAGTGTGGTCATGGACTACCCCATTGATCTCAAATAGAATAGTAAGTGGTTCATCTGGATCCTGTCTGACAATGGTGGAGGCAGGCTTCAGCACTATTTCAGGTTCAGGTGTTGTAGCAATGCTTTTGCCTTTATCCTGCTGACGAGATAAAGAGACTATTTCTTCATGTGGTTGAACTGATGAGATTGGAGTGGCCTCAGTGACATGCTTCCCCTCATTGTGAGAGGGATGTCCTCTTGAAGCAACATCGGTAGCTTCCTCTTGTGCATCAGGATGAGGGGCATCAGTGACATTCTCCCTCTCAACTATTTCCTAAGCTGCAGTTATGGCAAGATTTAGAGTGACTGATGCAGAGGTAGAGGAACCCTTGAAAGCCTGATAGATCTCAGTCATCATTGAATTGATGTCTTAGGTGTCCTTCTAAATTTTTGATACTTTGGCTTCAAGGGATGCCTGAGCATTCTCCATTGCTGTTTAACGAGAACCAAAACTTCAAGCAATAGACGCTGACTTTTGAGACTGACTTGCCACTGAGTGGTCCAAGGCAACAAGGGAGGTTTTGACAGCTTCCACTGAGCTACTGAGAGCCTGAAGATTAGAGGACTTTAGCAGGTTGAGTAGCTCAGTGAGATGAACTGAATTGAGTTGATAGGTCTCTGATGCCTGAAGAAGCTTCCTGGTGAGTTCAAGATCATCCTTAACTGATTCTTGAATGGACTGAACCCCTGTATTCAGCTTGGTGAGGGATTCAAGGAACTTGTTAAGGTGGGAGACCATCTGTGTCAGGGAGAAGGAAACAGAGGCATTTTGTTCCCTGACATCGTCATTAAATTCTTCAACAGCATCTTTGAGGTTGAAGTAATGAACCGCCTGCTCAGTGTGCATGTCAAAAACCTGATCAGTGACTCCCCTGAATAAGGCATTGGTCGCCCTCTTGATGAAATTTGTAAAGAACTTCCCAGTGAGAGGAGCTTGATCATCTCCTGAGGATCCAGATTCAGAGTGGGTTCAAGCAACTTCATGGTCGGAGGATTGAGGAGGCTGAGGGATTTGTTCAGGGACTGTCTCCTCAACGACCATGTCATCTCCGGCTTCAAAAACCTCATCATCACTGTGGAAGTCATCATTTGAGAACAAGGCTGCCTGAACATCAGCCATGGACTGAATCTGCAAAATAAGGTTATCCGGCTCCTCTTCATAAGAAGACTTGCCTTCGTTGTGGCCAGGTCCTTACCCCTCTAATCCAGTAGACTGGGTTTTATCTACCTGGTCCTTAGAGCCAGTTCCCAAGTTGTGGGCACCTCCGGGAGTGGGTTTGGGTTCCATATCAGCGGGTAGCCTTTCTCCCTCTGAATCTTTATCCCCCGTGACCCCTTCAGACATTGATGGGTGTTTTCCAGTGTCATCCTTAGGAGTCGTGATTGTTGTGTCCCTATCAACGGCTTGTATGAGTCCCTCTGAGTCTTTGGGAAGAGTTGTTGTGCCCTCAAACAAAAGCTTGGAGCTGCGAATGTCCTCATCAGGCACCTGAGTGGGTTTGCCCCCCTTTCCAACAGGGTTGCTGGCCTGTCAAAGATTTAGGGGTGTTAACTCCCTGATGCTTGGGTTTTGATTTACCCAAGCCTTTAGCAGGATGTGAAGTGGTGTGGGTCCCATTCTCAGTGGAGTAGTGCTGCCCCACCGAGGATTTAGGACCCCTTCCTCCCTGAGACCATGGTTGTGATTTGCTAGAGCCTTTAACAGGATGTGGAGGTTGGGTTGATTCCAACTCCACTGACTTGTTTATTTCAACAGAGCCTTTGGGAATGGGTTCGCCCGAGGACACCGAGTGTGATGTCTCAGTGCCCTCCATTGATGGTTGTTTTGGGGTCAATAATGCGGTTATGATCCTGAGAGTGTCAGCAGTCAGGGTCTGTTGTTGTTGCCCCCTTATGTCAGGCTTGGGGACAGAGGTCTCAGTGGCGAGTGACTTGGGTTGAGCCACCTTCCTGGACCCCCGTCCCTTCTTCCTCTTCACCTTCTTGGTGGGAGAGGGAACTGGTGAGATCTTGTTGTCACCCTGGATAGCAGTAAGCATATACGTGGTCAGGGTGACAGGTGTAACCTCAGCAGGGTCACGAGAATAATTAGCCTTGTGTAAGACATCAGGCTCAAAGCCTACTGCATCAAGCTTAACATACTCGGACCCCAGTAAGTCTTGCAGGGCGCAGGAAATGAATCTAGGGTATGACATAAGTTTTTGCTAAGACTTCCCACCCAACTTTGTAATGAGGTCCCTGAAGATAATTTCTCCAAGGTCAATTTTTGTACCCTCTATGAGACAATACACTATAATTTCTTGAGTAGTGTTTAGTTGCTTAGTGGAGGATTTATTTCCCCCAAGGACCTGAATAACAAAGGTCATCAGGATCCTCCAAGGGCAGGGAACCAGGTTTTGATGATTGGGGCTTTGGATTGGAGGGCCCCTGGAGTCACCTCAGGGTGATTTTCGTCATAGGGCCCAAGTTCCAGGAAAATTTCCTTCACATCCTCTTCAGTGGGTTAGGCAGCAAAGGTCTCAACATAGTCAAGGCCAGTGGCTTTGACAAAGGTCTTGTAGTTAAGAGTTAGAAACTTAGTCCCATTCTTTACTGAGAACCTTATGGTGGCCTCCTTTGGTGCATCAGGATTTTCAACCACCGCTGTGCACCAAAATTCCCTCAAATAGTCATGATGGATGACATAGGGGGTTTTTATTAATGTGGTGGTGAGGAAACAGTTTTGAAGAAACTTCACCACATCCCTATATTCACGGAACCCTTGAGGGTCGGCAATGTTTCCCACCACATTGTTTTTGGCCAGGTCTACGCTTTCCATTTGGAAATCCACATTGGGAGCGTATTTGATGACTTTAGAAGAAGCCATTGTGTTGAGAAATGGTCTAGTTTTGAGAAAATATTAGTATCAAAGATGGAACACACACAGTTTGAAAAACATATTTGTTCTTGAAATAATTTTGCAAGAGTTTTGATAAGTTTTGAAAGCGTATGTGTGTTTTTCTTTGTGGGGGTATTTATAGGGAATGAATTAGGGTTATGTTGTTGCGGATATCAAACGTTTTGTTATTAATTCAAAATGGTGTAATAAAGTATGTTTGATATCCGCATTAAATAGCGCGATTCCCATTACCCTATTTTTCTCGCAACATGATTAGAGGAACAGTTGCGTGGCTCTGCAAAAGTCGCTTTTGCAAAGTGATGTCATCACACAAGTATTTGTGTGAGAGGGAGCATTTAATGCTCAATGGTTTTGGTGAGGTAGGTGTAGGGGCCCAAGATGTGGATGCCAGTTGTGTAAACAACATATATTCCTATATTAAATAGGAATCAGTTACCTACCTGGGACATTTACTAACTAAGTACTTAGAGCATTTAGTTAGGGTATTCAATGCCATATTATATCTTGAGCCCCCCTGAATGAATTATCATTCAGTGGGTTGATGATCAGTGATGAGGTGCATATCACTGAGAACAGGGTTTATTCTGGGACCTAGGAGAATTTACATCAGGTTGGAATAAATTTCATCAGTTGCCTGATTCAATGTCCAACATGCCCAACTCAGCTTTCAGTCTGGTGAAGGTGGGTTCATCTATGGGTTTGGTAAAAATATAAGCTAGCTGATACTCAGTGGGGATGAAATGTAATTCAATTTCTCCATTCATGATGTGGTCCCTGATGAAATGGTACCTAATGTCAATGTGTTTGGTTCTTTGATGAAGCACTGGGTTATTGGAGATAGTTATGGCACTGGTTTCGTCACAAAAGATGGGGACCATCTTGTACTGAATGCCATAGTCACTCAGTTAGCTCTTCATCCAAAGTACATTTGCACAACACCCTACAGCAACCACATATTCAACTTTAGCTGAGGACATGGCTACTGACTGTTGTTTCTTTGTACTCTAACACACAAGTTTGCTACCGAGGAATTGGCAGGATCCTGAAGCACTTTTTCTATCCATATTACAGCCTGCATAGTCTGAATCAGTGTATCCCTTGAGATCAAACCCTGAACATTTGGGGTAATACAAACCAAGGTTGGGTGTACCCTTCAGGTATCTGATGATTCTCTTTACAGCAGTAAGATGAGAATCTTTTGGTTCAGACTGATATCTAGCACAAAGGCAGACTGAGAATTGGATGTCAGGCCTTGACGCAAGTAAGTACATCAGTAACCCTATCATTCCTCTATAAAGGGTTTGATTCACTGATTTACCAGTGAGGTCAGAACCAAGGTTGTTTGGAGGAACCATGGAGGTTTTCACTGAAGAGAAATCAAAGAGCTCATACTTCTTTAGTAGGTTCCTAATGTATTTTTCTTGACAAATGGATATGCCTTTGTCAGTCTGTTTGATTTGAAGTCCAAGGAAGTAAGTGAGTTCACCCATCATGCTCATTTCAAACTTTGAGGGCATCAGTTTTTCAAACTGTTTGCAAAGTTTGTAACTTGTTAAGCCAAAGATGATGTCATCAACATACACTTGGACAAGGATGACATCACTTTTTGTTCTATAGATGAACAGGGTGTTGTCAATCTTTCCTCTAATAAACTTGTTTTGGATCAGGAAGGCAGAAAGTGTTTCATACCATGCCCTTGGTGCTTGCCTTAGTCCATAAAGGGCTTTGTTAAGCTTGTAGACATGGTTAGGAAATTCACTGCTTTCAAAGCCAGGAGGTTGTTGCACATAGACATCTTCTTTAATTTTACCATTCATGAATGCACTTTTTACATCCATTTGGTAAACTTTAAAGTTCATGTATGTTGCATAGGCTGGGAAGATCCTGATGGCTTCCATTCTAGCAACAGGTGCAAAGGTTTCCTCATAATCAATACCTTTCTGTTGGTTATACCCTGTTGCAACAAGTCTAGCCTTATTTTTGATGACTGTTCCATTTTCATCAGTCTTGTTCTTGAAGACCCATTTCATTCCAATGATTAGAACACCATTGGGGCATTCAACAAGGGGCATGACATCATTCCTATCAAATTGTTCTAACTCTTCTCTCATGGCCTGAACCCAGCTTTCATAAGTTAAAGCTTCTTTAACATTTTTGGGCTCTATGTCAGAAAGAAAATCCACATAGAGACATTGGCTGAGGCTGCCTTGAGTTTGGCAGCCATGCTTCTTGTAAGCATGCCTTCAGTGGGCTCACGAATGATGTTTACAAGCTCAACTGTTTTGGATTTTGTCCAGCTATCCTGAGGTCTAGGATAGGAGTTAGAGCTTGTAGAAGCCTGAATTGTTGGAGTGGGTTCAGTCACAAGAACCTGAGGTAACTCAAGATTTTGGTCTTCAGTGACCTCAGTGTGAATGGCATGGTTTGAGGGTTCATGAACAATTGGTTCAGTGGAAGTGGTCTCATTGGAGACTTGTGTTTCAATGACTTCACTGATGGTTGGTTGGGGTATATTGTGAGGGATGATGTAGTATGAGACATCAGCATCAGCTTGGTATTGAGTTGAAGTATCATTCTCAGGGAGATACTCATCAGGAGGATACCTTGAAGAATCATCAATACCAATCTCTTCAACTGAGGAACTGGAGAACCTGATGGATTCACTGCTCTCATCAACTGTTACATGATAAGTTTCCTCAGTTTGTTGTCTCCTTGTGTTAAACACCCTGAAGGCTTTGGAGACCAGAGAATATCCCAAGAAGTATCCATCATCAGCTTTGCCATCAAATTTACCTAAGTGATCCTTGTGATTATGAATAAACACAGGACACCCAAATACATGAAAGTAGCTAATGTCAGGGATCCTTCCTTTGAATATCTCATAAGGAGTCTTATTGTGCCTTTTCACAATGATGGACCTATTTTGAGTGTAGCAGGCTGTTCTAACTGCCTCAGTCCAGAAGTGTTTAGAGAGGACTGAGCCATTAAACATTGTCCTAGCTGCCTCAATGAGTTTTCTATTTCTCCTTATATTATTGAATTATGGCAAGAATGGTCCTTGAAGATAATTTGGAAAAGTGACAAGATCAGTCCCTTCAAAATTCAGAAGTTTACACTTTTGGTCCTTGGGCTTACATTGCTACAAACCAAACGGATCCCTTTTATTACTAATAAACCCATAAACCAAAATCCAGTCCAAACACAAACATAAACCCACAACACACAAGCCCAGCCACCCCAACCTTTTTCCTTGGCCCAACTCCCTCACCAATCCACCAGGCCCAAAACAAACACCCCTTTGATATTAAACAGGGTCAACGATTGACCCTGGTCAAATAAGTCAAACAACACCACCCTTCCCTCTCCTCTCCCCCACCCACTTGCAGAACCATCACATCCACCACCCCTCACCATCCTTGTCAAATCCACCGCCCAACCCACCTTCTACCTAACAATCCAAATGCAATAAATGCCACCACCCCCCCCCCCCTTGCAACTTCTCAGTGCAATTTGCACTATCTTTTTTTGGCGCCAAAACTAATTTGAAGGCTAGGATTGATCCTAGTGATCCAATGGCCAAGTTTATTGCTGGGAAAGATCAAGTGGGACCCACAAGACCCAATTCTCACCTATATAAGGAAGAAGATGGAGCAGAGAAATATATGTAGTTTTTAGTCTTAATTTTTCATGTCATTTTTATTTAGTTTCCGTTTTCTCTTGTAAAACTTAGTCTAAAAAGTTAGTTTCAATCATTCTCAGTGTAATTGAAGTACTTTTTAATAAAAGTTCCAAGCTTTGCAGTCTTATTCTGAATTTGCCATTTTTTATTGAAATTCTCATAGTAGTGGTTAGTTGTTAAAAATGGTGTTTCTCAGTACTAATAGACTCACCTTAGCTTAATTATAAGCTTTTATAAGTTAAGATAGTATAAAAACAGTTGTACTTATAAAACTATAAAAAATATAAAAAATAAGAAAAATAGTGAGAAAATAAAAAATCAGAAGAGAAGAAGAAAGCAGCAAGAAGAATGGTTGATTCTAGATGGCTTGGGTTATAGTGCTTCTTGGGAAGCTATAGGTCAGTTGTGGTCCTTGGCTCAGTGCCTTATTCCTTGGAATCATATGTAAGCTACAAACCTGATTTTTGCATATTATTGTTACTGGTGGTAATTTAGTGATCATTTAGCTTCCATTTAGTATATTTAATCCGTTGCAAGCATAAAATCAGTAGAATTAGTTTTAAAATCCAAGTTTGTAGTGTTAACAGTAGTATAAGGTGTGTTTGGGTTAGGAGATTGCTTTGTGTTCTAGGTTATTATTGTTGTTGCTTACTGTTGCATCAAGTCACATTAGGTCTATATAGCCCATATCAGTCCTAAAATTCAGCCCTCATTTGTTAAAAAGTCAAAACATCATTGTAATTCTTAGTGTTGCTTATCTGTTAGAATTTAAGGTTCAAATTCTTGTCATTTAGGTACATGTGGTGTTAGCATATCATAATTTAGCATCTTATCAGGTTATTAATTCATTTTAAGTCACCTAGGATCAATTTGAAGTTCATTTAAGTCAACTTGTTAGTTAATCTCAAAAAGTCAAAATTGACCCTTTGGCAGAAATCCAATTCTTGAATAAATTTTCATGATTTTTGTGTAAAGAATCAGCGCTTGATCTTTTCACAAGTTAAAGTCCCTCAGCTAATCTTTTGAATCCCACCATTAGATTATTTTAATGATTTTTCTGCTGGCTTGTGTGATAGCTCAAAGTGACCTGCAGGGGAAGCATCTCCCGTGCACCAAAGACCAGTCCAAACCCCAACTTTCAATAGCCATTTCCTGGCTTATTAGTGGGCCCCACAGAGAGTTTCTTGGCTTATTGGAAAGCCAATAAGTCCAACTTGAAGGATCATTGCTTATTTCAAGCTTTTCAGCTTATTTAGTAAGGCTTCAAGTAGCCTCAAGTCTGTCCAATTTCATTTTATACACCGAGTACTCAGTGTGGATAGCCCAAGTTCAAGCCCCCCCCCCCCCCCCCCCCCCCAAGTGCTTATTTGTGGGACTTAGAGGTTAAGCCCTAGCTTTTTGAAAATCTCTTCTGGGTGTCTTTTAGGATCCATACTTAGTTTAGGCTTCCAATTTCCCTAGTGGGCCCCACAGGCCTGCAAAGTAGCCCAATTTGGCCTATTTGTAGTGTAGTTTTAGATTATTGCTTATTTGCTTAATACAGCTTATCCATTGTGCTTATTTCATTGTTTTGTCTCATTTCAAGTTAGTCTCTGTCTGTTTTAGCTTACTTATCCACGTGGTAGCTTTTTCAAAAACACCAAAGTCCTAATAAGCTTTGAAACATAAACTCTTAAGCATTTGAGATTCCATACAGCTTATTAATAAGTTCCAACCAAAGTTCCTTTACAAAAGTTGCTTAATTTTAGTATAAAATTAGTTTTGTAAAAGAAAATCCAGAAAAAACGAAAAATAAAAAAGTGATAGCTTCTATTTAAGCTATTTGGCTTATTGTTCTGCTTTTTCAAAAAGCAATTTCCATTTTTATAATTTTCATAAGTTCCTGTTCACTTTTAGTATTTTTAGTAATTTTTCCAGATTTTTCTCTTTTCATTTAGTATTTATTATAATTAATATTAGTTTAAATAATAATTAAGTAATATTAGTAAAATAAATAGTTTTATTAATTTTTATTTAACAACAGTACTTTTTTATATTTTTCATAGGATTTATATATCATAAAATAATTTTAAGAAATTTTTCATAATTTTAACTGTTCATTTTCTATTTTTCTTAATTAAATTAGTTTAAATAGTTTTTAGTTAATAACTAAGTAAATAATTAGTAAAATAGTTTAACAATAATTTTTATAAACTTTTTGTAACTTTTTAGGATTCCTGTGAAGGTTAATTAGTTTTATAAAATATTTCTTAATTTTCTAAGTCATTTGTAGAATTATTAGAAATTTAAATTAGTTAATTAGTTAATTAATATCTAATTAGTAATTAATTAATATTAAATTCAGAAAAAGACAAAAAGACCTATTTTTCGTTTTTATATTATTTTTAAGTTATTTTAGAATTTTTAAAAGTAAATTTTCATTTTTTTAGTTTTATTTAATATTTTATCTTAAACAATAATAATTAGTATTAAATAGTTTTAATTAATATTAAATAATAAAATAATCAAAAAAAATAATTTCTTTTTAATTAAATTTTCTTTTAATATTAAGTTTGTAAAAGTTTCATTTTTACCCCCTGTAGTTGTAAATTGTTCAAAACTCACCTTTTTTTTGTCTGTAGATGTTTCTGATTGTTAAATTGTTTACGTTTGATTATATCTGTAATTCTGTAATTGTTAATACTGTTTCATTATCTAAATATGAAGCAATCAATCCAAATCATTATCTGGTTACTTTCCCGAGCACTAAATCATTCAATCGTTTCACAAAACACAATTCCAATCTCGCTGGGACATAACGACCCGGGAATACACTGTGCTTACACCGGATCATAAATTGATCACTTTCTCTCTCATAGCTTGACTTTGTTGACCAAGCACACTTGGTTGACTTAGTTTGACTATTTGGAGTGAGTCAAATTTTGGCTCCGCTGCCGGGGAGGTTGTTGCGTGTTTCAAAATGTTTTTAGGCTTAGTGATTTTTCAAAACCCTCCTTTT
Source organism: Artemisia argyi (assembly GCA_030686995.1). Lineage (NCBI taxonomy): Eukaryota > Viridiplantae > Streptophyta > Magnoliopsida > Asterales > Asteraceae > Artemisia > Artemisia argyi. The sequence continues at coordinate 95,575,113 of CM060693.1, forward strand.
ACAAATTTCACCACTTTGTAAAATTTTTTGTAAAAATCTTATTCATATCAAAAACTTCATTAACACTTTTCCTAAAGTGCTAACAAAACCAAAAAAATCAAAAACAACAAAACAAATCGTGAAGTTAAATTACTTCGGTTATTTTAAGATTACCACCTACACAGGTGGAATACGGAAGTTCTGACATTAAATTGTAAACTGAAGAGAGATCCATTCTTCTCTCCCGCCACCCTGCGAGTAACTTTAAAGAAAACGATTTCGGTTAACGAATCGATACCAAAAACTATTTCCAAAAGTTTTTTGCACACACACCCAAAAAGCTAAAAACATTTTGTTTTCTACTAATAATAATTACATAAAATATTACCACCGCAAACCAAGGCTGAATACCTACCAACTGGGGGTATGAACATTAATAAGTTCCCAAACTAAAGATTAAAACTTGCCTTTGTATCCTTGTGATTGTTATACCTTTTTCAAAGAAACCAGTCATATTGTGATTATTGGTTTAAGTTCCCTGTTGTTTTGCCTTTGTCTTGTTTTAATTGACATTTTTTTAGTGCATGCGCACTCGTTCACAAACAAAGCGTAATAGTCAGAAAAACGTACCCAAGTTACGTACGGTTATTGAAGAACCCAAAACAGAAATGGACGACGGGCCCCCACCACCCCCTCCTGACCCTCCCAAGGATGAGACAGCTCCCGATCTCCGAACGATGGAGGAGTTGTGTCAGCCTACCATGCAAGGGAGAGGTGGACCTATTTCACCACTCACTATTGAGGCTACGGACTTCGGCCTCAAGCATCACATGATTCAGCAAGTCTAAAATTCGTGTCAGTTTCACGGATTACCGGGTGACGAAGCTAACAAGCATCTTGACAAATTTTTGACCATCACCCAAAGCATGAAACAAAATGGCGTCACCGAAGACGGCCTTCATTTATATCTCTTCCCATATTCTCTCACTCATCATGCTACTGCCTGGTTCGATCGTCTTCCTAAGAATTCGATCCACACTTTTGATGAGATGGTTACCAAATTCTTGGCTAAATACTTTCCACCATCCATGGTAACTAAGTTGAGAAATGATATCAGCAACTTCAGACAGCGTCCTGATGAGTCCTTATTTGAGGCATGGGAACGCTATAAGCATGCAATTGATCGATGTCCCAATCATAATATGCTTCTTGTCACCATTATAGATACCTTCTACAATGGTTTGACACTTCGTCACCGTGACACCATCAATGTTGCTGCTGGGGGCACCTTTATGAAAAAGACCCCTGAAGAGTGATATGATTTGATCGAAAACATGACTGCCCATCACAATTTCTGGGATTCCTCAGCCGAGAGGAATGACTCTTGTAAATCAGTCACTCCAGCAAACAGTGATATAGCTGTCCTTGCTAAAAAACTTGATGATTTGTCCACTACAGTCTTACGTATCCATCAGTCTAATCAAAATCATCACGTCAAAGTTATCAACCTAAGTTGTGAAACTTGTGGTGGTCCCCACCCGTACACTGAGTGCTCAGCCTCCAGTGGCTTCGCTCATGAAAACGTGTACGCAGCTCAAGGTTCCTATAATGCGGGAGGTAATTCCTACCAACCACAAGGGGACCGTAATATTTTGAGCTATCGTTCTAATAACTACCTTGGACCACCCGGGTTTTATCAGTCTCAGAATCATAATCAAAACCAGAATCAAAATTTTAATCAAAACTGAATGAACCAAGGTTTTCAAAACCAAGGGAATTTCCATTCCGGTCACAATCAGGCTTTTCAAAACCAACGAAATTTTAACCGTAATCAAGGTCATGGTAATTTTAATCAGGGTAATAATTTCCAACAGGGTAATTTTCAACTAGGAAACAATTTTCAAGGTCATAATAATCAAAATCAAGGGAATTTTCAAAACAACCGTGCTCAAAATGTTCCTAATCAAAATCAAGCCGTTGTTCCAACTAGACCATCATCTGATGAGTTGTTGAAACAGTTTATGAAATCCCAAGAAGAAATGAATAAATTGTTGGTCAGCCAGATCGTAGAACTCAAGAAGTCTTTAAATGATCTACCCTCGGGCTCAGGTACACTACCGATCAACACGATCGCTAACCCGAGGGGCGATGTTAAGGCGATCACAACCCGAAGTGGAGTTTCTTATAAAGGACCCACGGCTCCGTCTACCTCTTCTCCTGTTCAGGTAGAGGAACGTGAAACTGAGGATACAACGGATACGGTACTTCCTACTAATAACGGAGGTACCACAGACATCCCTCCTCCAGTTATCCCGGTCCCGACCTGTAAAACAAGGGTCGTATTTGAACCTCCCGAGAATCCTATTGAAAATCCAAAACCCAACCCGAAACCTTCAATTCCATATTCATCACGTTTACAAGATCAAAAGCTCCGTGAAAAAGCAAACCATCAAATGGAAAAATTCTTCCAAATTTTTCAAGATCTTCATTTTGATATCAGCTTCGCGGATGCTATCCTCCTGATACCCAAATTTGCATCCACAATCAAAAACTTGTTGAGCAATACGAAAAAACTGTTCGAGATGGCAAAAACTCCCCTCAATGAAAACTGCTCTGCGGTTTTGTTGAAACAGCTTCCCGAGAAGCTAGGAGATCCCGGGAAATTTCTCATTCCATGTACATTCCCGGGAATGGTTGAATGCTATGCCTTGGCCGATCTTGGTGCTAGCATCAACCTGACGCCTCACTCAGTATGGAAGAAACTCTCTCTTCCAGAACTCACTCCCACCTGCATGACTCTCGAGCTTGTAGATCGTTCGATATCTCGTCCCCTTGGTATTGCCGAGGATGTATTTGTAAAAGTGGGAAAGTTCCATTTTCCAGCAGACTTCATGATTGTTGATTTCGATGCGGATCCAAGGGTTCCTCTCATTCTTGGACGAGGATTCCTTAGGACGTGTCATGCTCTGATCGATGTATTAAAGCCCAGTTAACACAAAAATTAGCTTTTAATTCATATAAGCTATCAAATAAGCTCACACAAGCTTTCCTAAGCTTCTGGAAGCATAATAAGCTAAAAGAAATGGAAACATAAGCTAAACATGTATATCAAACTAAAAATGCAAAGTACGTTAACTAGAGGAACTGAAACGGTTACTTTTGAAATATAAAGGTTGAACTGCGAAAACAATAATCTAAGGATATTAACTGATAATACAAATGATTTTGAGTCAAATGTGTAAATTCGAAAGGATTTGGACTTGAAATGAACACTTTTATTGAAAAATGACTAGTTTTACAAAACTATAAAACTACAAGGACTAAAACTGTCAAATCTGGTAACTATGTGTTAAAACAGTATTTTCAGTACATTAAGGGTATTTACTGAATATTAACCTCGAGATACTCCTCGATTTATGATTCCAAATCTGTTAACCGCATCGATGTTGCTAAAGATGAGTATTCTCAACAAATTCTTGGTTTCGCTGATGATTCTCTGAGTGGCAATCCCACTCCATCCTCTCATCCCATAATTGCTAATTCTAATCCTTCCCTCACTCCATTTGAGGGAAGTGACTTCGTCTTGGAGGAAATAGAGGCCTTTCTCCGAAGTGACTCAATTCCCGAAGGAATTGATAACCAGGAGATTGACCCGGACAGGGATATACTTCTCCTTGAGAAGCTACTCAATCAAAACTGAAGATTTCCCCGAGGTCGAGCTTAAGGACTTACCTCCCCATCTTGAATACGCATTCCTTGAGGGTGATGATAAATTACCCGTCATTATTGCAAAAGATTTAAAAGATGAGGAGAAAGCTGCTCTCATAAAGGTTTTGAAATCTCACAAGCAAGCAATTGCTTGGAAACTCTCCAATATCAAGGGTATTAACCCTGAATTCTGTACTCACAAAATCTTAATGGAGGATGATTTCAAACCAGCAATTCAACAACAGAGACGGGTTAATCCCAAAATTCATGAGGTAATTAAACAGGAAGTTCTCAAACTTCTTGATGTCAGATTGATTTACCCCATCTTTGACAGTCCTTGGGTTAGCCCAATCCATTGTGTTCCAAAAAAGGGTGGCATAACTGTTGTCACAAATGAAGAAAACGAGTTGATTCCAACTCGGCTGGTTACGGGATGGCGAGTATGCATTGACTATCGTAAGTTAAATGATGCCACTCATAAAGACCATTTTCCTCTACCCTTCATGGACCAGATGCTGGAGAGATTATCGGGAAACGAGTACTATTGTTTCCTCGATGGTTTCTCGGGTTACTTTCAGATTCCCATTGATCCGCAGGATCAAGAAAATACCACCTTCACGTGCCCCTACGGAACCTTTGCCTATACACGTATGCCTTTCGGCTTATGTAATGCTCCAGGCATGTTCCAAAGATGCATGATGGCCATATTTCACGACATGATCGGGAAAACTATGGAGGTCTTTATAGATGACTTCTCGGTCATTGGGGATTCGTTCCAATCTTGTCTCTCCTATTTAAAAAACATGCTTAAATGTTGCAAAGAAACGAATCTATGTCTAAACTGGGAGAAGAGTCACTTTATGGTCACAGAGGGCATTGTCCTCGGCCATCACATTTCTAAAAGTGGGATCGAGGTTGATAGAGCCAAAGTTGATGTTATAGCTAAACTGCCTCCTCCCACTACTGTCAAAGGTGTTAGAAGCTTTCTGGGTCATGCCGGTTTTTATCGTCGATTCATACAAGAGTTTTCAAAAATTGTCCGGCCTATGACCCATCTTCTTGAAAAAGATGCTCCTTTCATCTTTTCACCCGTGTGCATCGAAGCTTTTCAAACCTTGAAAAAAAGCTTACTGAGGCACCGATTCTTGTTGCCCCCGATTGGGATCTGCCCTTTGAACTTATGTGCGATGCAAGTGACTTTGCAATAGGTGCGGTTCTAGGGCAACGTAAAACCAAACACTTCCAGCCTATACATTATGCCAGCAAAACTATGACCGAAGCTCAGAGTCATTATACTACAATGGAGAAGGAACTCTTAACTGTTGTATATGCTTTCGAGAAGTTTTAGCCGTACCTAATCCTTACCAAGTGCATAGTATATACGGACCACTCGGCTTTAAAATACCTCTTTGCTAAACAAGACGCAAAGTCGAGGTTGCTCCGTTGGGTATTGCTCCTACAAGAGTTTGATATAATCATACGAGATAAAAAAAGGAGCTGAAAACCTGGCGGCTGATCACCTCTCCCGACTAGAAAACCCCCATCAAGATGTTTCTGAGAATAAGGAAATTAATGAAACTTTCCCTCTCGAGACACTTAACGCGATTTCCTTTCGTGGAGACACTGATACCCCATGGTTTGCCGATTTTGCAGATTAACATGCGGGTAATTTCATTGTTAAATGGATGACGTCCCAACAGAAGAAAAAGTTCTTCAAAGACGTTAATCACTACTTCTGGGATGATCCCTACCTGTTTAAGATATGCGCGGATCAAGTCATCCGGCGGTGTGTCCATGGCCAAGATGCTGTAACACCCCCAAAATATCGCAGCGGAAACTGTGTCATAGGGGTGCTACTTCATAATACAAAGTACAAGGTATAGAAAACGAACTCTAAATGAGACGTTTTGAAAAGTTACCATTCGATTAATAAATTCCGAGTTACAAACTTGAGTTCCATAATACAATACATAAGAGTTTTAAAACATATCGAATGGTAAAGATAAAAGCATAAGTCTTCAAAACATGCCAAGCGACTCTATGCTCCATGCAACAGCTATCACCTTACAGACCTGAGATAAACATGCTAAAGTGTCAACACAATGGTTGGTGAGTTCATAGAGTTTGTCTTAAAACAGTTGAAAAAGCCTCAAAAGAATGTTCACACAGCAAAGGCATTGAGAATCCACTCAGTTGCAAGTCCCGCCATAAGAGACTTGCAACCTGTGTGTTCACAACCCACTGCTAATATATATGGTATAATAAAGACATGTATAAGTTCATCAAAACAGTTTAGCAATTAGTCGTGAGTCTACACTTCATCTCCGAAGACCTCACGTTTATGATGTATCCAACATTCGCAAATGTTAGGATGTATCAAAGCCACAATGGTCATCCAACAACTTAATTTGGAGCCACCGGAAGTCTCAATGGTCATCCAACAACTTAATTTGGAGCCACTGGAAGTTTCACAATTAAGTATAACGCAATCATGTATATATGAAATCAAATATAATGCAATCAAGTATAAGACAATCAAGTATAAATGTTTTGAATATTTGTACAAGTAAGCAAGTAGTTGTGCATGTATCTCCCCCAAAGAGTTAAAACAAGTATGAAAAGAGTAGCGGCTATGACTCACCTTAAGCTTAAGTGATGTGAAATGAAAGTGGTAGTCGAATCGTGAAAGTCTCTAAGAGCAGCCTATAATAGAACGTTGCGACTTAGGTTTGGAGTAACGTCTAAGAATACGAAGAATTGCTTATATATGTCTTGCATAATGTTCATGATGTAGTACTTAGTATATAGTGTAAGTCTTCGAATATAAATGGTTTATGAAACATGTATAGGTTGTATATCTCTTACTACCGTTCGGGCTGACATAATTCAGAAGTCATGGAGTAAACGTTCGGGCCGACACTTTAATTCGTAAATCCACAACTCATCTCGACGGCTTACTTAATGAACTCCTCACATGAGGCTCCCTACTATTGTAGTATTTGATAACAAATATATAAGTTTTGATCCGAAAAGTTACATGTCCAATATTTGAATAAACTTAGGAAAGTTTATTTTTACATGAAGATTGTTATTAGGGTAAGTTTATTATAACTTGTATCTCATGGTTCTTTAGGTGGAGTAGATCCAAATTGTTTGTTCAAGTTATCGCCAACTTTTAGTTCATGTTTTCGCCTAGATAAGTTTATATGGTCATTTAGTCATGGCTTCGCCGTGACCTTGGTCATTTTTCCATGGTCTTGAGACTCAACCTTGGCTTTAGCCATGGTTGTGGTCTTGGCTTTAGGTCATTAGACCTCTTGGTCTTAGTAAATCATAACTATTATATAGTGACTTTGGTCTAAAAATGGGCTGTTAAGAATTTGAAGAAAATTATCACTCGGAAAGCGTTTTCAGGGCTCGAGCTTCTTTAATCTTGAACGAAAACGTCGTTCCGGACAACTTTCATGTTTTAACTTTTTGATGAATCGGAACAGAAGGGTGACTTTCAAAATGGTAGAATGCAAAAACAGTAGGTATAGGTAGTTTTGGCGTTTTGGTTTTGCTAACTTCAAATGGTCATAACTTTTGACTCGGGTACTCGTTTTGGGTGATTCAAATTGCTATGTTTTCCTTGTTAAGTCCTCTATAACAGTAAGTAAGTTTCAAATATCATGGTTATACTATTTTGGTCGTGGTTCTCCATAAAAGTCAATAGTTTACTTGTTTAAAGATCATAAGTAAACATATATATATATATATATATATCATAACTTGTTTTACCAATTTTTATATATCATGAACATAATAACAAGACAATATATAGTAAGAATGAAATATAAATAGCATGAATATGATATTTAGCAAGAAAGTATGTTAGGGTTTGCTTACAACTTGAGGCTTTCTAAAAGAAAGGTAAGTAACTAGTAAGGTACGGACTTTGATAGACTTAAGCTTCACTCTTTGCAATCTATGATAAACCGAGGTTATTTGAAGATTATAACGATGCCTTCTTGAAAGTCCAAAGCTATTTGAAGATTATAACTACGTCTTTTTGGAGACTTTAAAGTTATAACAACTTTTCTTAGAAAATTTCCGAGATTGAAGATCAAACACTAGTTTTCTTTCAAAAACTAGTTAACTTTCTTACAAAATATATGAAAAGTGCCTTAGGTTTTAGGACTTGAAGGTTATAAGAAGGTGTGGTGCAAGTTTTCTATGTGTTTTAGCTTGGTATTTATAGGGTAGGAAAAATAGTTAATCATATATCGGGTTAGAATTTAACCATGGTTAGTTTAGACACTTGTAAACATCCTAGAGATCAATGGTCAAGATCAAGCCACAAAATGGTGACTCCCCCCCCCCCTATGGCGGTTTTCAAGGGATAAGGAGGGATGACTTGGTCCTTGGTGATATTATCTAACTTAAGTAGCTAGTTTTGACTCCGGGAAATGCTAACCGTAAGTTGTTAGCCTCAAAACGTAAAACCGGGTATCCTAAAAATATGAAACTTGAAAGTATGGTTAAACATGTCAATATACTCCATAATAAAATATAAAATGAGTGGTAGGTTCTATTGGGTTGCTCAAACCCTGCTAAAACTGGAAACACGGGTCTAAAACGCGTAATACGTAAAACGTACAAAAGTTGCGTAAAATTGAGAAAAGTAAAATGTAACTTTTCTAATAGGATACTAATGACTTAAAATAACTTATAATGTTTAGGCTGGGCTCAGTCTAGTGTCGGTTGGTATTAAATGTCTTTTAGACATAAAACCGTAAGCCTAAGAATCAAGGAATGACTTATAAAATCAAGGAATGATTTTTGGTCAAAGGAGGAGGGAAAAATATGTTGACTTTTTCTAATAAGTTGAAAACTCAAATCGTCTTAGAAACGCGGTGCAGGTATAGGCTAAGGTTACGGCTGAGTAAAAACGTTTAAAACTGAAAATTCCAGATTTTCACGGCCGAGGCTTATTTTGGTCATTTCACAGTCATGATTAATTCTCTAATTAATCATGAGAGTACTAAACATTTTTCTGATGCGTGGTCACTTAACGCGGTCGAGTTTCGTTGTGCGTAGAATTTTTTAATGACGTTTTACCCTAAAACGTGTAATTCCGTGTAATTCCTTAATAACTTTCACGAAAATGATCTGATGAGTGTCAAACTTTTAATTTGCCATGAAAATGATTTATCACTCGAGGCCAAGAAACAAAAATCAAATTTCGGGAGAATTTCGGGAAAAATGAATAGTAAAAGTGAATAGTAAAATTTTCGGGAATAGAAATAAATCTGAAAATGCGAATTGTTACAGTCTCTACCCCTTCAGGAAACTTCGTCCCGAAGTTTAGTGTGTCTAGGTCTCTTATCTTAATAGCGTCATAATAAAGCTAGATTTAGAATAGAATAATATGGTAGGATAAGGTACGTACCCGTTACGCATTGCGGGCTTCCTTAGCACCCAAATAGTATGCTCGACCCCGAGGTGGACTAACATTGTATCCACGGTTCGGGTTATTTTCTTCAAGCGTTACGGCTAGAGTCGGGTTATCCAACACTTGTCCCTGTGCCCTATTTAACTTAGGACAAGTATCTCGGAAGTGGTTTGGGCTGTTGCACTCAAAGCATGTCTTTTGGTTGTTTCCTATATTGCCCGCATTCATCGATGCTCTACACTTATTTGCAAAATGACCCAACTGTTTGCACTTTGTACACACTCGGCATGGCTCAGATTTCTGATGATGATAAGCACATTTATTACACTTAGGATGTGGACCTTCATACTTTCCCTGATCATAAACTGTTGCCGCAAATCCTCTTGCTCTTTTATTATCAACCATTGTACCCTTTTGCTCGCTCGATTCACCCGTTCCCTTCCTTTTGTCACTATTCTTCAAAGTTCCATTCCTGACCATCTCATCTGTTAGGGTCCCTGCTCTCAATATTGCACTCTGAATTGTGGGAGGTTCGGTTGTTTTCACTGTCCCACGAATCTCAGGAACAAGGCCATAGATGTACCTCTCAATCCTTTTGGATTCAGGGGTAACCAGATGAGGAACTAGTTTAGCAAGTTCATGAAACCGATCTGTGTAGGTTGCATGACCAGCCCCTACCATTGAGTGATGCCAAAACTCGTCTTCTAGTTTTTGCATTTCATTAACCGGGCAGTATTCTTCCTTCAGTAGTCCCTTAAAGTCGTCCCATGTCATGCCTACAGCTGCTTCTCTACTCCTTGCTTGAATCTGCATGTTCCACCATGTCAATGCCTTTTCTGATAGCAAGCATGCAAAATATTTCACTCTCTGGTGGATTACACAGTTACTGATGTCAATCACTGACTCCATCTTCTCGACCCATCGTGTATATGCCAATGCACCTCCTTTACCATTAAACTCAATTGGTTTGCATGACGTAAATTCCTTATACGTACATCCAGTCCTATGGTTGTTGTTGTTGTTGTTGTTGTTACCATTCCTTCCACCATCATTTGTAGCGTCATTTATGCTTCCGTGGTTTCCCGAATTGTTCATGTGATTGCCAACTTGTGTGACTATGGTGGGAAGTAGGTTTTGTAGTTGTTCGGCAATAATGGTGGAGACATCTGGATTTCTACCATCGTTACTAGGGTTACTAGTATCATGAGCATCTCCTCTACCTCCACGTCCACCAGTTCTTCCACTATCATTACTAGGGTTACTAGTGTCGTGAGCAGCTCCTCTACCTCCACGACCACCAGTTCTTCCACCTCTTGGTGTTGCACCACCTCGGCTAGTGCTACGAGTTACTCTCTTTGGTGCCATGATATCTACAAGGAGGGATATTTTGTCAACGTCAGATATGAGGTGATATTCCTAGACTACTTAGTCTTAAATCTTGTCAATTTGAGTCAATCGTTGATTAATGTAAGCATGGTCACATATGTCTACGTGAGTCGTGATGCATTTATAATTATGTTGGCCACCATAATTATAATTGCTTCCTTTCACACGTATACATATTTACCAGGCACACATAACTCAACAATTGGTACTACATAATTGGGTAGACTTTCTATCATCTGCTCTTAAGTTGTGAAAGGGTAACGTAGTCTGGGTATCTAGAGAAGGTGATATGCCGAAATGGACTAGTCGCGCTTATCGTACTAGGACATATGAACCACGTCTAGGTATTAGAATCATATAAAGTAAGTATAAGACAAATCATCAAATCTCTACAGGAAACTAATAACCTTTATTTAACTTAATCTTATGTCTTATCAAACAAGAACTGTCACAAGATTAAGTTAAATAAATAATTATTACTTAGCTCTAAATTTTTGATGACTTGACTATTGTCTGGGGTTTCTCCTAAACAAACAATTAGCAATAAGCATATGTGCATGAAGTGTGTGTAAGGCAAAATAAAGAGGAGAGTCTTAATGTTTATAGCAGTTATAGTCTAGGTAGTATATGCAACCTAGTTCTCTATAACCAAGGCTCTGGTACCAATCTGTAACACCCCCAAAATATCGCAGCGGAAGACTGTGTCATAGGGGTGCTACTTCATAATACAAACTACAAGGTATAGAAAACGAACTCTAAATGAGACGTTTTGAAAAGTTACCATTCGATTAATAAATTCCGAGTTACAAACTTGAGTTCCATAATACAATACATAAGAGTTTTAAAACATATCGAATGGTAAAGATAAAAGCATAAGTCTTCAAAACATGCCAAGCGACTCTATGCTCCATGCAACAGCTATCACCTTACAGACCTGAGATAAACATGCTAAAGTGTCGACACAATGGTTGGTGAGTTCATAGAGTTTGTCTTAAAACAGTTGAAAAAGCCTCAAAAGAATGTTCACACAGCAAAGGCATTGAGAATCCACTCAGTTGCAAGTCCCGCCATAAGAGACTTGCAACCTGTGTGTTCACAACCCACTGCTAATATATATGGTATAATAAAGACATGTATAAGTTCATCAAAACAGTTTAGCAATTAGTCGTGAGTCTACACTTCATCTCCGAAGACCTCACGTTTATGATGTATCCAACATTCGCAAATGTTAGGATGTATCAAAGCCACAATGGTCATTCAACAACTTAATTTGGAGCCACCGGAAGTCTCAATGGTCATCCAACAACTTAATTTGGAGCCACTGGAAGTTTCACAATTAAGTATAACGCAATCATGTATATATGAAATCAAGTATAATGCGATCAAGTATAAGACAATCAAGTATAAATGATTTGAATATTTGTACAAGTAAGCAAGTAGTTGTGCATGTATCTCCCCCAAAGAGTTAAAACAAGTATGAAAAGAGTAGGGGCTATGACTCACCTTAAGCTTAAGTGATGTGAAATGAAAGTGGTAGTCGAATCGTGAAAGTCTCTAAGAGCAGCCTATAATAGAACGTTGCGAATTAGGTTTGGAGTAACGTCTAAGAATACGAAGAATTGCCTATATATGTCTTGCATAATGTTCATGATGTAGTACTTAGTATATAGTGTAAGTCTTCGAATATAAATGGTTTATGAAACATGTATAGATTGTATATCTCTTACTACCGTTCGGGCCGACATAATTCAGAAGTCATGGAGTAAACGTTCGAGGAGCCAGGACACTTTAATTCGTAAATCCACAACTCATCTCGACGGCTTACTTAATGAACTCCTCACATGAGGCTCCCTACTATTGTAGTATTTGATAACAAATATATAAGTTTTGATCCAAAAAGTTACATGTCCAATATTTGAATAAACTTAGGAAAGTTTATTTTTACATGAAAATTGTTATTAGGGTAAGTTTATTATAACTTGTATCTCATGGTTCTTTAGGTGGAGTAGATCCAAATTATTTGTTCAAGTTATCGCCAACTTTTAGTTCATGTTTTCGCCTAGATAAGTTTATATGGTCATTTAGTCATGGCTTCGCCGTGACCTTGGTCATTTTTCCATGGTCTTGAGACTCAACCTTGGCTTTAGCCATGGTTGTGGTCTTGGCTTTAGGTCATTAGACCTCTTGGTCTTAGTAAATCATAACTATTATATAGTGACTTTGGTCTAAAAATGGGCTGTTAAGAATTTGAAGAAAAGTATCACTCGGAAAGCGTTTTCAGGGCTCGAGCTTCTTTAACCCTGAACGAAAACGTCGTTCCGGACAACTTTCGTGTTTTAACTTTTTGATGAATCGGACCAGAAGGGTGACTTTCAAAATGGCAGAATGCAAAAACAGTAGGTATAGGCAGTTTTGGCGTTTTGGTTTTGCTAACTTCAAATGGTCATAACTTTTGACTCGGGTACTCGTTTTGGGTGATTCAAATTGCTATGTTTTCTTTGTTAAGTCCTCTATAACAGTAAGTAAGTTTCAAATATCATGGTTATACTATTTTGGTCGTGGTTCTCCATAAAAGTCAATAGTTTACTTGTTTAAAGATCATAAGTAAACATATATATATCATAACTTGTTTTACCAAATTTATATATCATGAACATAATAACAAGACAACATATAGTAAGAATGAAATATAAATAGCGTGAATATGATAATTAGCAAGAAAGTATGTTAGGGTTTGCTTACAACTTGAGGCTTTCTAAAAGAAAGGTAAGTAACTAGTAAGGTACGGACTTTGATAGACTTAAGCTTCACTCTTTGCAATCTATGATAAACCGAGGTTATTTAAAGATTATAACGACGCCTTCTTGAAAGTCCAAAGCTATTTGAAGATTATAACTACGTCTTTTTGGAGATTTAAAGTTATAACAACTTTTCTTAGAAAATTTCCAAGATTGAAGATCAAACACTAGTTTTCTTTCAAAAACTAGTTAACTTTCTTACAACATATAAGAAAAGTGCCTTAGGTTTTAGGACTTGAAGGTTATAAGAAGGTTTGGTGCAAGTTTTCTATGTGTTTTAGCTTGGTATTGTGTTAATCATATATTGTGTTAGAATTTAACCATGGTTAGTTTAGACACTTGTAAACATCCTAGAGATCAATGGTCAAGATCAAGCCACAAAATGGTGACTCCCCCCCCCTATGGCGGTTTGCAAGGGATAAGGAGGGATGACTTGGTCCTTGGTGATATTATCTAACTTAAGTAGCTAGTTTTGACTCCGGGAAATGCTAACCGTAAGTTGTTAAGCCTCAAAACGTAAAACCGGGTATCCTAAAAATATGAAACTTGAAAGTATGGTTAAACATGTCAATATACTCCATAATAAAATATAAAATGAGTGGTAGGTTCTATTGGGTTGCTCAAACCCTGCTAAAACTGGAAACACGGGTCTAAAACGCGTAATACGTAAAACGTACGAAAGTTGCGTAAAATTGAGAAAAGTAAAATGTAACTTTTCTAATAGGATACTAATGACTTAAAATGACTTATAATATTTAGGCTGGGCTCAGTCTAGTGTCGGTTGGTATTAAATGTCTTTTAGACATAAAACCGTAAGCCTAAAAATCAAGGAATGACTTATAAAATCAAGGAATGATTTTTGGTCAAAGGAGGAGGGAAAAATATGTTGACTTTTTCTAATAAGTTGAAAATTCAAATCGTCTTAGAAACGCGGTGCAGGTATAGGCTAAGGTTACGGCTGAGTAAAAACGTTTAAAACTGAAAATTCCAGTTTTTCACGGCCGAGGCTTATTTTGGTCATGTTTTTCACAGTCATGATTAATTCTCTAATTAATCATGAGAGTACTAAACATTTTTCTGATGCGTGGTCACTTAACGCGGTCGAGTTTCGTTGTGCGTAGAATTTTTGAATGACGTTTCACCCTAAAACGTGTAATTCCGTGTAATTCCTTAATAACTTTCACGAAAATGATCTGATGAGTGTGTATCTTTTAATTTGCCATGGAAATGATTTATCACTCGAGGCCAAGAAACAAAAATCAAATTTCGGGAGAATTTCGGGAAAATGAATAGTAAAAGTGAATAGTAAAATTTTCGGGAATAGAAATAAATCTGAAAATGCGAATTGTTACAGATGCCATGGATATTCTCAAAGCTTGTCATGATGGGCCCATGGGGGGACATCATAATCCAAACTACACCGCCAAGAAGGTGTTTGATTCCGGGTTCTACTGGCCCACCATCTATAAGATGCCCACGAACTGGTCAAAGCCTGTGATGCTTGTCAGCGTCATGGGAATATTTCTAAGAAAAATGAGATGCCTCCAAACGCCATCCAAGTCTGTGAAATATTTGAAATCTGGGGCATTGACTTTATGGGCCCATTCCCCTCATCTCGAGGGAAAAAATACATACTCGTGGCTGTCGACTATCTGTCAAAATGGGTTGAAGCAAAGGCTTTACCCACCAATGATGCCCGAGTAGTAGTAAAATTTTTGAAATCTCTCTTTGCTAGATTCGGAACTCCTCGTGCCATAATCAGTGATCTTGGTACACAGTTAACCAGTTAACCAGGTGTGGTCAACAGGTCAAACCTGAGAGAAAGTGCAAGATATATAATCCGTGGAAGTACAGGGAAATCCCCGGGTCGTTAAGTCCTAACGAGATTGAAATTGTGTTTTTGGAAACGTTTATGGGAATCAGTGATTAGGGAACAGTAACAGATAATGATTTGGATTGAATTACACTACTGATTGCTTGGTATTAAGATAATGAAACAATATTAACAATTACAGAATCACAGATATAATCAAACGTAAACAAATTAACAATCAGAAACGTTTACAGACAGAAGAAAAGGTGAGTTTTTCACAAATTAATGTGTTAGATCGTGACGCCGTCAACTCGACGCCATGATAAAATCGTATTGCCTAGATCTGTTTGTGACGCCGTCATGTGTAGAAATACTCTGGGCCGTCCCTAATGTTTGGACCCTGACGGCCTTGGTGACGCCATCAGGTCCTAGGCTTAAAAACTCTCTGGATCGTCACGTGTATTTTCCGCTTCCACCTCTTTTGTAACTCTTGACGCCGTCATGTACAAAGGCTTAACGCCGTCAGGTACTGTTCCCAGCAAGGAAAATTGAGACTTTGCCGTTTTCTTCACTTTTATGCTCCAAAAACGTCCAAAATGCTTCCTTTTCCAGATTTCTCTCCAAAAGTACCTAAAATGACAAAAGGAACGATTTAGGGCAATATTTGATCAAATAATCTCGAATTTGGGCTTAAATGACCCCTTAAAAGCGTTACACTTTTCGCCTCATCAAATACCCTTACACTTCAGATTTGCTTGTCATCAAGCAAATGCGCTTTTATTCTAATCAGAATACAAGTTAGGGGTCATTTAACACTAATATAAAAGTAATTACAACAAATAATCGTTCCACTAAAAGCCAAAAACAAGCACGGAGGTCATACACCAGCATCTCTCGGGTGTAATAAAGTATATATCACAATATGGAAATGGAAAACATCTCTCACTACCTGTCATAGCAAAATAGATTACCATAGGCTTGGGAAAGGATCAAACCTCCACCACTTGGCGTAAGCACCTAGGATAAACTATCAAAGCAGTC
Organism: Artemisia argyi; assembly: GCA_030686995.1. Classification (NCBI taxonomy): domain Eukaryota; kingdom Viridiplantae; phylum Streptophyta; class Magnoliopsida; order Asterales; family Asteraceae; genus Artemisia; species Artemisia argyi. The sequence goes on from CM060693.1 coordinate 95,591,272, forward strand.
TTTTAAAGGGTTATAACGTTAAGTGTAGAGATATGGAAAACACAGTTTTGTTGGATAGAGGCAATATTTACTGGTGGCGAGTTAATCATCTTGATTAATTACATGTACAATATGACGTTGCTAAGCCAAGACTAGACTCGACTTAAGCTAATAAATCAAAAATAACAAAAACATAAAACAAACATAGAATGAAACGGGATGGTAGTCCGTATGTTTTTTCTCTTTTCTTTTTCTATTTTTTTTTCTTTTTCTTAATTTTTTTCGATTTTTTTTTTTTTTTTTTTTTTTGCATACACTCTTACCCTACCATCCAAAATAATACATCATAGGGAATGTACATTCCCCTTACACTTGAATTTTTACATACTTTACAATAAACTAATCTAATAACTCGAATCAAGATAATCAAAACACTTGGAGTACCTTTTAAGATTAACGCGCATATGGGGGTAATATATGATGTTCTTCCCCATTACTCCATATTACTAGTACTTTACCCATGAGTCTCAATCGTCCCAAAACAATATGTACAAGATATGACTCGACTTAGCAACCATGTAATCAATTAGATAATTAACTAAGGGTTTAAACATGTAACAATAATGCACTAAAGATGAGTGCATACACGGAAGGCTAAGGCGATTTGGTTGCACATTTGGGTGGGTTGTAACAAATTCTTCCTTTAAGTAAGATGCTTAAAGTTAGAAACGAAAAGATAGGCTCGAAGGGGTGTACTAGGGGTTTATGGGTTTCGTGTACTAAAAATGAGTACAACGCTAAGGTGTTGGAAAATTAATTGACTTTACTAGTCAAGTAATATGATTTAATTAGTCAAGTAATTATGATACGGGTTTAACACAAGGGTGATCCTAAGGCCTCTTATCATGTAGTAAATCCTACCTCACGAATGTAGTCTCACTAGCAGTCTCGGGACGCATCACTAACGCAAGTTCTGGAATCTAAATGCTACCGGTACACTCATAAGCACTAATAATGAATGTTTTTCCTATCAAATCTAAAGGCGATGTGGAAAACTAGAAGGGGGGTTGAATAGTTTTGCGTCTTTTTCGTTTAATAAGAATTTGCTTTTCAAAGAATTGATGGTAATTGTAAAAACCTTTGAAGCTAAAGTATAGATACAAAACTAATTCACATATATCATATATACACTACTTATTTAAAGTGTTGAATAGAAATTATAATTTCATATATCTCACTTAATTACAAGTTTGTACTAATATAGATATATGTGTCTTAGTAATTGTTTATACTTATATTTTACTAAAGTATAATTAATGTTTTAAATAGAACCTAGTTTGATCTTTATGTGAAATCAATATATGCACAACACACAATATTAACAATATATGAAAAGCTAGTAAGTAAGCAAGCAAAGAGTGAGAGATGGAAAGATCAAACCGAGAGACAAAGGATTTATAGTGGTTCGGCTACAAGGACACCTTCCTTGCCCTACTCCACTCTCCGAGCACCGAACTCGAGAGTTTTCTTCACTAAGTCAATAACCTCCCTTATGGCGGCGAAAACCGTACACACCAAAAGCTTACACCAATTAACGACACAAAGCAAGATGTCGAGTTCTAATCGTAGCTAGAACCAATCTCACACCAAATATCACACCACTTCTTCTTCACACCTTTGCACTACTTCAATACTTCTTCACACCACAAGTATCTTCACACCTTCAAGGCACTAATGTCTTGACACCTTGAAGCCACTAATATCTTCACACCTTTAAGGCACTAATGTCTTGACACCTTCAAGTCACTAATGTCACTAATGTCTTGACACCTTCAAGTCACTAATGTCTTCACACCTTTAAGCCACTAATGTCTTGACACCTTCAAGTCACTAATGTCTTCACACCTTTAAGCCACTAATGTCTTGACACCTTCAAGCCACTAATGTCTTCACACCTTCAAGCCACTAAAGTCTTCACAACTTCAATCTACTAATGTCTTCTAGTCTTCTTCACTTGGAACCCTCAATATCTTCACAACAAGTCCCTATTGCTACAATCTCCTATCACCAATACTATCTAACCCTTCTTCTTCACTTCAAGTTCCACTTTACACTTACAACAATTCTAGATTCTTCAACTAAATCTAGATAACTAATACATACACCTTATTCACCAAAGAATGAAAGATTTACAAGAAAATATAAACAAGCAACTTAGATAGCAAGATGATACTAAGTTGTAATACTTCTAATAGAAGTATTCTTCTCTTTGCACTTTGAATGTTGAGGCTTGAATCACTTTGAAACAAAGATCAAAGTGTATAAGATCAAAGGATTTTTAGAGAAAGGAAATGGATGTTTAGATCAGAAAGTTTCTAGTGCAAAAAGGTGAGAAAAATATGTGGAATGATCCAATATTTATAGGGCCAGAAAATACTGTTCGGGAGCGTGCCGGTCCCCTTAATTATAGGCCGGTCCCCTTAATGATTAAGGGGGCCGCCTAGTAAAACTAAGGGGGCCGCCCTCCTGAACGTTTGAAAAGTTTTTCTGGATAAAATTTGCCCTTTTTGGTTGGAAATTTGAAATCACATTTTTGTGGTTTAATAAAGCTATACCAAAAATGATTTACAAATATGTATAAAATGTTAAAAACATTTTATAAAATGTTATGTTCTTAAGACAAGATTTCCTTTGATCTTATAATGCACTAATCACTTTGTTTATTCATACCTTAAGTGATTAAATGGTGAAAGTGAGTATTTACTACTAAATACTTGTTTACGTCATAACCTTTGGTTTGATGAGTTTTCGTTTTGTAATTATCAAAACTTAGAGATATCGAAAGATATGAATAATGTTTTTAGTCAATTATTTATATCAACAGGCGAATCTCACATGTTTGGGTGGAAATTTTTTCTGAATGGTACGGTTTTGTGCTCGTCATAAAACTCCTATCCATGAGACGCTTGTTAAGGCTAAAGTTTCACTCGTGAATGTTGTAAAAAAATTTAAATTTGGTACTAAAATTACACTAACAAGTATTTCTCTTAGTTTTATTACACACCTACCATCAAACAAACAAACTCAAGTGCAATTATATCCTATAAGGTATCATAATTTACCCTCCCCTTACACTTAGGATGAACATTGTCCCCAATGTTCAATTAAAGGAGGTAAAAGTAAAATAGGTAAAAGAATAAAAACAAATACTCCCCTGATTCGTTCGGTGTGGATAGTGTGTCAACATGATTAGATCTTCCTTCAAGAAAATGAACGTTCAAAGCTTCCCTTCCAGAAATATAAATCATCTTCTTGTCATATATAACCTGTTAAACCTGAGAAAACAATCAAGGCAACCTTGCGTAAAATCGGCGGAAATCTATATATATACTAACAAGTCCTAGAAAACAATTTAAGATATAATGCTTGTGGTATGAATGTTTGCAGATTTCCTGGAGTTTATAAAACTAAAGAATTAACAAAAACTTTAAGACTCCGTTAGAAAAACAAAACTCGCAAAATTTCCATAATTTTACACGTGACGCCGTAAGGATTTAAACCCTGTCGCCGTCAGAAGTGACCTGCAGAAATCTTTATGTTAAGTTTCCGGAAAATTTCTGGAAAAACTTATGTCCTACTTCCTGGAAAATCCTGCAAAACATCATTATGACTCGATACAAGCATTTGACTCTAACAAATACTAATATACATGTTCGTTTAATGTTGTGGCGAATCAAGATCATTTTCATTCTTAGAAACAAATTTGGGGTTTCCATTACACTTAGCTTTTGCAAAATCCCTTTATATGAAGTTAAGATGAAGTTAAACAACAAAATAAAGCATTTTCACAATTTAATTTGAAACATGATCTACCAAAAATAAAAATAAAGCATGCATACGGAAGCAAATAACATCAAACAATTAAAAATCAAACAAATAAAAACACACAAAACATGGGTTGCCTCCCAAGAAGCGGTTTTCTTTATTTTCGAGTCTTGTAGCTAGACTCAAGATCATGGGTTATCGTGTGTCGCTTATGCTCATATACCCTAGGGTGAGCCATCTAATAGTCGCCTCATCTTTCTTATAGTTATCACTTAGCTCTAAACATCCACGATAACACCTTTTATTCTTTTCATGAGGATATTTAAACCCTTTCCTTTTATCATTCTCACTTAACATTTCAAGGGGTGGATAACTATTACATTTCTCCATAGAAAAATCCTTGAACCTAGGGTGTGCATGGGGCATTTGGTAAACAAAATCTTCATCCCCATCCGAGAATGTAATTAACCCTTCCATAAGTTTTTCATCAAGGTTGGTTAACCTTTTGAAGGGTTTCCCAAACACAACTTGGGTTAACTTACTATCGATAAATTCTCCTGGATTGTCCATAACCATGAACTCAACAAGATAAACAAAGCTTCCTACAAACACATGCAATATCATTTCCCTAGCAACAATATTATCTCCTTTGTATTCTAACTCATCTACCATAATTTTATTGTATTCACTACGCGAGATTATGTTCATTGGTAGAGATAAGTTAAGGTAGGCATCAAAGCTTCTAAATCTAATTTTACAAGGAAATTGCATATTAAATGAGCTATCATTCTCAATCCTTGTTCTAGGGTCGACATACCTAAGAGGGTCCAATTTATCTTCCATCCTATCCTCATTAATAACGTCCCCATCATCTAGCTCCTCATCAGAGTCCGAATAGTAAAAAGGACTAGCCCTATGGTCATCATCATGGTCAGACTCTTCCATCTCAGAATTATTGTCAAAGTAATGGTTAGGCGATAGGTTAGGTGGGTTCTCATCTTCCACTAAAGGGATTGGGGCGGGCATTTGGAAAATCCTACGACGAAAAACACGAATAACAGGAATCAAACAATCAATGCTATTGTTATCCATCGAGATAGTTTACGAACAAAGGAAACAAAGAAATAAGATAGACTAAAGAAAACCTAAAAATAAAAATAAAACCTTACTAGAAAGGAATCTAGCAAGTAGACCTAATAAAAAGAAACTCTAACCTAGATAATAACTATTCCCCGGGCTGCGGCGCCAAAAACTTGATACGTGGGGATTGCACCCTCGCAACAGGTTTTACCTCTCAAGGGATCTTGAGAAGCTTACAACCCCACCAGGAAGTGTACCTGATCGTTGTAGTATAGTATAGTGACAAGTACTGGGGGATTGATCCTTCAACTCGGGAATAGTGTTGCTAGGATTAGAAAGCCTACTAAACTAGGTCTAGGGGTGTGGGATGATTCTTTTTGTATTTTTATATTTTTGTAAAAGCAAGTAAAATCTCGGGTTTTGAAGGAGTGGGCGGAATTAGTTGCTAGCCAACTAACCCAACTAACTACAAATGCAAACAAAATAAAATAACAAAAATGAAAATGAAACTATTAAACTAATGTGGTGGAAACAATAATGAGGAAATTTATGTTTACTTAGATTTCATTACTCCCTAGATATCTTTTACAGGTTGATTAGCTTGTTACAATTGCATGGATGACGGGTCATATTCCTTAATACTAGTCATAAGGCCGTGTACAATATTCCCTAACTCTATAGGATCCTACTTAACTCCTATGTCGAGCCGTTAGAAGCTCCTAACATGGGATCATTAGAATTCTCCTACGCATTAAATACAACCAAAAATCATAGTACACCTCCGATCATGTTTCTTAAGACGTTCAAGCAAGTTACCAATGGAAGTCTGCCAGTTTTCTTAAGCCTAACATCGAATACAATCATCCGTAACAATTATAAAAAAACAATCAACCCATAATCAACATCTAGGTTTCATTACATCTAAGCAAACACAATAAAGATCTAGCCTAGCATGTTAAATAGAAGACAAACGTAAGATATAATCAAACAACACATAGACATATTGAATGATTTGAAGGAATACTTATCTTCAATTGAACATGAAAGAATCAAGGTGTTGAAACCCTTGAAAAGCTAATAAAATTCAGACTAGGGTTTATTCCCTCAAAGTTGCACACTAATGAATGAAATTTGGAAAACTATATATAGATATTACATCGTGACGGTGTCATGTGTTAGATCGTGACGCCGTCAACTCGCCGCCATGATAAAATCGTATTGCCTAGATCTGTTTGTGATGCCGTCATGTGTAGAAATACTTTGGGCCGTCACTAATGTTTGGACCCTGACGGCCTTGGTGACTCCGTCAGGTCCTAGGCTTAAAAACTCTCTGGATCGTCATGTGTATTTTCCACTTCCACCTCTTTTGTAACTCTTGACGTCGTCATGTACAAAGGCTTGACGCCGTCAGGTACTGTTCCCAGCAAGGAAAATTGAGACTTTGCCGTTTTCTTCACTTTTATGCTCCAAAAACGTCCAAAATGCTTCCTTTTCCAGATTTTTCTCCAAAAGTACCATAAATGACAAAAGGAACGATTTAGGGCAATATTTGATCAAATAATCTCGAATTCGGGCATAAATGACCCCTTAAAAGCGGTACACTTTTCGCCTCATCATTGATCATGAGAATTCCTTTGTGTGTTGTGTTACATGTTTGATTATAATTATCTTTTTATGCTTGTTTGGTTATTATGAGAACTTGTGATAAAAGGATATTTGGATTTAATTAGTGTTTGTTTGGATTATAATGAAAGACATCATATTTGGTTAAATTGGAACTTGTCATTGTTTATTGTTTTCGTTGATCATTATTGAGTCTAGAGGCCGAAAGGATTCTCAATAGTGATTGGTTTCAATTCATTAGTCGACGAATGACTTTGATCTTGTACTTTGTGACGATTGTGCAAGTGAATTAATAAACATAACAAGTAAAAGTTTAACAAAGATTAAAGGTTGAAAGGAGTCTTTTGAATATGTGTTCTCATCATCTTTCAAGTAAATGGTATTTCACAAATTAATGACATCAAAGTTTATGGGTCGAAAGAACTCTTTGTTTGTTGTTGGTTTAGGCATAAGCCTAATGACATGACCATTCGAGTGAGACTTATGTATATTTGATTTATAAAACACTAGACTATTATAAATGGTTCTATAGGTCGAAACGATTACGAATGGTAATATGTTTTCCAAACTAAACATCCTAATGTCCTTGTGATCATTTGTCCATACAAGTATGTTCTTTGTGTTCTTGCTTCTTCATGATTTCCATATTGCTTTTCTTACTGGTTTGATTTGTGACAATCATAACCATCAACTTGTTACTTGCTTAAACAATCAAACAACATTTGAGTACAACCAAGTCTCTTGGGACGACCTTGACTTACCAACCCTTTTTCTATGACGGACGAGTATACTTGCTCGTATGTGTTCCTAGTCGAGATTATTTGATCAAATATTGCCCTAAATCGTTCCTTTTGTCATTTTAGGTACTTTGGAGAAGAAATTTGGAAAAGGAAGCATTTTGGACTTTTTTGGAGCGAAAAGTGAAGAAAATGGCAAAGTCTCCAAATCAAGCTGGAATTTGTACTTGACGGCGTCACGTATTGCTTTTGACGGCATCACGTTACGGCAAAGAGGTGGATAAAAAGGTATAACGAGACGCGCCAGAATGTTTTTGGAATTTAACACGTGACGGCGTCACCAAGGCCGTCACATGTAATTTGCTCTTGACGGCCATGAGAAGATTAATACATGACGGCGTCAAATCTGGATCTAGGCAATAAGAGAATTTCTTTGGTGGCAAGTTGACGGCGTCAGACTCAACACGTGACGCCGTCAGCCCCTAAAATGTATATATAGTTTTCTTATTTTCATGTATTAGTTAGGAGAATTTTAGAGAGACTTTTGGGAGAACTTGTGGGGAAACCATAAGTCGAATTTTATAGGGTTTTTAACCCTTTTATCATCCATGTTCTAATAAAGGAAAGTCTTCCAATAATCATTCAATATGTCTATGTGTTGTTTGATTCTATCTTATGCTTGTCTTTACTTTAACATGCTAGGCTAGGTTTTCTTTGTGTTTGCTTAGATGTAATGAAACCTAGCTATTGAATATTGGTAGGTTGTTTGTTATTAATTGTAATGGATGAATAATTTCAATGTTAGGCTTAAGAAAACTGGCAGACTTCCAATTGGTAACATCCTTGAAAGTCTTAAGAAACATGATTGTATGTGTACTACGATTAATTGGTTGTATTTAATGCATAAGTAACTACTAAGGAGGCCATGTTAGGAGCTAGTAGTCGGCTCGACATAGGAAGAGGCAGAAGCTTATAGAGTTAGGGAAGATCGTACACAGCCCTACGAATGGTATTAAGGAATATAACCCGTCATCCACGCAATTGTAACAAACTAATCAATTAGTAAAAGATAGCTAGGGAGTAGTGAAATCTAAGTAAACATGTTTCTCTCATTATTTTTTTTTTCTCCACATTTACTTTCTTGTTATTTTATTTTCATTACATTAGTAGATATTTGGGTTAGTTGACTAGCAACTAATTCCGCCCACTCTTCCAAAACCTGAGATTTTTACTTGCTTTCTAAAAAACTATAAAAATACAAAAAGAATCATCTCTCACCTTTAGACCTAGTTTAATTAAGTTTTGATCCTAACGACACTATTCCCCGAGAGAACGATCAGTCATCCGGTACTTGCCACTACACTATACTACATCGGTCAGGTACACTGCCTGGTGGGGATTGCAAGCTTCTCAAGATCCCTTGAGAAGTAAAACCTTTTGCAAGGTTGCAAAACCACACATCAAGTTTTTGGCGCCGCTGCCGGAGAATAGTTATTGTTTAGGTTGAAATTTCTTTTTATTAGGTCTACTTGCTAGATTCCTTTCTAGTAAGATTTTTATTTTATTTTTATAGTTTTCTTTAGTCTATCTTTTTCTTTGTTCCTTTGTTTGTAACCGTTGCCATCCGTCATCATGGAATGTGGTAATCTCTTTGACCCCGCTAAACCACCACAATAAAACCACCCACAAAACCCACCATAACCAAATCAACCTCCTAGACCCCGCACTTTAGGAGAGTACTCCTATCCTAGCCACCAAGGCTATCGAAACACCATTAAGCTCACTCAAGGAGCCAATGTGTCTCCGTTGCGATCCGACACCATCCGGTTGGTGCAAAGTGGATGTGCATTCCATGGACTTCGTTCCGAAGATCCTAATCAAGATCTCAAGGATTTCCTCAAAATCATAGATTGCATAGATCTTGATGTTGAAACTCGAGAGACGACCCGATTGCGTCTCTTCCAATTCTCTCTACGTGACCAAGCTAGGCAATGGCTTGAGCGTTTACCCGCGGGATCCATCACCTCTTGGGATGATCTCACCACTCGTTTCCTTGCTCAATTTTTCCCACCGGGGAGAACCACTAAGCTAAGAAATGACATCTTGATGTTCCATCAACGTCAAGGTGAAACTCTCTATGAAGCATGGACTCGTTTCAAGGACTTACTCCAAAAAGTCCCTCATCATGGCATAGATATTTGGCTTCAAATCTAAATCTTTTACGACCATGTCGACTTCCATACCAAACGCACCATTGATCGAGCCGCCGGAGGGAGATTGCATGACAAGGACGCCGAAGAGTCATAGGAAATCATTAATGATCTTGCATTCGATGATAATGAATTATGGGAAGTTGCCCATGTTATAGACTTGGCTTTTATTGCAATTTCATTACCAGGGGGACCACTCAACTTTTCGAAGAAAACCTTTGCGAACTTGAGAAAAAAGTTGACTGTCTCATGGAAAAATTAAAAAAACCTTTAAGTCCCAAACGAGCATCGATCAACTCTATCTTAAATGTAAACCCAACACCGTTGTCTGAATCACCTCTTAGAGAAAATGCCAAAACCTTCCAAAAATATGATCGACCCTATTCACCTCCTCAAGACCTCAGTCCGGAATTCGAAACTCGAATGAGAGAATATATGTCAACCCATTCTGAGCGATTAGCAAAATTCGAGGAGACAGTCTATAGATAGAAGGAGGAGATGCAAGAGAAAATGGCGGAGATGATGAGCCTATTGGAAGAATACTCGAACATAAAAACTCCGGAAAAGGTGTTGTTAAGGAAGGAAAGCGTAACCCCCACTACCAACTTTGTTAACTCTATATCCATTGTCCACGAAAGCAATGAAGAGAAGGAAACCCCTATTGCACGGACCATTGAGGAGCCACCAAAATCTCAACAATTAGGGTACTATCTAAAACATGATATAAATGAGAAAACGATAACCAACTGGACAAGGGGTGACGGACGTAACCAATCATCCCAAATGATCTCTAAAGGAGAATAAGAAGGGGTAGATGAATATGATATGTTGCCTGGGGGGGCAGTATACGAGAAGCTACTTAAGTAAAAAGTGGCTTCGAAGCAGATGGCTTATGGGAACTTTGAAATACCAGCTAGCATTGGGAAATTGCAATATTTGGATACTTTCGCTAATCAAGGATCGGAAGTGAACCTGATGCCTTTAACCATTTATACCCAACTCACTAAAGAGATACTGGCCACTACCCATGTTAGGTTATCCTTTGCTAGTCACTCTTACGTCTATCCTTTGGGAATTGCAGAGGATGTGTTGGTCAATGTAGCAGGTTTCATGCATCCCGTCGATTTCATGATCATCGATGACAAAGAAAATGGGTGTATGCCAATAATCCTTGGAGCACCATTCCTTACCACAGCAAGAGCTGTCATTAAGTATGAAAAAGGGGAAATTGAGCTTAAGTCAAGAAAAAGGAAAATTCACTTCCCTATGACCCCACGATATGTGCGAGAAAGCATGATGAAAAGGAGGCTAAAAAACAACGCTGGCATACCGCATAATTAATCATGTTCAAGAAAAAATCCTCGCATGGGAGACAATAATTAAAAGCTACAAAGAAGCTAAGCTTGAGGGATGCAGAAGTAGTGATAAAATTCATGTTGAATTCGAGTGCAATCAGCCGATGGAGAGTCATGCCCCGTTTATGGAAGGAAACTTAGTACTCCTAAGACATTTAGGGATAAAAGAGTGATTGGCTCTAAACAGTCAACTAAAGTCAACCACAGATGTGGTCAATATAGTCAAACTACCTAGACCAATGCTTCCGGGTAATATAGGGTATCACCAGGTCGTTAAGTCCCGACGAGGTGTGAATTGTGCTTTAGTGCTCTTGTGATCGGGTGAATCTCACAGGAAAGGGTTATTATGAGAAATATTTGAGAATTATGAAATGAAATAGCTTAGGAAAGCTATGTGATTGATTACGTGAATTTATATTAAGAATAAACGCGTTAAAACCTAAACACGTACGTTTTAATTACAAACATGTACTGACGTACGCAATAAAAAGTGAATCTAAAGAAATAAAAAGGCTACGGATATGAAATTGATATTTTTACAATCCTAATAAATAAAGAAAATTTTTAGAAAAAGAAAACTAATTTTTACACCTTTTAATTAATTATTATTAATTAATTACTATTTTCTAATTACTTTTTAATTATCAAAATTACCCTAAATTATAATTAATTATGAAATTATACTACAAAATTGAAAATAATATTTGGAAAAATCTAAAATAACTTAAAACTATTTTTAAAATTAAATTTGTATTTTTTTTATTTTTAAATTAATTAATATTAATTATTAACTAATTATCAATTATTTACTTATTAAACTAATGAAAATAAGAAAATTAGAATATGAACAGTAAAAATTATAGAAAAAATCCTAAAAATGTTTTAACTTATATAAAATCTAGGAAAATTATAAAAACTAGGTATTACTTAATGAAATCTAATTTTGCTATTTAATACTTTAATATTAATCAATAATTAATTAAACTAATATTAATTCTAAAAATTACTAAATGACAAAGGAAAAATCTAAAAAAAATCTCAAAAATACTTCAAACTATTAGGAACTGAAGAAAAATATGAAAATACATAAGGGCTTGATAATAAGCTAAAAAGAAAAATGAAAAAGATAACTTCTATTAAATAGAAGCTATCACTATATTTAAGGTAGGATTTTCTGGTTTTTCTTTTTAAAAACATACTTTAAACTGAAAATGTGAGACTTTTTGTGAATTGGACTCAGCTATTGCTTAACAATAAGCACTTTGGAGTGCTTATGCCTTGACAGTTGACTTTGGTCAACTGTGAGGGCAAAAAGCTTTGAAATAACCTATAGGCTGAGACACAAAAGTAAATTAAGCTACAAGGTACTGAGATTAACACAACAAACTGAAAGTAAACTAATAAGCACTAGGAAAAAGCTAGGAAGCAACAAATAAGCTCACTAATACACCACAGACCATATGGACCAAAAAGGATATTTGCAGCCCAATGTAGGGCCCACCAGGGAGTTCAAGCGTCCAATATTATACTTGATCCTACAAGATGGACTGATAAGCTTCAAAATAAGCCAGGGTTTATACACTGGGGCCTACTAATAAGCCCTAAGGAGCTTATGGAAGATGGCTGGTTTGGACTGGGTTGTGAAGCAGGGCAAACCCTTGCGCTGCAGGTCTGTTTGGGCAATTGTGGGACCCACAAAAAAAGTCACAAAAAAATGACTATGGGACTTCAAAGTTCAGCTGGGGGACTATGAATTGGTGAAAATTTCAAGACCTAGATCCTAACACAAAATTCAAAATAATTCATGCCATTTTTGAGATTTTTCCTAATGTGCAAATTTTACTTTTGTGATTATGCTACTAGTTTGACTTTGATGAACTTCTACTTCTTCTGAATGATTAATACATGTTTATTAAACCTAAATGAAACTAAGTCAAGCAATCTAATCTAGTTTTGTATTGAAATCAAAGGTTTGGAACACCAAAACACCAACAGATAGGCTGTTGAGGTGAGTGAGTGTTGAATTTGACTTTTATTCAATTTACACTTTGAGTTTATGACTTACTTATGCTATTGAACCTTGTTGTGACCTGTACCAACTGAAACCAACAACAAAAACAAACCACAACTCACAGAACAAACTCAATCCCAACACCCCTTAATGAAGCTGTTTTTGTGATTTATGCTACAAGTGAGTGATTTAGACCAAGATTTTGATGCAGGAGTACTTATAATGCTATAAAAAACTGAAATGAGCATGTAAGGACCAACAAGAACATCAAACACCTAAATATACCTTATTATGCTAAATTGGCAGTTGCTAAATAGTTAAGAAGCAAATCTCAAACTAAGTTGATTTATACTACCAAATAAGCATCACTAGCAAATACATGCATAAATAAGTAAGAATAAACATACAGTAAGCACAAATTATCAAGTGAATAGTACAATGCCAAAAGTATGGAAAATACTCACAATATTTATTCCAAGCAGACAACTAAAGAACCCAAGATCAAAAACACCCTAACACCTCCCATGAGGTACTAAAACCAACTTCCATCCATATTTAATGTTGCTTCCAGCTGTCTTCATCCTCCACAGTGAATTTTTTATTTCCCACTAATTTATTATTGATTTTTTTTTTTGTATTTTCTAGTTTATGAACTAAAACTCTTTGAAAGGCTTCACAAGCTTTGAAAAGCTTATAAGCAGGCTTATATGAACTAGGTTATACTTCAAGTTACAACTTCTAACAATACTTTGATTAAAATGAAATTTCCATTAAAATTGCATAAACTGACTTGCACAAAGAAACTTGAAATTTCTTATTCAAATACTTCTCAAATACATTCAGGAACTAGAGATTACACTTGAAAACTAAATTCTAAAACTAAAACAGGGAATTACATGAAAATGGTTTAAAAATAATAACTAAGTAACTGCTACTGAGCCCTGCTGCTTCTTTTTCTTCTTATAGGAGACCTCTAGGGTTAGTGAAACCCTCTGCCTCTTTCCCATTTCAATCCTGAGTTGTTGGATTACTCAAACTCATCTTGACCATTAAATGCTATTTTGGTGCCAATTTTCTTTTTTGTTAGTTAGATAACTTGGAAGACTTTAGGGACAATTAATGCTTCGTGGTGTTTTGCTGAGAGTCAATGAGACAGGGACAATTAATGCTTCTTGGTGTTTTGCTGAGAGCCAACTTCATTATAAGGACCGTTTTTGTCAAGGTTTAATAACACAAGGACCTTGTTTGATGATTTCCAAAATTTAAAATTCCCAGGGACCATTTTTGCCAATTTTGAAACTTCAGGGACCTAAGTTGTCATTTTGAAATTTTGAATTTTAAAAGACTAATTTTGACAACTTTTGAATCCCTAAGGATCTTAGATGATAATTTTCTATATTTTGAATAACTAGGGACTAGTTTTGTCATTATATGAAAGTTGGGGGACTGAAACTGCCAATTTTGCAAACTTTATTCGTTTTTCATTTGTTTTTACTCATTTTGCATCTGAAACATATAAAACATAATCCCTGAGATATTTTCAGTATTTTGATGCATTTTTGAGTGTTTTTGGATGTTTTGCAGTTTAGATTTGACCAAAAATGATGAGTGTTTAAGCACTCATCAATCCCCCACACTAAACTATTGCTAGTCCCTAGCAATCTTTTGAGAAAACTTAATGGATTTATATCTCTTTACCAAAAGCCATTACTTCTGGAGTAGCCAAATGTTTCAGTTCAAGTAAGAACTATGGTACACTGATAACCATGTGATTTTGAGCAAACCACCAGCTGTCAACGGTTTTGATTTGTCTTTACCAGAAGCCGTTTGCTTCTGGACTAGCCAATTCTTGATGGAATTCAGTCATCATCTTGGTGAGGGTTTTCAAGATGGGAGAGATGATCAGCAGCTAGGTTCTCAGCTCCTTTTTTTTATCACGAATAATGATATCAAATTCTTGCAAGAGGAGAACCCAACGGCGTAGTCTCGGCTTTGCATCTTGTTTTGCAAAGAGGTACTTTAAAGCCGAGTGATCCATATACACTATGCTCTTGGTCAATATCAAATATGGCCGGAATTTTTCAAAGGCATACACCACTGCTAATAATTCTTTTTCTGTGGTAGTGTAATGACTTTGAGCCTCGGTCATCGTTTTGCTCGCATAGTGTATAGGCTGAAAGTGTTTTGATTTGCGTTGCCCCAAGACTGCCCCTATTGCATAATCACTAGCATCAGACATGAGTTCAAAGGGCAAGTCCCAATCAGGGGCAACAAGAATCGGTGCCTCAGTAAGCTTTTTCTTCAATGTTTCAAAAGCTTCAATGCACTCGGGGGAGAAGATAAAAGGAGCATCCTTCTCGAAGAGATGGGTCATAGACCGGGCGATTTTAGAAAAATCTTGAATAAACCTATGATAGAAACCGGCATGACCCAAAAAGCTCCTAACACCTTTGACGGTAGTGGGATGAGGTAATTTTGCGATGACATACACTTTGGCTTTGTCAACCTCAATCCCGTTCCTTGAAATTTTATGGCCGAGGACAATGCCCTCTTTGACCATAAAGTGACTCTTCTCTCAATTTAGACATAACCTTGTGTCTTCACAACGTTTGAGCATGTTGTCTAAATGGGAGAGACATGATCGAAATGAATCCCCAATGACCGAAAAATCATCCATAAAGACCTCCATAGTTTTCCCAATCATGTCAGAAAATATGGCCATCATACATCTTTGAAATGTGCCTGGAGCATTACATAAACCAAATGGCATACGTTTATAGGCAATGGGAATCTGAAAGTAACCCGAGAAACCATCGAGGAAGCAATAATACTCATTCCCAGCTAATCTTTCGAGCATCTGATCTATAAAGGGTAGAGGAAAATGGTCTTTGCAGGTGGCGTCATTTAGCTTGCGATAATCAATACATACACGCCAACCCGTAACCAATCGAGTTGGAATCAACTCGTTTTCTTCATTAGTCACAACAGTAATGCCACCCTTTTTTGGAACAGAATGTATGGGACTAACCCAAGGACTGTCCGAGATAGGGTAAATCAGACCGGCATCAAGAAGTTTTAAAACTTCTTGTTTGATGATGTAGGACCTTAGATATACCAACTTTATCACAAATATAGAAGATTAGAAGAAGAAGAAAGATGGTGACTTGGTGACTTATATGTGATTCGTATATATAGAGAGAGAGATGGAAATATGAGAGCTTTTATTACTAAAACACACACAAATACACACACAAGCACACACCTCAAATGAGCCTTTGAGGTGTTTAAATAGTAAGATACATGAGATGCCCTATGGGCTTTCTATGGGCTTGGGCTTGGACTTGGTTACATGGTTGGATAACTAGGCTTATGAAACATAGCATATAACATATTAGCTTGCCAAGTCCAAGGCCCAATGACTAAACTATTACTAATCTTAACAAACGACACAAAGTTACAATATGAGAATGACCATCACTTCATAATACATATTTTTAATTCTAACAATCTCCCCCTAAGGGGTGGTTATTCGAATGATGCTCCACGTGAGTGGGTCTTCCGTGTTCTTTGTCTTTAACTTTGTGTGTCGTTGTAGGATAGTCTTTAGTCTTTGTTCCTTCATGCTTTGTGATCTTTGATAACTGATTTTTCATCGTTCTTTGTTCCTTTGTGATGTGGAGTTATCTGCCTTTCGTCACTTCTGCGTCTGTGGTGGTTGTTTGCCATTCCAACATGCTCATACATCTTTGGATTTTGATATTCATATACACGTAGTTCCCTTTCTTACACTTTGATCTTTAGTCTTTACACATTGTAGATTCTTCTTTTTGGCGTAGAATCTTTCTTTGAACTTTGTGTTGTATAGATCTTTGAGGGAGCTTTCTTTAACTTCCAGATGTATGTATGAGCATGTGGAATCTGTCGCCATGGAGATGAAGTGTCCCTGCATATAAACAGTTAGCAATAAAACATCTGGTACTTACAGATAAGGATTAGAGATCGTCAAAAGCATAGTGTGAAGACTCCTTCTAACCCTTACCAAGGCCGTTCCCATGTCAGATACTCTCGAGAGAGCTTACAAGACCTACTAAGTAGCTCAATGACTGGGTGAGTCGCTGGGTATCACTCCACGACTGTAGACCGTTTGAAACCACCGCGAACACTAAGCGTAACCCATAAAGAATTACCGAAGTGACCTGCTATCAGGGCTGCTTGATGTTGACCCTGGCAGGAATTTCCATTCAATCATTGAGAATCACAAAAGTGAATCCTCTCATAAATGTTCTGGCAGATTGCTAAGATCTGCGTAGGACTCTTAAGTTTACATCTGGCGTCCTTAATGATGAACAACCAGTGTAGAAATATCATGTGTTCCTATGAGATCTTTTGATGAAATCTCGAGGCTCTAGACTCGATAAGTGCAGATTTGGTTTCCTATACGGAGATTAGGGAGAGGTCTCCTGCTTCAATATCAACTATCTCTAAGAGACAGGTCGATAGATTACACCGGTTCCCCATGAGAATGAAACAAGCTCTTTTAAGAGAACTTGAGTGGTTAAGAAGGTTTAGTGCAGTGCGTCACTGGGTCCATGACGTCTTTGTCTTCAATACCAGTGTCACCTTAGTAACAACCAGTAGCATATGAGTTGAACCCGGTGTTTGCCCTAAGGTTGAACATTTGGAGGGCTATTTATTTTCACCCTTTTTCACATCATTTCTTTTTAATTCTTCAACCCCTTCTTTCTCCTTTCTCATTTTCTCCTTTTTTCAATCATACCTAAGGACTTCTAATTCTAATCTATTGGATTTGTCCTTGGGTAGATCCCTCCGGCTCTGGCGGATCATAGGATGGTTTTTCCTAACCTTAGTCACCTTATAACTCCATGACTATCCTATCGTTGCCAAGAAACCTTTTTGAAAATCTCTCAAGGTGTTTATGATAATGAAACACATTGTTGTTACCACTTTGAGAGTTTTGAAAGTTTTTGAAGGACTCCCCCTTCACATGTGCTCATGAATATTTAAGAAATTTGCACATGCGGGAGGAGTTTGCACTTTTTGAATTGATCCACTTTCAGTGAACATGACCGATTCGAGACACGCTTACATCACTAGTTAGACTAGCTTGAAATTATTACCCGTCCTGGTCAAGTCCAAAGAAAGTCTCTCGATACGGTACATTCTACTCAGATAAGTCATATTCGAGACACGCTTACATCACTAGTTAGACTAGCTTGAAATTATTACCCGTCCAGGACAAGTCTTTTCGATTACAGACATTTTAAGCTTCGTCAATTCATTGGTACTTACTGAGTCGAGCTCTTTTGAGATTCAGTCACATACTTTAAACATCTTTGATCACATTTTAATCATGTCTTCTCCCCCTCAAAAATAGCATAGATTGATATTTTTGATATCAACTGATTTAGAAAAAGCTCTTGGAGAGATAGACAGATTCTGCATGAATTCGGAACATTTTTTCTTTTTGTTTATACTCCCCCTTAATGATAGCACATTTTAAAATCAATTTAAGGGTTTAGAGGGAGTTATCTTGAGCACTAATTTTGAGAGATTTTGAAAAATCTTTTGAACAATCTTGAAAAAGTGCTCAAGAATTTTGTTTGAAAACGAGTTTACGCTTGAAATCTTTTTCGTTTGTTTAGACTCGAACTTTTTGAAAAAGATTTCGTCATTGAACGTACGAGTCCTTGATTTGAAAATAATCAGAAGTCGTCATTGAAGTACGGGTTTCGTACTGTAGTACACGAAAGCCATTGTGAAGAAAAATTTGAGAAACGACATGTTTTAGAAAAACATTTGAAAGAACTCCCGCTCAAGCATCTGTACATGTCCGTATCATTGTTGAATGACATTTCTAGAAACGTACAGAATATTGATTTATACGAGAGACATGTCGTGAGAAGAATATTTTTGGATTTTTTGATTTTATATTGTTTTTGTATTTTTTGAAAATTTTATATTTTTGTATTTTGTTTTTGTTGGTTTTTCAAATTTTGTATTTTGTTTTTGAAAAATATTTACAGCGAAGCGATTTTGAAAACATTTTTCAAGAAGATTCGAGAAGACGTTCTAGCTCCTCGGGAGTTAGGCTTCGCATGCCAATTCGTCGAACTAAATAGTCAAACCTTTCTTTTGGAAGGGCTTTAGTAAATAGATCGGCGAGTTGATAATCAGTCTTAACGAAAAATAATTCAACAGTACCCTCTTCCACGTGTTCTTTGATGAAATGGTAGCGGACTTTGATATGCTTCGTCTTAGAGTGATGTACGGGATTGCACGAGATGGCTATGGCACTTTTTGAGTCACAATACATAGGTATTCGGTCAAAAGTAAAGCCATAATCTGTAAGCTGTGTCCGCATCCAAAGAACTTGGGCACAACACGCAGATAGAGACACATACTCGGCTTCGGCGGTTGATAGTGCAGTACAGTCCTGTTTCTTTGAAGACCAGCTTACTAGCTTTTCACCCAAAAATTGTGCTCCACCTGATGTACTCTTTGCTGTAACTTGATCACCAGCATGGTCTGCATCTGAAAATGCTGTTAGATTAAACTCTGAATCCTTCGGATACCAAAGTCCCATGTTAATGGTGCTTCGTAGGTACCGAAAGATGCGTTTAACCTCTTTGAGGTGAAGTTCGGTAGGCTTTGCCTGAAACCGTGCTAACAAACAAACAGCAAATTTAATATCGGGTCGACTAGCAGTCAGGTACATGAGAGAACCGATCATGCTCCGATATTTCTTCGGATCGATAGGTTTCCCAAACAAATCAGCACCTATTTTTGGTGAAGTGACCATTGGTGTACCAACAGAATCACAGTTTTCCATTCCATGTTTTTTCAAAATCTCTATTGTATATTTAGCTTGATTGATAAAAATACCACGAGGGGATTGATGTATTTGTAAACCAAGAAAGAATTTTAGTTCCCCCATCATGGACATTTCAAATTTGCTTTTCATAAGATTTTCAAAATGTTTTGAATGGTTAGGATTGGTTGATCCAAAAATAAAGTCGTCCACGTAAATTTGAACGATCAAAATGTCATCTTTGAATTTTTTGATAAACAAGGTGTCATCAACTGTTCCTTTGGTGAAATTGTTATTGAGTAAGAAAGATGATAGTTCGTCATACCACGCTCTTGGAGCTTGTTTTAAACCATAAATTGCTTTCTTAAGCTTGTAGACGTAGTCTGGATGATCTCTGTCGATGAATCCCTCTGGCTGACTCACATACACTTCTTCTTTCAGAGTTCCATTCAAGAACGCAGTCTTAATGTCCATCTGATAGACTGTTATGTTTTTGTGAGCTGCATAGGCTAAGAAAATCCGGACTGCTTCAAGTCTAGCTACAGGCGCGAATGATTCTTCGAAATCTATCCCTTCTTCTTGTGGATAACCTTTAGCCACGAGACGAGCTTTGTTGCGAATGACAGTCATTTCCTCATCCAGTTTGTTCTTCCACAACCACTTTAGATCAAGAACACGTTTATCAAGTGGTCGTTCAACAAGTTCCCAACTATCATGTAACAGGTATTGAAGAAATTCCTCCTGCATCGCTTCAATCCATGGGTTTTCTGCCATTGCTTCCCGAATGTTCTTTGGTACTTTGGTGCTTATTGAGCAAATGTAAATGCACAATTCGAGATCAGTGGCAAGTTGTCTCCTTGTCTGAACTGGCATTGAAGGATCACCAATAACATGTACTAACGGATGGTCTTTTGTCCATTGAAACGTAGAAGGGTACCTTTGGTTGAACGAATGTGTGTTAGATGGTTCTTGTAACCTCGAAGAAGATTCAGCAGAGTCTGATGCAAACGGGTTTTCAAATACTTCTTCTTCTTCTTCTAACGCAGCATCGTTTGAATTATTTGTTGGTTCTTCTTGAAAATTTGTGTTTTGGTGTTGCTCATCAACTCTTGGTATTTCAGTGTCAAGTACTGGAGTTGCTTGAGTAGATGTAGATGATGTTGATGTAGTTGGTGCTTCAGCTCGATTGTTGTAGATGCATCTTGTGATGGTGGTGGTGGTTGATGGTTTTGAGCGGGTGCAGCGGAATGTTGTTGAGATGCATTAGTCGAAGTTCCACCATAATATTCATCAAACATTAACTCGAAGAAGTTTTCCAGTTCTTGTTCTGAAGGTTTGTCCGTGTTTGTTGACTGAGCTCCTTGAGGCACGAGTCCTGAACTGATGTGTCCAGAAGTCTGCTGGTTTAGTGCGGGTCCTAATCCGTTTTGATTAGAAGCCATTGGATTAAGCGCGGGTTCTAGAGCGTATCTCTCAGAAGCCATCAACCATTAAAATTTTGTGGGTACAAAATTCGGGGTCAATGCCCTTGATGTCGGAGAGTCTCCAAGCAATTGCTTGTTTATGTGACTTCAAAACCTTTATTAGAGCAGCCTTTTCCTCAACACTTAAATCTTTAGCAATTATGACGGGTAATTTATCATCACCTTCCAGAAATGCATATTCAAGATGAGGCGGCAAGTCCTTAAGTTCGACCTCAGGAAAGTCATCAGTTTTCTCAACATTTTTTACTTCCTCTTTATGAAGTGTTTGTGGTAGAACAGGAAGAGGAGAGGGATCCTCGTTTAATAATTTCTTAAGTTGGAGAATATCCCTCTCAGGGTCAATCTCTTGGTTATCGATTCCATCGGAAATCGAATCACTCTTGAGAAAGGCCTCAATTTCTTCTAAGACGAAGTCACTTCCCTCAAACGGAGTGAGGGAAGGAGAAGAATTGGCAATGATGGGGTGAGAAGATGGAGTGAAGTTTTAACTCAGAGAATCATCAACGAAACCTAAAACCTCTTGAGCGTATTCCTCAGCAGCAACATCGATGACATCTATTCGGTTTACCGATTCAGAGTCATAATTAGAGGAGTACCTCGAAGTTTGATCGAGGTTGAAGGTGACGGCTTCCGTTCCAACACGCAATGTGATCTCTTGCTCAAATACATCGATGAGAGCACACCCAGTTCTAAGGAATCCCCTTCCAAGAATGAGAGGGACCCTTGAATCGGCATCAAAGTCAACAATCACAAAATATGCCAGAAAACGGAACTTTCCACTTTAACGAATATGTCCTCGGCAATGCCAAGTGGACGTGAAATCGATCGATCGACAAGCTCTAAAGTCATGCACATGGGAGTAAGTTCGGGAAGAGAGAGTTTCTTCCACACAGAATGTTGGGAATTATATTAACAGTTACCACGGCTAAGTGTGAAGATTACAACTGCTGAAGAATGCACTAGCAGTGGAAACTCATTACCACTGCTAGTACATATTATTACCACTGCTGTTAGGATAACTATTAGGAAACTTGTAAAGATAAATATAGAATAGATCTTGTGTATATCTTATTCTATTATCATTATACGTATCTTGTAGAAGAGGACTCCTTGTGCTATAAAAGGAGGTCCTAGGTTAAGGTTAGATATATGTTTTTCTTCGAGCTTCAAGGTTGTAACCCTAGTGATACAAAGATCACTCGTATTATTATTATTATTATTATTATTATTATTATTATTATTATTATTATTATTATTATTATTATTATTATTATTATTATTATTATTATTATTAATATTGGAGCTAATAGTTTGATACATACATTATTCTCATTCATATACAACTGTTTCATTCACAATCAAACTTCAAAGTATTACTAAGTAGATTCCGCATACTTAGTGATATAACTCAAAGTATCATTCTAACACAGATCAAGGTGTTTAGATCCATCAAATGGTATCAGATCCAGGCTTTGATACTTTGATTTAGAAGACCCAAGTTCACTCAGAAGATTCAATGGAGACAGAAACTAGTCAGTCCAACATTGCTGCTAAGCTTCCCAAGCTTAAGTTGAATGACTATGAGATGTGGAGGCTAATGATCGAACAATTCTTTATGGTGCAAGACTATGCACTTTGGGAGATCATTATGTTTGGAAATTATTTCAAACTGGTACTACCTCAGAGACAATTGATGGCAAGGAAGTACTAAAGGTCAACACTGGACCAGGCACAAATGTTGAAAGACTTCAGATGAAGAATGATCTGAAGGCCAGAGGCTTGCTGTTGATGACACTTCCCAGAGATCAAATTTTAGCTTTCAGCAAGTACAAAACTGCACAAAATTTATTTGAGGAGATCTGAAATGTTTTTTGTGGTAATGATTCCACCAAGAAGACACAGAAGACCTTGTTGAAATAGACTTATGAAAACTTTGGTTCAACAAGTAATGAATCTATTGACGGCATCTTCACAAGGCTTCAAAAGATTGTTACTCAACTCACAGTGTTTGGAATTGAGGTGGAAAGGGAAGACCTCAATCTAAAGTTCTTAAGAAGTTTACCCTCTGAGTTTGGTACAAATGTTGCAGTATGGGAAGACAAGCCAGAATTGGAGACTATGAAGCTTAATGATTTGTACAATAACTTTAAGGTTATTGAATAGAGATTGAAGAAGGCTGGCAAACTAAGTTCAAGATCAAGGACTTTGGCACTCATATCATCATCTGTTGATGATACTTCAGATGAAGAGAGTGATAGTGATGATGATGATGCTAACATTGTTGTTTCCACTGGCAGTTGAGGTGTTTCCACTGCTAGTTCAAAAAGACAGATTGCTGGTCTAAGTGATTCTACTTTTTATGCCTTTCTGTCAAGTCAGATGAATGGTTCAATTCTCACACATGAAGACTTGGATCAAATTGATGAGGATGACATGGAAGAGATGGCCATTAAATGGCAGGTTGCATTACTAAGCTTAAAGGCAAAGAAGTTCTGGAGGAAGACTGGTAGGAAGATCACCATAAATGGCAATGAAACTGTAGGTTTTGATAAAAAGAATGAGGAGTGCTACAACTGTCATAAGAAGGGGCACTTTGCCAGGGAATGCAGGAAACCAAAGAAGCATGATAACAGGTCAACTTGGTATAAGCAGGACAAGAAGAAAGAACCTACAACTGAAGAAACAAAGGTGCTATTGGCCATTGATGGAGTGAGCTATGATTGGAGCTATATGGCTGAGGATGAAGAAGATGGTTCAGAGTCTGCAATGATTGCTACTGATCTTGCACTTATGGATTTTTCTGACTCTGAGGTACAAATTAATAATGCTTGTTCTAAAACTTATAAGGCTTTAAAAGATTATCAGAAACTTAAAGAACAATATGATGAATAATTGCTAGAGTTAAATCAAACTAATTATAACTTAGCAAATCATAAAAGAGGTCTTGCTATTTTAGAAACAGAATTAGAGCATTATAGAGCCAATGAATCTAAGTTCAATGATGATATTGTTGTTTTAAAAAGAGACTTAGATTATAAGGTTGCTGTGAATAAGGCTCTTAGGGAAGAGTTAGAGAAAGTTAAAAGGGCCAATGAGAATATACAGATAACTTGTAATACACTAGATCATCAATCCAAGTGTATTGACAAAATTTGGGAGGCCCAAGTTGTAAACAAAGCCAAATCAGGAGTAGGATATAAATTAGTTCCACCACCTCTAAGAGGTGTTCCATCACCTCCTGGTATTGACTTAGCACACACAGGATAAGAAGAGTTCTAGGAACCGGAACCATGACCTATGGACCAAAATTTGTTAAAGAAAATGCTATTGAAAAGGTTCAGGTTGAGGTTGATACATTTGATAGTGCTAGTGACTCATCTCTTAATGGTTCAGGTTGAGGTTCAGGTTGAGGTTGAGGTTCAGGTTGATACATTTGATAGTGCTAGTGACTCATCTATATAGCATAGACATGAAGAATATAGTGGCTAAAGATGATGTTACTTGTTTGCTTGCAAAAGCCACTTTGGATGAATCCATGCTTTGGTACAGAAGACTTGGTCATGTTAATTTCAAGACCATTAACAAGATTGTGAAAGATGGTCTAGTCAGAGGTTTACCAGAGAAGAGATTTGAAAATGACCAAACATGTGTTGCCTGTCTTAAAGGTAAGCAACACAGAGCTTCATGCAAGACCAAGGCATACAATTCTATTGATCATCCACTCTACATGCTGCATATGGACTTGTTTGGTCCTACATCTGTGAGCAGCATAAATTTGAAGAAGTATTGTCTTGTAGTGACTGATGATTTTAGTAGATTTACATGGGTTTTCTTTTTAAGAACCAAAGATGCAACCACTGGCATCCTTAAGACATTCATCACTGAAGTTGATAACCAAGTTGATAAGAAGATCAAGATCATCAGGTGTGACAATGGGACAGAGTTTAAGAACAAAGTTATGGATGATTTCTGCAGAGACAAAGGTATAAAGAGAGAATTTAGTGTTGCAAGAACTCCTCAACAAAATGGAGTTGCTGAAAGAAGAAACAGAACACTAATTGAGGCTGCTAGAACCATGATAGCTGATTCAAAGCTACCAGTGACTTTTTGGGCTGAAGCAGTTAACACTGCTTGTTACATTCAAAACAAGGTTTTAGAGGTTAAAACAAAGGACAAGACACCTTATGAGCTATTCAGAGGAAGACCCCCAACTTTGGAATTTATGAGGCCATTTGGATGTCATGTCACAATTCTCAATACCATTGATCATCTGGGAAAGTTTGAAGAAAAGTCAGATGAAGGCTTCTTTGTTGGATATTCTATGGTTAGCAAGGCTTTTAGAGTCTATAACTTAAGAACAAAGAAGATTGAAGAAAATTTGCATGTTGAGTTTCTTGAAAATAAAACTAACACAGTAGGTTCAGGACCAGAATGGTTATTTGATCTTGAGACATTATCTAATACAATGAATTATGTACCTATTACTTCAAGTACATGAGACAATAATCTTGAAGAGACAAAAGAATTCATTGATGAAGATGAATCTTGCAAAGATGATGAAGATGATAAAGATCAAATTGTTATGCCACTTTGGGACTTTGTTGACAATAATGAAAACTCTCAACCTTCAAAGGATTCTGAAAAGGAAAGTGATGCAAATGTTGTGAATTTTGATGTTCTGAATAAAGAAATTCCTGCTAGCAGTGGTAACTCAATTCTCACTGGTACAACAGAAGTTTCCACTGATGGTCCAATTGTGGGAAGTTCATCTAAGGAATCACCCAATGATGATGTTGAGATCTCAAACATGCCAACAACATATGATATTCCTAGCACATCACAGACTTCAATTCACAAAGTGCATCCACTTGAAAATATTATTGGTGAGCTACAATCAGGTGTGAAGACAAGAATGCAGACAAAGAAAGATGATGTTCATGGGTTCATCAGTGAAGTTTATGAGTCCAAGAAGCATAAGAACAAGAATGTTTATAAGGCTTTAGAATGTTTATAAGGCTTTAGAAGAATCTAGCTGGGTTGAAGCAATGCAAGAGGTGTTGTTGTAGTTCAAACTTCAGAAGGTTTGGGTTCTATGTGATTTGCCTGATGGAATGAAGTTGATTGGTACTAAATGGGTTTTCAGAAACAAGAAAGATGAAAGAGGTATTGTTATCAGGAACAAACCTAGATTAGTTGCTCAAGGATACACTCAAGAGGAGGGTATTGACTATGAAGAAGTTTTTGCTCCTGTTGCAAGGATTGAGGCTATTAAATTGTTTCTAGCCTATGCATCCTTTATGGGCTTTACTGTCTATCAAATGGATGTTAAGAGTGCCTTCCTGTATGGAAAGATTGATGAGGAGGTCTATGTCTCTCAACCTCCAGGCTTTGAAGATCCTCAACACCCTAATAAAGTGTATAAAGTTGTTAAGGCTCTTTATGGTTTACATCAAGCTCCAAGGAAGTGGTATGAAACCTTAGCTACTTATCTGTTGAATAATGGGTTTCAAAGAGGAAAGATTGATCAAACTTTGTTCATCAAGAAAGACAAGGGTGATATTCTACTTGTTCAAGTATATGTTGATGATATCATCTTTGGATCTACTAGACAAGAGATGTGCAAAGAGTTTGAAAAGCTGATGAAAGATGAATTTCAAATGAGTTCTATGGGAGAACTTACATTCTTTTTGGGGCTGCAAGTACAACAAAGTAAAGATGGAATCTTTATCAGTCAATACAAATATGTGACTGAGATTATAAGGAAGTTCGAATTTACTGATGCAAAACCTTCAAATACCCCTGCTGATAAGACTACTCATCTATTGTTGACGAATGTTAGTGGAGCAGATGTTGATGTGCACACTTACAGATCTATGATTGGTTATCTGATGTATCTTACTTCCTCAAGACCAGACATTATGTTTGCTTTATGTGCTTGTGCAAGATTTCAAGTTACTCCAAAAACATCACATATGACAGCAGTAGAGAAGATTTTTAGGTATTTAAAGACATATCCTAACCTAGGATTGTGGTATCCAAGAGAATCCCCTATGGAATTGATCACATACTCAGATAGTGATTAGGCTAGTGCAAGTTTGGATAGAAGGTCAACTACAGGAGGATGTCAATTTCTTGGATGTAGATTGGTGTCATGGCAGTGCAAGAAACAAACAATGGTGGTTACTTCAACCATTGAAGCAGAATATGTAGCTGCTGCTAGCTGTTGTACTCATATCTTATGGCTTCAGAATCAATTGTTGGATTATGGGTACAATTTCATGAACACCATTATCTATATAGACAATAGTAGTACCATATGCATTATTAAAAATCCTGTGCAACACACTAAAACTAAACATATAGAAATTAGACATCATTTTATCAGAGATTGTTTTGAGAAAAAGCTTATTAATGTTGTCAAAATTCATACTGATGACAACTATGCTGATTTATTAACAAAAGGGCTTGATGTGGGTAGGTTTCAGTACTTGGTAATAGGTATTGGAATGCTAAATCCATAAATCTTTGATGTCTAATAATTTTTAGTGTTGCAGGATAGTTTTTAGGTACTAATATTGTTTGTATATGTTTGTATGGTTTTCTACTAACTTGTATGCAGAGGAATTAAAGCACAGTGGAAACCATGATAAAACAGTGGAAAGATTTACTCGCTCAGTGACAAAAGCAAAAAATAAAAGTACTTTTATTCATTCATTCAAGAGGAAACAAAGTACAGCCATTCAGAGAGTCAAGACACAAACAAAACATCACAAAACACAAGGATAAACAACCGAACACCTAAACCTTCAGACTCACTACTCCATGGGTTTCTTCCCTTTTCCCTCATAATCATGCTTTCCATTAGAAGCTTTCTTTCTCTAGTCATCAAAAGAAAGTTGCTTTCTTAGACAAGCAAGGCCCAACACTTGCTTGGGAGGCTTTGGCAATTTTGAAGGCTTCTCAATAGCAGACCACTTCATGTTGACTATGGCTGACTCCAAAGCTGTAGTGAGGGATCTTGGAAGCTCCTTGGACAAGGTTTAGGTTGGATCATCATCATCAGAGGAAGAACTTGAATAAAATTCTAGAGATGGAGCAGGAGCAGCTGAAATCTTCTTGTTAGGCTTCATGTTGGAAGATGTAGTTGTTGCAGCACTTGGAGGAAAATAATCACTCCATCCAGCTGAAAGTTCTTCTGAGTCAGAGCAATAACTGATTTCCTCATCAGATGTGTCATCAGATGAGATGTAGATTAAAGGAAACCAACTCATGATGATGTTTAGGGTTTGTGATATTGGAGATAAGTTTTGATGAAGAATTATGTGTTTTGAGCCCCCTTTTATAAGCAAAGTCAAGGTCGAAGGATAATTAATGAAGGTTATTTACTCTTATCTGTTTTGGTAGGTTGGAGGAGTAAATTTGGATATTATCAGGTGTGTATCTCAGACACACAATAAATGGTTATTGATTCACCATGTCTAATCAACATAAGAATCAACTAGTCCAGAGCAAACAGCTACTGGTAAAGACTTCTCAAATCCGTTTATGGTTGATAGTTTACCCAAAACTATATCGTCATCAACTCACCATATTCCATGTGATCAAGAGTTGGCTAGTCCATAGCAAACGGCTCATGGTAAAGACATATCAAATCCGTTTATAGATGATAGTTTGCTAAAAACTATGATTAAAGCAGCTAATTTTACATGTTTTACTTACCACTGTTCTTTGATATTTTGTGAAAATGTACCACTGCTAGTTCACAAGTTACCACTGCAAGAGTAATTTTTACCACTGGTGAACTAGTCGTTACAACTGTTGTGTCAGTAATCTTATTTTTAACTACCCGTTGTAAAATAACTGTGTTTCCTTATTAATAGGGTAACTTTTTGTGAATTATCCACTTACCATTTTTAGTTTATTCTTTTTTCAAAGATAAATTCTTTCTTAAGATAATTCACATTACGCATACTCCTCAAAACCCTATTAGTATAAATTATTCATTATACGGCTTGATTCTTATTCTCGATTACTAACACTTTTACCTTTCTTTCACAAAAGTATGGCGATTGTTAACTTTGTTGAGGAGCACAACCAAGTGGCCTATTTACAAAAGTTAAACGAAAAGAGTGGCCCTGTTTTCCATCAGATTGTGGATTTTCTCAATACAACCCACGTAAGGTATGCCTTAACTGTTAATCCCGCAATCTTTGTTTCTCATATCAAACAGTTCTGGAACACTGTGGAGTCCATAACTATTGAACAGGGAGACACACAAGAAACTGTGGAAGCTCTTAGAGCCACAGTGGATGGGGTAACCATTGATATTACTGAGTCATCCTTGAGGAGAGTTCTCCAATTGGATGATCTCAATGGTATCATCACATTACCCAATTCAGATATTTTCACAAATATTGCTTCCATGGGGTATGATACATCTGATCAAAAAGTTACATTCAGAAAAGGATGTTTTTGTCCCCATTGGAGATTTTTAACACATACTCTTTTACATTGCCTAAGTCCTAAGAAAACCTCTTATGAGCAATTTGCATCAACCATGGCTTACCCTTTGGTTTGCTTGGCTACTGATAGGACTTTCAATTTTTGAAAGTTTATTTTCAATAATATGAAAGGCAATGTAAAGAGTTCATATAAAGTTTTGATGTATCCAAGGTTTGTGCAAGCAGTGTTAAATGAATTTCAACTGCAAACCCACAAAAGAGTTTATGAAATCCCCTGTCTTAAGCCAAAAGTTTTACAAAATATGTGTAAGGCTTCAGAACTTTGGAATGGGGAGGTTAAACCACTTTTTCCTGAAATGCTTTCAAAGATTTCACAAGTACAGGGTGAAGATGCAACCATCCCTGTTGTATCGCATCACACACCCACTATTGTAGTTCCACCTATTCAACATACCCCTGCAGTAACTCACACAAAGAGAGGAGGCAAAAACAGCCAACTCCTCTCATCTCAACATTGCATGTTGCTGAACCTTTTGGTTTGGGAACAAGCAGTGGTGGTTCAAGGCTTCCTCCTAGTCCAACTAGAGAAGAGCCTGAATC
Organism: Artemisia argyi; assembly: GCA_030686995.1. NCBI lineage: Eukaryota > Viridiplantae > Streptophyta > Magnoliopsida > Asterales > Asteraceae > Artemisia > Artemisia argyi. The sequence continues at coordinate 95,621,467 of CM060693.1, forward strand.
AATGCCCTATGCTTCACCTCTCCCAACAGGTCACACATTTGGAAGTGTTGAGGGCAGTGTGCAACCAAATGAATTGATGGAATTATGTACCAAGTTAGTCCAACAGGTTACAGCTTTGGAGAAAGATCTGGCAATGACTAAGCAACAACATGCCACAAATCTTAACCAGATGAAGGCAGAGATTAAAAGATTACAGGATGAAGTTGAGAGCCTAAAGAAGCACAGATCTTCCATTCCACCTCATACTGATGATGACTCAGTTTACTTTAGTGATGATTTGGAGAATTCTCCCAAACAGGGGAGGATTAGAACTGAAGCAGATTTTAAGGGGAGGAGACTAAATTTTGAACAGGATTTTGCTGAGTTAGATGCTTTTGATAATGTTCAAGAAAAGGAAGATGAAGCTGTGGGATCTAAAGAGATTTTTGCTAAAGCAGTTGAAACTCATAAAGTCACAGTGGAAACAGATACAGATGTAGTGGATGTTGCTGATGCAGAATTTCAAAGAAAAAGATTGGAAAAAGGAAAAGTTCATGTTGTTGATGAATCATCTGATCTACAATCAAAGAAGATTTCAAAGAAAGAACAAGCCCAGATAGATTATGATGCAGAATTGGCAAAGAAATTGGCAGCAACTGAAATTGAAAAGAAGAAAAAGCAAGAGGAGGATGAGATTGCAAGTTTCATGGAAGCTAAGAGGTTGGATAAATTGGAAACAGCGATGGAAGAACCACTTTATGTTGTTCCACTAACAATACTACATGAGAAACCTCCAATGTTCACTTATGTGCCTACAGAAGAAGAAATTGAGTTCATGATTGCAAATGACCTAGTGATTAGGAAGAAGGCAGTTGAACTCATTGCTAATACAACTCTAAATGAAGATCAAAGGTCTGCTCAATTGAAGGACTTCATTCAGATGAATAATCAACAGGCTCTTGATGACATCATTGGCACATTAAGAAAGGGTCAAAAGAAACCAAGACAACCTACTAAGACACAAATTATTGCTGAGATGAAGACCTATTGTTGTCATGTTGAAAATTGGAAGATGGCACAATTTAAAGGAATGACACATGATCAGATTGAAGGTATTTACTACAGGGTTAAAAGACAGGATAGTAGTTTCATTCCAATGGATAAAGAACCTGTAGCAATAAAGTCAAAAAGGTCAGGAATGAGTCTTGAATCCAAAGATGCTAAGAAATTGAAGACTCAGAAGTCATCTCAAGCAAAAGAAGGTGTCAGCAAGTTGACTGAAGAACAAGTTACTAATATGGTGTTTATTGAAACTGATGTACTTAATATAGAACCTTTACAAACCAGATATCCAGTAGTTGGTTGGGAAATCTATTCTGATGATTTTGGTGTAGCATGGAAGATTATCAGAACTGGTAATATCACAAGTGTTTGCAGAGATTTTGAAGAAGTTGTTAGATCTTGTGATAGAGAAGATTTGGATACTTTGTGGAGGTTTATTCAAGATCAGTCCAAGAAAGATGAACTTGTTGATGTCAAAGCTCAAGAGTTGTGGGTTCACTTTAGAAGATTATATGAACCTGACCCAAGTGACAGGTATTGGAGATTTGAAGCTCACAATATGAATACTCTGTGGAAATTCTATGATTCAAGTGTTGTACATCATGTTTCTACTCAAGATGGAGTTGATGTGTTTATGTTAGCTGAGAAGGAATATCCATTGAGAGCAGGAGTTCTCACTGTTATGATGTCAGTTAAGCTCAGATGTTGGGAAAGAAGTGAAGTCATAGAAGATTTGTTACAGAGAATTTATGATCAAAGTGTGAGAGCTGATAAGGAGTTAAGAAAAAGAAGATAAGTGTTTGGAAGAATTCCCATATCCTCATATTTGCTGACTGCTTGAAGAAACTTATTGATTTACATGTTAATCATAAGTTTAGGGGAGGATTGTTTGAAATTATATTAATAGTTACCACGGCTAAGTGTGAACATTACAACTGCTGAAGAATGCACTAGCAGTGGAAACTCATTACCACTGCTAGTACATATTATTACCACTGCTGTTAGGATAACTGTTAGGAAACTTGTAAATATAAATATAGAATAGATCTTGTGTATATCTTATTTTATTATCATTATACTTATCTTGTAGAAGAGGACTCCTTTTGCTATAAAAGGAGGTCCTAGGTTAAGGTTAGATATATGTTTTTCTTAGAGCTTCAAGGTTGTAACCCTAGTGATACAAAGATCACTCGTATTATTATTATTAATAATATTGGAGCTAACAGTTTGATAGATACATTATTCTCATTCATATACAACTGTTTCATTCACAATCAAACTTCTAAGTATTACTAAGTAGATTCCGCATACTTAGTGATATAACTCAAAGTATCATTCTAACATAGATCAAGGTGTTTAGATCCATCACATAATATGGCATCAGGTTAATGCTAGCACCCAGATCGGCCAAGGCGAAGCATTCAACCATACCCGGAAAAATACAAGGAATGAGAAATTTCCCGGGGTCTCCAAGCTTCTCGGGAAGCTTTTTCAAAAGAACTGCTGAGCAGTTCTCATTCAACGGAGTTCTAGCCATCTCGAAGAGTTTTTCCTTATTACTTAACAGATTTTTAATTGTTGATGCAAACTTGGGCATCAAGAGAATAGCATCCGCGAAGCTAATGTCAAAGTACAAATCTTGGAAGATTTGGAAAAATTTATCCATTTGGTGACTAGCCTTTTTGCGGAGCTTTTGTTCATTGAGACATGATGGGTAAGGAATAGAAGTTTTGGATTTAGGGTTGTCTACTGGAGTTTTTGGTGGTTCAAACACAACTCCAGGCTTACATCTGGTTTCTGGAATAACCTGAGGTTAGACGTGTGTGGTACTTCGTGGGATAGGAGATTGCACCTTGTCCTTTGTCACCTCAGGTTTACGTTCCACTACCTTTGGAGGAGAGGAAGAAGATGTAGTAGGAATCGCGGGTTCATCATATGAAACTCCACTTCTTGCTGTGATCGCCTTAGCATCGCCCCTCGGGTTAGCGATCGTGTTGCTCGGTAAAGTAGTACCTGAGCTCGAGGGTCGATCATTTAAAGACTTCTTGATATCAGAAATCTAGCTGACCAACAACTTGTTCAACTCCTCTTGGGATTTCATGAATTGCTTTAACAACTCGTCATATGAAGGCCCAGTTGGAACAATGGCTTGATTCGGATTAGGAAAATTTGGAGCTCGGTTGTTCGGATTGGGACCTTGATTTTGAAAATTACCCTGATTAGGGTTGTTGTTTCCATGAAAATATCCGGGATTGAAATTACCCTGACCTTGGTTTCGATTAAAGTTTCCTTGATGTTGGAAACCTTGATTTTGGAAACCTTGGTTTTGATTTTGAAAACCGTGACCCTGATTGAAGTTACCTTGGTTTTGGAAACCTTGGTTCACTCTATTTTGATTTTGGTTACAGTTTTGGACATTTTGGTTTTGATTAAAACCGGGAGGTCCAGGGTAGTGGTGAGGACGATAGTTCGGGTCCATAGGAGGGCGGTATTGATTGCCTCCTTGATTTTAGGACCCGGCAACAGCATGAGCTTCATATGGAGTACCATCAGTAGTTGTGCAATTGTAGTAGGCATGCGGCCCACCACAAGTCACACAGACTTCCACATTTTTAACCTCAGTAGGTGAAGGATGTTGTGGAAAAGAAACTTTCTTTTCTTGGGCGAGAACCAAAGCTTGAATAGCTTCAGTGAGCTTGTTAATCTTAGCATCCGTGCTAGATTGACCCACAGAAGATGAAGTAGAAGGACCCGCATTGATTTTGGAAACAATCAGCTTGCTTCGTGTAGAGCGGACCTTGGACTTGTTTTCTATGATTTGTAAAGCTTCTTTGGTGGTTCTACTCAAGAAGTTACCTCCCGCGGAGGCATTGAGTGAATCATGATCAGCTTGGCTCACGCCATTGTAGAAAGTATCAAGTTGCATCAACTCTGAGAAACCATGATGTGGACACATGCGAAGTAATTCTTTGAAACGATCCCACTCGTGGTCTTGGAACGTGGGAAGAATTCATTCACAAATTTTTTGACAAGATCTTCCCATGTTTCAATAGATCGAGGAGGTTGTTTTTCAAGCCAAATTCGGGCTTGTCCCTCGAGGGAGAATGGGAAGAGAAGAAGTTTGATTGTTTCAGATGGAACATTCTTGTACTTGATGGTTGACGTGATTTTATTGAACCATCGAATGTTAGCATGAGGATCGTCCCTCTCAAAACCGTATAATTGACTTGAGGTTACAAGATTGAGTAACCCGGTTTTGAGCTCAAAATTATCAGCCATGATGGCTGGAACAACGATAGCATCTCCATAACCCTCAATGGGGACTTGGAGAAGTTCACACATGGGGCGGTCTTCCGCCATGGTGACAGCAGATGTGGCAACAGTACGGATCTCAGATCCGACTGTTGGTGCTGAACGTCTACGAGTTCTTCGAGGTTTAACAAGCTTACGTAATGGGCTCATGGACCTTGAAGAACGAGTACGCATGCACCAAAAACAAAATCACTCAAAACAAAATCGAGGAAAAACGACGATGAAGTTAAACCAATAATCACAAGTGAATGGCTTCTTTAAGAAAGGTACACCACTCACAGGGATACAATGGCAAGTTTTGATCTTATGTTTAGAAACTTATTAATGTCCACACCCCCAGTTGGTAGGTGTTCTGTCTTAGTTTGCGACGGTTTATTTTTATGTATTATTATTCACAAGAAAAAGACGGATGTTTTTGAGTTTTTGTGTGTATGTGAAAAAACTTTTGGAATTATTTTTGGTATCGTTACGTTTAACCAAAATCTTATCTCTTTAAGAATCACCTTAAAAAGAAACCCGATTTAGAAAACGTTACGATCTGTTTTGTTTGTTTTTTAATTAATTTTTTTTTAGGTGTTTTAACACTTTAGGAAAAGTGTTAATGACTTTTTTGTGTTTTGATTTAAAATTTACAAAAGTGATGGGATTTTTAAAGTGATGATGGTGAAATAACACTAATCTCTTAAGACGCTGCAGAAACGCGCACACCTCCCCGGCAACGGCGCCAAAATATGATTGGCTCTAAATAGTCAACTAAAGTCAACCACATATGTGGTCAATATAGTCAAACAACCTAGACCAATGCTTCCAGGTAATATAGGGTATCACAAGGTCGTTAAGTCCCGACGAGGTGTGAATTGTGCTTTAGCGCTCTTGTGATCGGGTGAATCTCACAGGAAAGGGTTATTATGAGAAATATTTGAGAATTATGAAATGAAATAGCTTAGGAAAGCTATGTGATTGATTACGTGAATTTGGATTAAGAAGAAACGCTTTAAAACCTAAACACGTACGTCTTAATTACAAACGTGTACTGACGTATGAAATAAAAAGTAAATCTAAAGAAATAAAAAGGCTACGGATATGAAATTGATATTTTTACAATCCTAATAAATAAAGAAAATTTTTAGAAAAAGAAAAATAATTTTTACACCTTTTAATTAATTATGATTAATTAATTACTATTTTCTAATTACTTTTTAATTATCTAAATTACCCTAAATTATAATTAATTATGAAATTACACTAGAAAATTGAAAATAATATTTGGAAAAATCAAAAATAACTTAAAACTAATTTTAAAATTAAATTTGTATTTTTTTTATTTTTAAATTAAATATTATTAATTATTAACTAATTATCAATTATTTACTTATTAAACTAATTAAAATAAGAAAATTAGAATATGAACAGTAAAAATTATAGAAGAAATCTTAAAAATGTTTAAACTTATATAAAATCTAGGAAAATTATAAAAACTAGGTATTACTTAATGAAATCTAATTTTGCTATTTAATACTTTAATATTAATTAATAATTTATTAAACTAATATTAATTCTAAAAATTACTAAATGACAAAGGAAAAATCTAGAAAAATTCTCAAAAATACTTCAAACTATTAGGAACTGAAGAAAAATATGAAAATACATAAGTGCTTGATAATAAGCTAAAAAGAAAAATGAAAAAGATAACTTCTATTAAATAGAAGCTATAACTATATTTAAGGTTGGATTTTCGGGTTTTTCTTTTTAAAAACCTACTTTAAACTAAAAATGTGAGACTTTTTGTGAATTGGACTAAGCTATTGCTTAACAATAAGCACTTTGGAGTGCTTATGCCTTGATAGTTGACTTTGGTCAACTGTGAGAGCAAAAAGCTTTGAAATAACCTATAGGCTGAGACACAAAAGTAAATTAAGCTACAAGGTACTGAGATTAACACAACAAACTGAAAGTAAACTAATAAGCACTAGGAAAAAGCTAGGAAGCAACAAATAAGCTCACTAATACACCACAGACCATATGGACCAAAAAGGATATTTGCAGCCCAATGTAGGGCCCACCAGGGAGTTCAGGCGTCCAATATTAGACTTGATCCTACAAGATGGACTGATAAGCTTCAAAATAAGCCAGGGTTCATACACTGCAGGTCTGTTTGGGCAATTGTGGGACCCACACAAAAATTCACAAAAATAAAATGACTATGGGACTTCAAAGTTCAGCTGGGGGACTATGAATTGGTAAAAATTTCAAGACCTAGATCCTAATACAAAATTCAAAACAATTCATGCCATTTTTGAGATTTTTTCTAATGTGCAAATTTGACTTTTGTGATTATGCTACTAGTCTGACTTTGATGAACTTCTACTGCTTCTGAATGATTAATACATGTTTATTAAACCTAAATGAAACTAAGTCAAGCAATCTAATCTAGTTTTGTATTGAAATCAAAGGTTTGGAACACCAAAACACCAATAGATAGGCTGTTGAGGTGAGTGAGTGTTGAATTTGAGTTTTATTCAATTGAAACTTTGATTTTATGACTTACTTATGCTATTGAACCTTGTTGTGACCTATACCAACTGAAACCAACAACAAAAACAAACCACAACTCACAGAACAAACTCAATCCCAACACCCCTTAATGAAGCTGTTTTTGTGATTTATGCTACAAGTGAGTGATTTAGACCAAGATTTTGATGCAGGAATACTTATAATGCTATAATAAACTGAAATGAGCATGTAAGGACCAACAAGAACATCAAACACCTAAATATACTTTATTATGCTAAATTGGCAGTTGCTAAACAGTTAAGAAGCAAATCTCAAACTAAGTTGCTTTATACTACCAAATAAGCATCACTAGCAAATACATGAATAAATAAGTAAGAATAAACATACAGTAAGCACAAATGATCAAGTGAACAGTACAATGCCAGAAATATGGAAAATACTCACAATATTTATTCCAAGCAGACAACTAAAGAACCCAAGATCACAAACACCCTAATACCTCCCATGAGGTACTAAAACCAATTTCCATCCATATTTAATGTTGCTTCAAGCTGTCTTCATCCTCCACAGTGAATTTTTTATTTCCCACTAATTTATTATTGATTTTTTTTATTTTTTTTATTTTTTTTTTGTATTTTCTAGTTTATGAACTAAAACTCTTTGAAAGGCTTCACAAGCTTTGAAAAGCTTATAAGCAGGCTTATATGAACTAGGTTATACTTCAAGTTACAACTTCTAACAGTACTTTGATTAAAATGAAATTTCCATTAAAATTGCATAAACTGACTTGCACAAAGAAACTTGAAATTTTTGATTCAAATACTTCTCAAATACATTCAGGAACTAGAGATTACACTTGAAAACTAAATTCTATAACTAAAACAGGGAATTACATGAAAATGGTTTAAAAATAATAACTAAGTAACTGCTACTGAGCCCCGCTGCTTCTCTTTCTTCTTATAGGGGACCTCTAGGGTTAGTGAAACCCTCTGCCTCTTTCCCACTTCAATCCTGAGTCGTTGGATTACTCAAACTCATCTTGACCTTTAAATGTAATTTTGGCGCCAATTTTCTTTTTTTTCAGTTAGATAACTTGGAAGACTTTAGGGGAAATTAATGCTTCTTGGTGTTTTGTTGAGAGTCAATGAGACAGGGAGTGGTGTTGGTGAGGTGGAGGTGAGGGGAGATGGCAAGTTAGCAGGTAGCAGCAAGTGGGAGAAGGTGGGAGAGGTCAAATGGTTTGACTTGGGGGTGATAATAAAATGGGGGTGAGTTTGTTTTTTTATTTGAGGATGGTGTTGGGTTGGATGGGAGATGGGCCAAAAAAGGTGGTGATGGGCTGGTGTGTGTTTTGGAATTGGATTTGGTTTGTATTGATATTACAAGGACCTCTTTTGCAAAGGCTGAAATTTGAGGGGTTTGAAATGCAATTTTCCCAACTTCATCATAAGGACCATTTTTGTCAAGGTTTAATAACACAAGGACCTTGTTTGATGATTTCCAAAATTTAAAATTCCTAGGGACCATTTTTGCCAATTTTGAAACTTCAGGGACCTAAGTTATCATTTTGAAATTTTGAATTTTAAAAGACTAATTTTGACAACTTTTGGATCCCTAAGGATCTTAGATGATAATTTTCCATATTTTGAATAACCAGGGACTAGTTTTGTCATTATATGAAAGTTGGGGGACTGAAACTGCCAATTTTGCAAACTTTGTTCGTTTTTCATTTGTTTTTACTCATTTTGCATCTGAAACATATAAAACACAATCCCTGAGATATTTTCAGTATTTTGATGCATTTTTGAGTGTTTTTGGATGTTTTGCAGTTCAGATTTGACCAAAAATGATGAGTGTTTAAGCACTCATCAAAGAGCCTCCCGATAAATCAAACTTGTGGTGGTATGGACCATTCACGATCAAAAATTTAGGTCACAATGGAGTAGCACTCTTGAACAGCGAAAGGGGTGGAGAAATGACTGTGAATGTCGAACGATTGAAACATTACTACCCGAATAGCGTTGATTCTATTGACAAGGGGTACATCATATTGCGATACGAGATCACGTAATAGCCCGTGACCTTGAGTCTAGCTACAAGACTCGTAAATAAAGAAAAAGCGCTTCTTGGGAGGCATACCAAACTTTATTTGTTTGATTGGTTGTTTGTTTGATTTTATTTGTTACCGTATGCATGTTTTATTTTTATTCTTTGTGGCTCATGTTTCAAAATAAATTGTGAAAATGCTTTACCTTGTTGTTTAACTTCGTCTTAACTTCATATAAAGGTATTTCGCAAAAGATAAGTGTAAGGGAAATCTAAATTTGTTTCTGAGAACGAGCTTGAACATGAATCACAACAATATTAAACGAACATGTATATTAGTATTTGTTTGTGTCAAATGCTTGTATCGAGTCATAATGATGTTTTGCAGAAATTCCAGGAATTAAGGCATGAGTTTTTCCAGAAATTTTGCGGAAACTTAACATAAGATTTCTGTCAGAGCACTCTGACGGCATCAGGGTTATAACCTGACGGCGTCAGGTGTAAAATTCTGAAAAAGTTTGCGAGTTTTATTTTTCTACCGGAGTCTTAAAGTTTTTGTTAATTCTATAAACTCCGGGAAATCTGCAACATTTCATTCCACAAGCATTATATCTTAATTTGCTTTCTAGGATAATTGCATATATAGATTGCCGCCGATTTTACGCGAGGTTTGCCATGATTGTTTTCTCAGGTTTAACAGGTTATATTGGACAAGAAGATGATTTATATTTTTTTGAGGGAAGCTTTCAACGTTCATTTTCTTGGAGGAGGATCTAACCTTGTTACCATATTATCTACACCGAACGAATCAGGGGAGTATTTGTTTCATTTTTTTACCTTCAATACTTTTACATCCTTTTCATTGAACATTGGGGACAATGTTCAGCCTAAGTGTAAGAGGAGGGTAAATGATGATACCTTAGAGAATGCAATTGCACTTGAGTTTTTTTTGTTCAAAAGTAGGTGTATAATAAAATTAAGAGAAATACTTGTTAGGGCAATTTTAGCGCCAAATTTAAAATTTTTTACAACATTTAGGAGTGAAGCTTTAATCTTAATGAGCATCTTATTGATAGGAGTTGTATGACTAGCACGAAAAACCGTACCACTCAAAATTTCCACCCCAAATATGTGAGGTTCGCCCCTAGATTTGTTAGAAAAAGATTCTTATGAGTGTACCGGTAGTACTTAGATTCTAGAACTTGCTGATGCGTAGGAATTGCACCAGGCTTTACTTCTCGAGGGATCTCGAGAAGCTTACAACCCCCACCAGGCAGTGTACCTGATCGTTGTAGTAAAGTATAGTGACAAGTACATGGGGATTGATCGTTCAGCTAAGAATAGTGTCGCTAGGATTAGAAAACCTAAAGACTATGTCTAGAGATGCGGGATGATTCTTTTTGTATTTTTAGGTTTTTATAAAAAGAAAGTAAAATCTCGGTTTTGAAGGAGTGGGCGGAATTAGTTGCTATTCAACTAACCCAATTACTAAGATGCAATCAAAACAAAATACTAAAAATGAAAATAAACAAAATTAAGATAGAGGTGTGAACAATATATGGGAGAATTGTGTTTACTTAGATTTCACTACTCCCTAGATATCTTTTACAGGTTAATTACTTGTTACAGTTGCGTGGATGACGGATTGTATTCCTTAATACCATTCATGGGGTGGCGTACTTACTTCCCCAATTCTATAAGCGCCTACTTCACTCCTATGTCGAGCCGGCTAAGAAGCTCCTAACATGGAATCACTAGAATTTGATCATGCATTAAATACAACCAATAAAACCTACTACACATCGGTTCATGTTTCTTAAGACGTTCAAGCATGTTACACAATGGAGATCTGCCAGTTTTCTTAAGCCTAACATTGAAATCATTCATCCAATACAACTATAAACAAGCAATCAACCTATAATTAACATCTAAGTTTCATTACATCTAAGCAAACACATGAAAGATCTAGCCTAGCATGTTAAAATCAAGACAAGCATAAGATATATTCAAACAACACATACACATATTGAATAAATTGAAAGAGGACTTATCTTAATTGAACATGAAAGGTTTCAAGGGGTGAAAACCCTTGAAAATACTGTTACAAACGACCTAGGGTTTATTAGGTTCGACCCTAGTATTCTCCACACAAGTTCCTCTCTTAATGAATGAAAAATAGAAAAGTATATATAGATTTTGTGAGGTGACGGAGTCAAGAGTAAATGTCTGACGCCGTCATCTCGCCGCCAAATAAATTCTCGGACTGCCTAGATCTGGGTTTGACGCCGTCACGTGTACTCCTTATGCAGGCCGTCACCATATTAACTCTTGACGCCCTTCTCTTGATGCCTTCAGGTTTTCTCTGGGTCGTCATGGATTTTGCCCCTGACGCCGTCACAATTTCCTTTTTGACGCCGTCAAGTACTGTTCTCAGTATGGAAAATTAAGTCTTTGCCGTTTTCTTCACTTTTATGCTCCAAAAACATCCAAAATGCTTCCTTTTCCAGAATTCACTCCCAAAGTACCTAAAATCACAAAAGGAACGATTTAGGGCAATATTTGATCAAATAAATTCAATTCCGGGGGCTTAAATGACCCCCTAAAAACGGTTCATTTTTCACCTCATCATATACCCTTACACTTGAGATTTGCTTGTCCTCGAGCAAATGCGCTTTTATTCTAGTCAAAATACAAGTTAGGGGTCATTTAACACTAATATAAAAGTAATTACAACAAATAATCGTTCCACTAAAGACCAAAGACAAGCACGGAGGTGATACACTAGCATCTCACAAATAGTGTTTAGATACTCACATCTCTCGGGTGTAATAAAGTATATATCATAATATGGAAATGGAAAACATCTCTCACTACCTGTCATAGCAAAATAGATTACCATAGGCTTGGGAAAGGATCAAACCTCCACCACATGGCGTAAGCACCAAGGATAAACTATCAAAGAGGTCTTTTAAAGGGTTGTAACGTTAGGTGTAGGGATATGGAATACACGGTTTTTTTGGATATAGGCAGTCTTTACTAGTGGCGAGTTAACAATCTTGGTTAATTACATGTACAATGTGGCGTTGATAAGCCAAGACTAGACTCGACTTAAGCTAATAAATTAAAAATAACAAAAACATAAAATGAACATAGAATAAAAAGGATGGTAGTCCGTATGTTTTCCTCTTTTTTTTTTTTTTGCATACACTCTTACCCTACCATCCAAAATAATACATCATAGGGAATGAATATTTCCTTTACACTTGAATTTTTACATACTTTACAATAAACTAATCTAATGACTCGAATTAAGATAATCAAAACACTTGGAGTACTTTTAAGATTAACGTACATACGGGGGTAATATATGATGTTCTTCCCCATTACTCCATAACATTAGTACTTTACCCATGAGTCCCAATCGTCCCAAAACAATATGTACAAGGATATGACTCGACTTAGCAACCATGTAATCAATTAGATAATTAACTTAGGGTTTAACAAATAACAATAATGCACTAAAGATGAGTGCATACACGGAAGGCTAAGGCGATTTGGGTGTACATTTAAGTGGGGTGTAACAAATTGTTCCTTTAAGTAAGATGCTTAAAGTTAGAAACGAAAAGATAGGCTCGGAGGGGTGTACTAGGGGTTTCGTGTACTAAAAATGAGTACAACGCTAAGGGTGTGGGAAAAATTAATTGACTTAACTAGCCAAGTAATATGACTTAAATAGTCAAGTAATTATGATACAGGTTTAACACAAGGGTGATCCTAATGCCTCTTATCATGTAGTAAATCCTACTACACGAATGTAGTCTCACTAGCTGTCTCGGGATGCATCACTAACGCAAGTTCTAGAATCTAAATGCTACCGGTACACTCATAAGCACTAATAGTAAATGCTTTTCCTATCAAATCTAAAGGCGAACCTAACATATTTGGGTGAAAAATTTTTCTGAATGGTACGGTTTTGTGCTAGTCATACGACTCCTATCCATGAGACGCTTGCTAAGGCTAAAGTTTCACTCCTAAATGTTGTAAAAAAATTTAAACTTGGTGCTAAAATTGCACTAACAAGTATTTCTCATAGTTTTATTACACATCTAACATCAAACAAACAAACTCAAGCGAAAGTGTATCTGTAAGGTATCATCATTTTACCCTCCCCTTACACTTAGGATGAACATTGTCCCCAATGTTCAAGTAAAGAATGTAAAAGTGAAATAAGTAAAACGAATGAAATCAAATACTCCCCTGATTCGCTCGGTTGGATAATAAGGTGGCCAGGTTAGATCTTCCTTCAAGAAAATGAACAATCAAAGCTTCCCTTCCAGAATATAAATCATCTTCTTGTCATACATAACCTGTAAAACCTGAGAAAACAGACAAGGCAACCTCGCGTAAAATCGGCGGCAATCTATATATGCTAACAAATCCTAGAAAACAAAATAAGATATAATGCTTGTGGAATGATGCTTGCAGATTTCCTGGAGATTATAAAACTAAAGATTCGACAAAAACTTTAAGACTCCGTTAGAAAAACAAAACAGGTAAAATTTCCAGAATTTTACACGTGACGCCGTCAGAAGTGACCTGCAGAAGTTCTTATGTTAAGTTTTTGGAAAATTTCTGAAAAAAACTTCGTCCTACTTCCTGGAAAATCCTGCAAAACACCATTATGACTCGATACAAGCATTTGACTCTAACAAATACGAATATACATGTTCACTTAATATTGTGAAGAATCATGATCATTGTTTGTTTCTTTAAAAACATATTTGGGGTTTCCCCTTACACTTATCTTTTGCGAAATACCTTTGGATGAAGTTAAGACTAAGCCAAACAACAAAATAAAGTATTTTCATCATTTTAGTTTTGAAACATGATCTACCAACAATAAAAATAAAGCATGCATACGGAAGCAAATAACAATTAAACAAAATAAAAATCACACAAAACATGGGTTGTCTCCCAAGAAGCGCTTTTCTTTATTTACGAGTCTTGTAGCTAGACTCAAGGTCATGGGCTATCGTGTGTCGCTTATGCTCACATAACCAAGCGTGAGCCATCTAATAATCGCCTCATCTTTCTTATAATCATCCCCTAACTCTAAACATCCGCGATAGTACCTTTTATTCTTTTCATGAGTATATTTAAGCCCTTTTCTCTTATCATTCTCACTTAGCATTTCTATGGGCGGATACCTACTACACTTCTCCATGGAAAAATCCTTGAACCTAGGGTGTGCACGGGGCATTTGGTAGACAAAATCTTCATCCCCATCCAAGAATGTAATTAACCCTTCCATAAGTTTTTCATCAAGGTTGGTCAACCTTTTGAAAGGTTTTCCAAACACAGCTTGGGTTAACTTACTATCAATAAATTCTCCTAGATTCTCTATAACTATGAACTCAACAAGATAAACGAAGCTTCCTACAAACACATGCAATGACATTGCCCTAGCAATAACATTATCTCCTTTGTATTCTAACTCATCTACCATGATTTTATTATATTCACTACGAGAGATTATGTTCATTGGGAGAGATGAATTAAGGTAGGCATTAAAGCTCCTAAATCCAATCTTACAAGGAAATTGCATATAGAATGATCTATCACTCTCAATCCTTGTTCTAGGGTTGACATACCTAAGAGGGTTCACTTCATCTTCCATCTTGTACTCATTAATCACATCACCATCATCTAGACCCTCATCGGAGTCTGAATAGTAAAAAGGACTAGCCCTATGGTCATCATCGTGGTCAGACTCCTCCATTTCAGAATTATTGTCAAAGTGGTGGTTAGGCGATAGGTTAGGTGGATTCTCATTTTCCACTAAAGGGATTGGGACGGGCATTTGGAGAATCCTACGACGAAAAACACGAATAACAGGAATCAAACAATCAATGTTATTGTTATCCATCGAGATAGTTTACGAACAAAGGAAACAAAGAAATAAGATAGACTAAAGAGAACCTAAAAATAAAAATAAAATCTTACTGGAAAGGAATCTAGCAAGTAGACCTAATAAAAAGAGATCCTAACCTAGACAATAACTATTCCCCGGGCTGCAGCGCCAAAAACTTGATGCGTAGGGATTGCACCAGGCTTTACCTCTCGAGGGATCTCGAGAAGCTTACAACCCCCACCAGGCAGTGTACATGATCGTTGTAGTATAGTATAGTGACAAATACCGGGGGATTGATCGTTCAGCTAGGAATAGTGTCGCTAGGATTAGAAAACCTAAAGACTAGGTCTAGAGATGAGGGATGATTCTTTTTGTATTTTTAGGTTTTTATAAAAAGCAAGTAAAATCTCGGTTTGGAAGGAGTGGGCGGAATTAGTTGCTATTCAACTAACCCAATTACTAAGATGTAATCAAAACAAAATACTAAAAATGAAAATAAACTAAATTAAGATAGAGGTGTGAACAATATATGGGAGAATTGTGTTTACTTAGATTTCACTACTCCCTAGATATCTTTTACAAGTTAATTACTTGTTACAGTTGCGTGGATGACGGATTGTATTCCTTAATACCATTCATGGGGTGGCATACTTACTTCCCCAATCCTATAAGCGCCTACTTCACTCCTATGTCGAGCCGGCTAAGAAGCTCCTAACATGGGATCACTAGAATTTGCTCATGCATTAAATACAACCAATAAAACCTAGTACACATCGGTTCATGTTTCTTAAGACGTTCAAGCATGTTACACAATGGAGATCTGCCAGTTTTCTTAAGCCTAACATTGAAATCATTCATCCAATACAACTATAAACAAGCAATCAACCTATAATTAACATCTAAGTTTCATTACATCTAAGCAAACACATGAAAGATCTAGCCTAGCATGTTAAAATCAAGACATGCATAAGATATATTCAAACAACACATAGACATACTGAATGAATTGAAAGAGGACTTATCTTAATTGAACATGAAAGGTTTCAAGGGGTGAAAACCCTTGAAAATACTGTTACAAATGACCTAGGGTTTATTAGGTTCGACCCTAGTATTCTCCACACATGTTCCTCTCTTAATGAATGAAAAATAGAAAAGTATATATAGATTTTGTGAGGTGACGGCGTCAAGAGCAAATGTCTGACGCCGTCATCTCGCCGCCAAATAAATTCTCGGACTGCCTAGATCTGGGTTTGACACCGTCACGTGTACTCCTTATGCAGGCCGTCACCATATTAACTCTTTACGCCCTTCTCTTGACGCCTTTAGGTTTTCTCTGGGTCGTCATAGATTTTGCCCCTGACGCCGTCACAATTTCCTTTTTGACGCCGTCAGGTACTGTTCTCTGCATGGAAAATTAAGTCTTTGCCGTTTTCTTCACTTTTATGCTCCAAAAACGTCCAAAATGCTTCATTTTTCAAAATTCACTCCCAAAGTATCTAAAATCACAAAAGGAACGATTTAGGGCAATATTTGATCAAATAAATTCAATTCCGGGCTTAAATGACCCCCTAAAAACGGTTCATTTTTCGCCTCATCACTTGCGTTATTGATGCATCCCGAGACCGCTAGTGAGACTACATTCGTGTAGCTGATGAGGCGAAAAATGATCCGTTTTTAGGGGGTCATTTAAGCCGGAATTTGAATTTATTTGATCAAATATTGCCCTAAATCGTTCCTTTTGTGATTTTAGGTACTTTGGGAGTGAATTCTGGAAAAGGAAGCATTTTGGACGTTTTTTGTGCATAAAAGTGAAGAAAACGGCAAAGTCTTAATTTTCCTTGCTGGGAATAGTACTTGACGGCGTCAAGAGCAATTTTATGACGGCGTCAGGAGCAAAAATGATGACGGCCCAGAGAAAACGTGACGGCATCAAGACAAGGCCGTCAAGAGTAAAAGTGGTGACGGCCCAGAACATGATTACACATGACGGCATCAGATCTGGATCTAGGTAGTTCGAGAATATTATGGACGGCGGGTTGACGGCGTCAGAACTTTCTTCTTGACGATGTCACCTTAGTAAATCTATATATAGTTTTTGTAATTTTCATTCTAAAGGGAGGAGAATTTTAGGGTCGAACTTAGTAAACCCTAACACGACTTTTACAGTATTTTCAAGGGTTTTCACCCTTTGAAACACTTCATGTTCAATTGAGATAAGTATCCTTTCAATTCATTCAATATGTCTATGTGTTGTTTGAATATATCTTACGCTTGTCTTGATTTTAACATGCTAGGCTAGATCTCTTGTGTGTTTGCTTAGATGTAATGAAACCTAGATGTTGATTATAGGTTGATTGCTTGTTTATAGTTGTAATGGGTGAATGATTTCAATGTTAGGCATAAGAAAACTGGCAGATCTCCATTGTGTAACTTGCTTAAACGTCTTAAGAAACATGAACCGATGTGTACTAGGTTTTTATGGTTGTATTTAATGCATGAGCGAATTCTAGTGATCCCATGTTAGGAGCTTCTTGCAGGCTCGACATAGGAGTGAAGTAGGAGCTTATAGAATTGGGGAAGTAAGTACGCCACCCCATGATTGATATTAAGGAATATAACCCGTCATCCACGCAACTGTAACAAACAATTAACATGTATAAGATATCTAGGGAGTAGTGAAATCTAAGTAAACAAAATTCTCCCATATATTGCTCACACCACATTAGTAATTAGCTTAATTTACATTTCTGTTATTTTATTTTTATTGCATCTGTAGTCATTGGGTTAGTTGGCTAGCAACTAATTCTGCCCACTCTTCCAAAAACCGAGATTTTTACTTGCTTTCATAAAAATATAAAAATACAAAAAGAATCATCCCTCACCTCTAGATCTAGTTTTTAGGCTTTCTAATCCTAGCGACACTATTCCTGAGTTGAACGATCAATCCCCCGGTACTTGTCACTATACTATACTACAACGATC
The DNA here is from genome assembly GCA_030686995.1 of Artemisia argyi. Lineage (NCBI taxonomy): Eukaryota > Viridiplantae > Streptophyta > Magnoliopsida > Asterales > Asteraceae > Artemisia > Artemisia argyi. Next base: position 95,639,273 of record CM060693.1, read on the forward strand.
AGGTACACTGCCTGGTAGGGGCTATAAGCTTCTCGAGATCCCTCGAGAGGTAAAGCATGGTGCAATTCCCACGCATCAAGTTTTTGGCGCTGCAGCCCGGGGAATAGTTATTGTCTAGGTTAGGATTTCTTTTTATTAGGGCTACTTGTTAGATTCCTGTCTAGTAAGATTTTATTTTTATTTTTAGGTTTTCTTTAGTCTATCTACTTCTTCGTGCCTTTGTTAGTAATATAAATTCATTGACTATTCCGTTGACCATTATGGAAAACGCGAATCCACCCCTTTCCCCTAGAGAAGTGGCTTTGTTACGTGAACAAATTGAGAGTGAGATTAAGGAACTTAGGGAGCTTAATAGGTTGATTAATGTTGAGCTCGACCATGCATTTAGTGAGCTAGCGACCGCCTTGTATTCAAATAAGGACCTAGGGACTAAAGATTTTGAGGATGTATACCCCACTAAGGAGGAGATTGATCCAAAGCTAGATGATTATTTTAATCTATACCCCACTAAGGAGGAGATTGCTTACTATAATAATCTTATTGATAATCCTCGACCTCCTTTTACTAGAATCGAACCTAAGATAAAGAGAGGCGATCCTAAGAATGCTAAGATACCATGTATGATTGAGTATAAACATATTGACAATGCTTACATTGATTTTAAATCCCCAATCAACATTATGTCCCAAATACCCCGGTGGAGTTTGTAACTTTGTCGGGAGAATTAAAGGTCTACATGTCTTTGTTGGGAATTTTACTTATATCACAGACTTTATGGTTGTTGAAGATCTTGCTAATGTTATTGATTATCCCTTATCTAATGTTGTGTTTGGTAAACCATTTGTTGAAGAGTCTAAGTTAGAATATGATGAGGTAGAAGGGACAATCCGATTTGCTAGTAACACCGATAGGATCACTTATAGAATGCCTAATAGAATGAAAGAAGTTCGTTTTGTGCCTCGATTTGACATGGATAACATTGGTGCTTTCGAGGACATCAATGAAGAGGATAAGGAAAAGGGCATGGACTATGTATGGGAGAAGAAGAGCCTTTCCTATAAAGATTGCTTGACTCTAGGACCAAAATATAGAGTTGATAAGGAATTTGCTAATAGAATCATAGGAGCAATTGAGCAAAAGGTGTTTGGTCTCTATAAAGAACATTTACAATCGGTGGAAAGTGAGACAAAGGATGAGGTCACGTAGTAAGCCATGACCTTGAGTCTAGCTACAAGACAAATAAATAAAGAAAAGCGCTTCTTGGGAGGCAACCCATGTTTTGTGTGATTTTTATTTTGTTTGATTGTTATTTGTTTCCGTATGCATGCTTTATTTTTATTGTTGGTAGATCATGTTTCAAAACTAAAATGGTGAAAATACTTTATTTTGTCGTTTGGCTTAGTCTTAACTTCATCCAAAGGTATTTCGCAAAAGATAAGTGTAAGGGGAAACCCCAAATATGTTTTTAAGGAACAAAATTGATCATGATTCTCAACAATATTAAATGAACATGTATATTCATATTTGTTAGAGTCAAATGCTTGTATCGAGTCATAATGATGTTTTGCAGGATTTTCCAGGAAGTAGGACATAAGTTTTTCCAGAAACTTAACGTAAGAATTTCTGCTGGTCACTTCTGACGGCGTCAGGAAGAAATTCCTAACGGTGTCACGTGTAAAAATTCTGGAAATTTTGCTAGTTTTGTTTTTCTAACGGAGTCTTAAAGTTTTTATCGAATCTTTAGTTTTATAATCTCCAGGGAATCTGCAAACACTCATTCCACAAGCATTATATCTTACATTGTTTTCTAGGATTTGTTATCATATATGGATTGCCGCCGATTTTATGCGAGGTTGCCTTGTTTGTTTTCTCAGGTTTAACAGGTTATGTATGACAAGAAGATAATTTATATTCTGGAAGGGAAGCTTTGATTGTTCATTTTCTTGGAGGAAGATCTAACCTTGTTACCATACTATCCATACCGAGCGAATCAGGGGAGTATTTGATTTCATTCTTTTACCTGTTTTACTTTTACAATCTTTAATTGAACATTGGGGACAATGTTCATCCTAAGTGTAAGGGGAGGGTAAAATGATGATACCTCATAGGATACACTTTCGCTTGAGTTTGTTTGTTTGATGGTAGGTGTGTAATAAAGCTAAGAGAAATACTTGTTAGTGTAATTTTAGCGCCAAATTTAAAATTTTTTACAACATTTAGGAGTGAAACTTTAGCCTTAGCAAGCATCTCATGGATAGGAGTCGTATGACTAGCACAAAACTGTATCATTCAGAAAAATTTTCCACCCAAATATGTGAGGTTCGCCTTTAGATTTGATAGGAAAAGCATTTACTATTAGTGCTTATGAGTGTACCGGTAGCATTTAGATTCTAGAACTTGCTTTAGTGATGCATCCCGAGACCGCTAGTGAGACTACATTCGTGTAGTAGGATTTACTACATGATAAGAGGCATTAGGATCACCCTTGTGTTAAACCCGTATCATAATTACTTGACCATTTAAGTCATATTACTTGGCTAGTAAAGTCAACTAATTTTTCCCACACCATGAGCATTGTACTCATTTTTAGTACACGAAACCCCTAGTACACCCCTCCGAGCCTATCTTTTCATTTCTAACTTTAAGCATCTTAATTAAAGGAAGAATTTGTTACACCCCACTTAAATGTACAACCAAATCGCCTTAGCCTTCTGTGTATGCACTCATCTTTAGTGCATTATTGTTATTTGTTTAAACCCTTAGTTAATATTGTTTTGGGACGATTGGGACTCATGGGTAAAGTACTTGTGTTATGGAGTAATGGGGAAGAACATCATATTATTACCCCCATATGTGCGTTAATCTTAAAAGTACCCCAAGTGTTTTGATTATCTTAATTCGAGTCATTAGATTAGTTTATTGTAAAGTATGTAAAAATTCAAGTGTAAGGGAATGTTCATTCCCTATGATATATTATTTTGGATGGTAGGGTAAGAGTGTATGCAAAAAAAAAAAAAAAAAAAAAAAAAAAAAAAAAAAAAATCAAGAAAAAGAAAAAAAAAATTAGAAAAACAAAAGAGAAAAAACATACGGAATACCATCCCGTTTCATTTTATATTTGTTTTAAATTTTTGTTATTTTTCATTTATTAGCTTAAGTCGAGTCTAGTCTTGCCTTAGCAACGTCATATTGTACATGTAATTAACCAAGATGATTAACTCGCCACCAGTAAAGATTGCCGATATCCAACAGAACTGTGTATTCCATATCCCTACACCTAACGTTATAACCCTTTAAAAGACCTCTTTGATAGTTTATCCTAGGTGCTTACGCCATGTGGTGGAGGTTTGATCCTTTCCCAAGCCTATGGTAATCTATGTTGCTATGACAGGTAGTGAGAGATGTTTTCCATTTCCATATTGTGATATATACTTTATTACACCCGAGAGATGTGAGTATCTAAACACTATTTGAAAGGTGCTAGTGTATGACCTCCGTGCTTGTCTTTGGTCTTTAGTTGAACGATTATTTGTTGTAATTACTTTTATATTAGTGTTAAATGATCCCTAACTTGTATTTTGACTAGAATAAAAGCGCATTTGCTTGAGGACAAGCAAATCTCAAGTGTAAGGGTATATGATGAGGCAAAAAATGATCTGTTTTTAGGGGGTCATTTAAGCCGGAATTTGAATTTATTTGATCAAATATTTCCCTAAATCGTTCCTTTTGTGATTTTAGGTACTTTGGGAGTGAATTCTGGAAAAGGAAGCATTTTGGACGTTTTTGGAGCATAAAAGTGAAGAAAACGGCAAAGTCTTAATTTTCCTTGCTGGGAACAGTACCTGACGGCATCAAGAGCAATTTTATGACGGCGTCAGGAGCAAAAATGATGACGGCCCAGAGAAAACGTGACGGCGTCAAGACAAGGCCATCAAGAGTAAAAGTGGTGACGGCCCAAAACATGATTACACGTGACGGCGTCAGATCTGGATCTAGGCAGTCCGAGAATATTATGGGCGGCGGGTTGACGGCGTCAGAACTTTCTTCTTGACGCCGTCACCTTAGTAAATCTATATATAGTTTTTGTAATTTTCATTCTAAACGGAGGAGAATTTTAGGGTCGAACTTAGTAAACCCTAACACGACTTTTACAGTATTTTCAAGGGTTTTCACCCTTTGAAACCCTTCATGTTCAATTGAGATAAGTATCCTTTCAATTCATTCAATATGTCTATGTGTTGTTTGAATATATCTTACGCTTGTCTTGATTTTAACATGCTAGGCTAGATCTTTTGTGTGTTTGCTTAGATGTAATGAAACCTAGATGTTGATTATAGGTTGATTGCTTGTTTATAGTTGTAATGGATGAATGATTTCAATGTTAGGCTTAAGAAAACTGGCAGATCTCCATTGTGTAACTTGCTTGAACGTCTTAAGAAACATGAACCGATGTGTACTAGGTTTTTATGGTTGTATTTAATGCATGAGTGAATTCTAGTGAACCCATGTTGTGAGCTTCTTGCAGGCTCGACATAGGAGTGAAGTAGGATCTTATAGAATTGGGGAAGTAAGTACGCCACCCCATGATTGATATTAAGGAATATAATCCGTCATCCACGCAACTGTAACAAACAATTAACCTGTATAAGATATATAGGGAGTAGTGAAATCTAAGTAAACACAATTCTCCCATATATTGCTCACACCACATTAGTAATTAGCTTAATTTAAATTTCTGTTATTTTATTTTTATTGCATCTGTAGTCATTGGGTTAGTTGGCTAGCAACTAATTCCGCCCACTCTTCCAAAAACCGAGATTTTTACTTGCTTTCATAAAAATATAAAAATACAAAAAGAATCATCCCTCACCTCTAGACCTAGTTTTTAGGCTTTCTAATCCTAGCGACACTATTCCTGAGTTGAACGATCAATCCCCCGGTACTTGTCACTATACTATACTACAACGATCAGGTACACTGCCTGGTGGGGGTTGTAAGCTTCTCGAGATCCCTCGAGAGGTAAAGCCTGGTGCAATTCCCACGCATCAGTAGCGCTATTTACTACATGATAAGAGGCATTAGGATAACCCTTGTGTAAACATAACATTTGTTGGTTATTTTGATATCTTAATGAAACTATTGTTCTTTCACTTTTCATAATTCTTGAAATCAACCAATCCTTATATCTATCTCATTCTTTACTTGTGTAACATCAATATGGGCACCTAACAAGTGGTATCATTTGCCAAATAGAGATTGAAGTGTTATTTCTTAGTGTTAACGTGGGGTTTGAAGTGTTTTTTCTTTATATTTTTGCTTTTTCTTTGTGTCTTTCACTCAAATCTTGGAGCTTGGATTAGTTTTAAGATTGATACAGTGATTAGAAGCTTAGATTTTGCATAAAGTTTTGATCTTTTAAAGATTTTAGTATTATTTCTCCTACTTTATTGAGTTTTGTAGCTTCTTTGATATTAGAAAACTAGTTTTTGGTAGCTAAAATTTCATATTTAGTGTTTTATAAGTGTTGGGGAAGTTATTTGATCAATAGAACCTTATTTCTAAGCATTTTTCTTCAAAAAGTAGTGATTTTTACAAGTTTCTGGTCATTCTACGCTTAAGATTTTAGTATAGTACTACTTTATAGCTGTCAACAGCACTTTTTGGTCAGTCTACGCGTGAGTTTTGCCAAAAACCCCATTCCTACGCATAAGATCACTATTTACGCTTAAGTTTTGGTGGAAAACCCCTTTTCTACGCCTAAGATCCATTCCTACGCTTAAGATACAGATCCTACGCTTAAGTTGCCTGTTTACGCAGAACTTGGATTCTTACGCATAAGATTTAACCTTACGCGTAAGTCACAGATTTAGTATTAAGCTTCATCACGGTCTTCTCTTCGTGCTACGGTGACTCAGTACATCCCTAGCTTGGATAAGTTAGTGGAATGCTTCGACTACGGATATCTTTCAAGCTTAGACAAGTTTGAAAGATTTGTTTGGTCTTTGAACCTTAAGCATAAAATCTTACGCATAAGCTTAAAATTACGTGTAAAGGGAAATCTTACGCATAAACTTACATTTTACGCATAAAATCAACCTTTACGCATAACTTTTAAGTCTACACATAAGTTTTGTGTTACGCGTAAGATTCTGATCTTTGCCAAAGGATTCTTGATCTTAACCAAAGAAACGTACATTTCAATCTTCTACAAGATCCTACATTACACAAGTGTTCTAATATGTCTCAACCACCAAATTACTACTTCTCTCATCCTCAGCAACAACAACATCAGCAGTATCAGCCACAGCAATACCATCAGCAACAATCGTATCAACAACCATCACAATCACACTTTTAGCAACAACCGTTTCAGCCAAAACAACAATATCTCATGATGCAACAACATCAACTCATTCCTCAACAACAACCATATCCAATGTCACAACCACCCGATCAGTATTCGTCCAAACAACCTCACTGGTTTGATCGGATGTGTGAAGTTATTACAACTCAACAATCCAGACATGAGGCAGGATCACTTGAAACACCTCCAATGCTAACACCTAGGAACTATGTTCAGTGGTCAAGTCAATTCTTACGATTCCTTGAACTTAAGAAACCCCATGGGAAATACTTGAAACAAGTGATACTTGAAGGACCATTTGAGTGGCCAACTAGACTTGAAAGTGGAGATCCATCTGCTGATCCTCCTCGGGCTCCTGTAGAAAAACCCGTTCCAGAATCTCAACTCATAGAAGATCAGAAACTACATCGTGAAGCTGATGAATATGCAATGGCCTATATACTTCAAGGAATACCAAATCCAGTTTATCGGAGTGTTGATGCTCAAAAAACGGCTAAAGCTATGTGGGAACATGTTCATCTCCTAATGGAAGGCACTCAATTGAACAAAGATGATATGGAATCTAAACTTTACATAGAATACACTAACATCTCAATTGAACCAGGGGAGTCACTTGAATCCTATTATCATCATTTCACTAATGTGGTAAATGATTTGGAATGACACAAAATCACAGTACCAAGGATCGCAGTGAACTCCAAATTCGTCGGTAGTCTTGGTCCGGATTGGCAAAAGTATGTGACATTCGTTCGTCAAACAAAAAATCTTCATGATGCACCGTATGGCTTGTTGTATGACTTTCTGAAACACCATGAACCTGAAGTGGAGAAAGATCGTGCTCTTCGAGGAGGTTACTTACCACCACCAACACCAAATTCTTTGGCACTCGTAGCTCAATCTCAGTATACTCCACCTCTAATGTCAAATCATGCTTATGTTCAGGAACAAAATTACTTCAGCTACCCACAACCTACAACTCCAAATCAGATGATCCCATGTGATTCTTCACAGCAATCTAATCAACCTATTCCATATGAAAACAGTGAGTCAATGTACTACTCTAATTCTAATGACGATGAAGATGATGACTTCAATACGTTGAATCAAGGACTTGCTCTCATTGCTCGTGCCTTCAACAAATTCTCAAACAAAAAAAACAACTGTCTTCGCTCTTCATCAAACACTAGGAATCAAGCTGTCATTCAAGATGGGAGGGTTGAGATACAGAATCGAAATTATGGACGATCAGGTGGTTATTCGGGAAATTCTGGAAATGAACAAAGGTTCAACAACAATGGAGGGTTCAGAAACAACTCTGGTGCTACTCAGAAAAGGAATGAAAGTGTTGCAACTGGGAACTCTAACTCAGGGAATGCAGTATGGTGCTACAACTACAATGAGAAAGGTCATATTGCAACAGCATGTCCAAAACCGAGAACTCGGGGCAGTAAGTTTCACAAGCAGGCATTACTCATGGCTCTCAAAGATGAAAAGGAAGGACATTTCACTGAGCAGGAGAACATCTTCATGGCAAATGCGTACAATGATGATGACATGGAAGATCTGGAAGCAAATGCTGTTGTGATGCTTATGGCCAACATGTAGGAACTTCATATGAATGATTCAGGCCCAATGTATGACATTGATGGCTTATCTCAGGTACATGATCTTAATGCGTGCCTAATACATGAAATTGCATCACCCTCTGCTTCTGAATCAGACAAGGCACAAGTTGTTCCATCTGACTCATCTTTATCTTTTCAAGAAGATGAACAAATGAACACAGTTGTTATATTTGATGATGACACAGTTGTTTCATTTGATAATCCTATTGAGAATGATAAACATGATCCTGTAGAACAACATGAACCATTGTTTGATCCAGACCCTGACCTTATATTGTTGTCTAAACAACTGAACGCTCAACAATTCCAAATAATGAAATGAATGAGAAAAATCAAGCTTTAAAAGTAACAAATAAGTCACTTTCAAGAGACATTGAGTGTTATAAAATACAGCTCTCAAATCTGGAACACAAGGTTAAACATGAAAAAAGTTTTGAAAAAGCTTTTCAAGAATATTACAATAAAGAACAAGATCTTCAATACAAAATGCAAGATTTAATTGAGTCAAATGGGAAGTTGGTTTCAAAACTTGAAAATGATAAGTTTGAACTTCAAAAACAGGTTGAACAACTACAAAAAGAACTTTCAAAAACTCAAACAGAGCTGTCAACTTGCAAAAAGGATTTTTATGAACATAAAGTGCGAAAAAGGAAATATGAAGAAAAATTATTATATGAAATTGTCGATCTAGAAAAACAACTTAAAGAATTTCGTAATGTTGTTTATAAAACCGGGGGCTCAGTCACAACAATTCAAAAATTTACTTTAAAACCGAGACCCGATAAGGGTTTTGCACTTGGTAATTACAAATCAATGTTTCTTCACAAAGCGTTCAAAGAAAATCCTAAAATTTATAGTATGGAATATATGCGTGATGATACGATTGTGCGTACTATTGTTTATGATACTGAGGAAGAGGAAGAACTTGAAGAAGAGAGTCGATCAAAAATGAGTCAAGTTGAATATTGGAAACCATATGATTATTCAAAAGCTCCTCACATTTCTAAATCTTTTGTTCCTCAAAAGGAAATACATGAGAAATCTTGGTTTGTCACTGAGTCATATGTTTCATCTTCTAATGCGGCTCCTGACCAAACTATGGCACAAGTTAATGGTCCTTTACCATCTTCTGGTGAAGTTACACCTTTACCAAAAAGTTGTCGTGTTTTAAATTATTTCAAAACTTTTATGGAAGACATCGAAATTTTGGAGGAAACAGTTGAACATAATTCAGAAATAAAAATTGAAACTTTTCAATCCACTTACGAGATAGAAAAGAGAGATATTTTTCAAAAACAAATGTTGCCAATCGTTTAACACCTCCGTCATTGTGCTACAAGTTGGGAACAACATCTTCAAAAAGAAGTCAAATCAATGATAAACGTTTTCAAATCAAATGAAAATGCGATTTTGGTTCAAAAGCATAGAAATAGAGTTTTGAAAAATGATGTCGATCGACTCTTGGAAGAAGTTCTCAATGCTGATATTTTGTCTATTATCATGAATGATCTTTATAAATCTGGTACCTCTATGCTTGTGGAAGATCACTGTGCTGATAATGATTTGCTGAACACCGAAATTGAGACATTAAAACAAGAAAATGATAAAATGAGGAAAAACAATGATGATGTGAGAAAACAATTTTCAAAAGAAATTTGTCAACTCAAACAAAGGCTTGAATGGTGTCAAGCTCAAAGTCTTGAACTGGAACTACAACTTCAAAGTCATAATGTTTCAAAATCTTGTCAGATTTGCAAAAACAATGAGTCTTTCAAAAATAAATATCTTCAATATAAAAAGGAAATTGAAAAATTGCAAATTGACAATGCAAAATGGGAACAAAACCGGATTGATATTGCACACTGCAATAGAAACCTTGAGTCTGATATTCAGGATAAAAACCACATCATCATTGAATTGAAAGAGAAAATTAAGCTACTTCAAAAAGGAAAGTTTGTTGACACCACTGTGATAGTACCAGAATTGTACCAAGTAGACAAAACTGATAAGGGAAATGATGTTCAAAACACTAATGTTGACCCTTCCACTTCCACAGGACTAGTCTCCACTAATAGCATTAGCAGACCCAAGCGAAAAAGTAACAAGAAGAATAGGATCTTGCAACATAAAAGAGGAACACTAGAAGCTCAAGAAGTAGAAGATCAACTTAGGAATTCGAATAAAACTCATGTTGCATCTGATTTAGATTCTAATCTGGCAAATTGTAATCAAAATCTCAATGTAACAAACGATGAACCTTTGAATGTTTTGAATATTAATGCATCTTGTGTGTTTTGTCGTAAAAGTGTATCATTTGGGGATCACGCAAAATGTGTAGCTAATTCTCTCTTAAATCGTCATAAGAAACATAGGACAGGCATTCTTTCTAGGCCCACTATTGCCTCTAAGTCAATATTAGGAAAACCGCCATCTGCGGCTTCTAATGATGTTGTAGTTACCCCCATAATTGAAAAGAACAAATCTAGGAACAAGCCCATAACTAGTGAGTTCACCAAAAAGAAAGCGAGAACTAGTTGGAATTGGCAAAGATGGTTACAATATAAACTAGAATTTAAATGGATTCCTAAATTATTGAATACATGTGCTTCTAACCAACAGGAACCCGCACTTTCTTTTGGTTCCACCCTTACTACTGTTCCATCCTCGTCGTCTTCTTGTGATGCAGGTGGTGCAGATTGTTCTCTGGATTGTTGATAGCGAATGCACCCGACATATGACAGGCAATCTCAAACTGTTAGTCAACTTTGTTTCAAAGTTTATCGGAACTGTCAGATTCGGGAATGATCATTACGCTTTAATCATGGAATACGGTGACTATGTTAGTGGGAACATTGAAATCAGTTGTGTTTATTATGTGGAAGGCTTAGGTCACAACCTCTTTTCAGTCGGTCAATTTTGTGATGGGGATTTAGAAGTAGCATTTCGTGAGAAAACTTGTTTCATTCGTGACTTAGAAGGAAATGATCTAATGTCCGGCTCATGTGGCTCAAATCTTTATACTATATCAATGTCTGACATGATTGCAACATCTCCGATATGTCTTCTCTCCAAAGCAGAATCAACTAAATCTTGGTTATAGTATAAACGTCTTTCGCACTTGAATTTCAAAACTATGACTGAACTTGCTCGTCATAAACTAGTTGATGGTTTTCCAAGTTTCCGTTTTACCAAAGATCACTTATGTTTGGCCTGTGAACAAGGAAAAAGTACTCGAGCTCATTTTCCTTTTAAAACCGAGCACAGTACAAATCATGTTTTACAATTGCTTCATATGGATTTGTGTGGCCCAATGCGTGTTCAAAGCATCAACAGTAAACGCTACATACTTGTAATTGTTGATGATTACTCCAGATGGACTTGGGTTTATTTTCTTCGAAGTAAAGATCAAGCTCCTTCAATGATCATCACCTTTCTCACTAAAATTCAAGTTCTGTTACGCAACACGGTCCGAATGGTCAGAACTGACAATGGTACAGAATTTAAGAATCAGACTCTTCGGTCGTATTTTGAGAAAGTGGGAATTGAACATCAAACATCTATTGCACGAAGCCCAGAATAGAATGGACTTGTTGAAAGACGCCACAGGACGTTAGTGGAAGCTGTAAGAACCATGTTGATAAATGCTCAATTACCAGATTACTTATGGGCAGAAGCTATTTCAACTGCATGTTACACCCAAAACCGTTGTATGATCACAAAACACCATCGCAAAACACCTTATCAACTTGTTCACAAAAGAAAACCAAATATCGATTAATTTCATGTATTTGGAGCACTTTGTTATCCGAAAAATGATCGTGATGATTTAGGTAAACTTAAAGCAAAGGCTGACATCGGAGTGTTCGTAGGATATTGTGAAAATTCCAAAGGCTTTCGGATATGGAATCGTCGTACAAGAGAAATTCAAGAAACCATTCATGCTAATTTTGATGAACTCACACAAATGGCTTCTGAGCAAAACAGCTTAGGACCCGAACACAACCGTCTTAACTTTCCGGACTCTTCGGCTGAACCATTGCCTCTCAACCGCAAAGAATTGGAAACCCTGTTTGCTCCACTGTTTGATGATACAATTGTATACCGTTCTCCTGAGGTCTCACCAATTTCCGCTGCACAACCTGAAAATATTCAAGTACCTGACTCACCTCAACAAACAACTACAACTGTTGATAAAGACGGTCCTCCAATTACATCTCCCATAACAGCAGAACAAACCACTTCCAACTCACGACAATCAGCTGAAGATCCTACACCACAATCAGTTCCACAACCCGCAGAGTATGATCCAAATGCGTTCTTTAACCCGTTTGCACCGGCTCCAACATTTCCTGAAGTAGCTGAGTCATCCACACGCAATTTGGATCCTGCTAACATGTGAGATACCTATCAACTACACCCTTCGACACACAAATGGACTCGAGATCATCCCTTAGTTCAAATTATTGGACATCCAGATGTACCAATCATAACGAGACAACGGCTTCACACAAATGGTGAAACTTGCATCTATGCACTCATAGTTTGTCAAGAAGAACCAAAGAACATTAAAGAAGCAATGACTTATGACAACTGGATTGAATCTATGCAAGAGGAATTTCAGCAATTCAAAAGATTAGAAGTCTGGGAATTAGTTGAAAGACCTGACGGAGTCTTTGTCATTGGGCTAAAATGGATTTGGAAAAACAAACTGGATGCAGAGGGCACTGTCATACGTAACAAATCACGCTTGGTAGCTAAAGGATACTTCCAAGAAGAAGGAATTGATTTTGAAGAATCTTTTGCTCCAGTTGCTAGACTTGAAGCTGTTCGGATCTTTCTGGCATATGCTGCTCATAGGAATATGGTTGTTTATCAAATGGATGTGAAAACGGCATTTCTGAATGGTGAACTCCGTGAAGTGGTCTATGTCAGCCAACCAGAAGGCTTCGTTGATCCTGAGCATCCCAATCACGTCTATCGACTCAAAAAGGCTCTTTACGGACTCAAGCAAGCCCCGAGGGCGTGGTATGACAAATTATCTGCTTTCTTGCTGGCCAACAAATTTTCTAAAGGTTCAGTGGATCCAACATTATTTACAAAAACATACGGGGTGGACATACTAATTGTTCAAATATATGTCGATGACATTATTTTTGCCTCAACAAATAGAAGTTACTCAAATGATTTTGCAAATTTAATGAAAGAAAATTTTGAAATGTCCATGATGGGTAAACTTTCGTTCTTTTTAGGACTACAAGTTCATCAATCACCCCGTGGAATTTTTCTAAATCAGTCCAAATATGCTTTGGAAATTTTAAAGAAACATGGAATGATAAGTTGTGATACTTATAATACACCAATGGCCTATGCCACAAAATAGATGCTGATTTACATGGGACTCCTGTTGACCCTACCAAATACCGAAGTATTATTGGGTCACTCATGTATCTCACAGCTAGTAGACCTGATATAGTATTTGATGTCTACATGTGTTCTCGTTATCAGTCCAAACCAACTGAAAGGCATCTCAATGAGGCTAAAAGAATCCTTCAATACATAAAGGGGACCATTAACTTGGGAATCTGGTATCCGAAGGATTCTGGTTTTGAACTAATTGCTTTTTCAGACGCTGACCATGCAGGATGCTTAGACACACGCAAAAGTACATCTGGTGGATTATAGTTTCTCGGAGATAAACTTGTGTCTTGGCAATCTAAGAAGCAGGACTACACATCACTGTCGTCAACAGAATCTGAATACGTAGCTATGTCTGCTTGTTGTGCTCAAGTCATTTGGATGAGATCACAGCTTAAAGACTACGACTACCTATTCAATAAGATTCCGATCTACTGTGACTCCAAAAGTGCCATTGCCATTTCCTGCAACACCGTTCATCATTGCAAATCCAAACACATTGATCCCCGCTATCACTTCATCAAGGAGCATGTCGAAAAGGGTACAATTGAATTATATTTTGTGGGAACTGAATACCAGTTGGCAGACTTACTCACTAAAGCATTACCTCCAACAAGGTTTGCTAATCTAGTCCACCAAATTGGTATGCGATGTTTGACTCCAGAAGATCTGGAAAAGTTTTTAAAACACAAATGATCGTCAAACATCAAAACTATCTTTGTAAATATTTTTTCCAAAAACAAAATACAAAAATATAAAATCAACAAAAACTCAAAAAGATTTTACCTTTTCTATCTCAACCAATCCTTATATCTATCTCATTCTTTACTTGTGTAACATCAATATGGGCACCTAACATACTCATTTTTAGTACACGATACCCCTAGTACAACCCTCCGAGCCTATCTTTTTCGTTTCTAACTTTAAGCATTTTACTTAAAGGTAGAATTTGTTTACAATCCACCCCAAATGTGCAACCAAATCGCCTTAGCCTTCCTTGTATGCACTCATCTTTAGTGCATTATTGTTATTTGTTTAAACCCTTAGTTAATTGTCTAATTGATTACATGGTTACTAAGTTGAGTCATATCTTGTACATATTGTTTTGGGACGATTGGGACTCATGGGTAAAGTACTAGTGTTATGGAGCATTGGGGAAGAACATCAATTATTACCCCCATATGTGCATTAATATTTAAAAAGTACTCCAAGTGTTTTGATTATCTTAATTCAATTCATTAGAATAGTTGATTGTAAAGTATGTAAAAGTTCAAGTGTAAGGGGAATGCAAATCCCCTATGATGTATTCAGAGTATGTTGTTGACTCTAGTTTAAGTTACTTTTCAGCCTTGTCTATTTTATTTGAGTTTTAGTCTTTGGTTTTGTATTAGTTCTAGCTTGATTATGTATGTCTTGTATTGAGCTAGGGTTATTTTCCTATGCCATTAGTTTTTTGTGGTGCAAAGTGTGGAGCTAAGGAGGTGTCTTAGTTTCTTCTTACACTTTGTAGTTTTTTCTTTCTTTGTAATGCCTTTTGGCTCCCTTTTTCTTAATAAAATTTACCTTTAAGAAAAAAATAATAATAAAAAAATTAAAAAAAAAAAGAAAAAAATCAAGAAAAAGAAAAAAAATAGAAAAATAAAAAGAGAAAAAAACATACAGACTATCATCCCGTTTCCTTTTATGTTTATTTTATGTTTTGTTAGTTTATGATTAGCTTAAGTCGAGTTGAGTCTTGGCTTAGCAACGCCACATTGTACATGTAATTGACCAAAATGATTAACTCGCCACCAGTGAAGATTGCCTTTATCCAACAAAACCGTGTTTATCATATCCTTACACGTCACGTTATAACCCTTTTAAAAGACCTCTTTGATAGTTTATCCTAGGTGCTTACGCCAAGTGGTGGAGGTTTGATCCTTTCCCAAGCCTATGGTAATCTATGTGCTATGACAGGTAGGGAGAGATATTTTCTATTTTCATATTGTGATATATACTTTGATTACACCCGAGAGATGTGAGTATCTAAACACTATTTGTAAGGTGCTAGTGTATAATTTCCGTGCTTGTTTTAGTTGAAGTGGAACGATTATTTGTTGTAATTACTTTTATATTAGTGTTAAATGACCCCTAGCTTGTATTTTGATTAGAATAAAAGCGCATTTGCTTGAGGACAAGAAAATCTCAAGTGTAAGGGTATTTGATGAGACGAAAAGTGTACCGCTTTTAGGGGGACATTTAAGCTAAAGTCGAGATTATTTGATCAAATATTGCCCTAAATCGTTCCTTTTGTCATTTTAGGTACTTTGGAGAAAATCTAAAAAGTGAAGCATTTTGGACGTTTTTGGAGCGAAAAGTAAGAAAACGGCAAAATCTCCAAATCAAGCTGGAATTTGTACTTGACGGCGTCACGTATTGCTTGTGACGGCGTCACGTATGGCAAAGAGGTGGATAAAAAGGTATAACAAGACGCGCCAGAATGTTTTTGGAATTTAACACGTGACGGCGTCACAAACGCCGCCACGTGTAATTTGCTCTTGACGGCCATGAGAAGATTAATACATGACGGCGTCAAATCTGGATCTAGGCAATACGAGAATTTCTTTGGCGGCGAGTTGACGGTGTCAGACTCAACACGTGACGCCGTCAACACCTAAAATCTATATATAGTTTTCAAATTTTCATGTATTAGTGAGGAGAATTTTAGAGAGACTTTTGGGAGAACTTGTGGGGAAACCCTAGGTCGAATTTTATAGGGTTTTTCACCCTTTTATAATCCATGTTCTAATAAAGATAAGTGATTCGCCTGGAACAGTCAGATAATTATTGATCAGCCACTTGTGAATGGCCAACTGTAATAGTCAAACAGCCGAGGCAAATGCTTCCGAGGAATACAGTGTTTTCCCGGGTCGTAAAGTCCCAACGAGGTTGTGATGATTAAAAACGAATCTGTGATTAGTGAATGTGAACAGGTAAGGTTATAAAAGTGTGTGTGTGTGTTTAACTAGGGTTTTACAACTTAAAATAACTTAGGAAAACTAAATTAATGATTACGTGAAACCTAGGTATTTAAAACGTACACCAATTTAAAATCAGACGCGACTGCGTACTGAGAAAAAGGTGAGTTTTAAGGAAAAATAAACTACAAGGGTTAAAAATGAAAATCCTACAAACTTAAACTTAAAATAAAATTAAATTAAAAATAAAACTATTTTTTTTTTATTATTATATTATTTATTATTAATTATTTAAATAAAAACTATTTAACTATTTAATTAAAACTAAT
This sequence comes from Artemisia argyi, assembly GCA_030686995.1. NCBI lineage: Eukaryota > Viridiplantae > Streptophyta > Magnoliopsida > Asterales > Asteraceae > Artemisia > Artemisia argyi. The sequence goes on from CM060693.1 coordinate 95,655,963, forward strand.
TTATATTAAACTAAAAATTATAAATACTACAAATTAAACTAAAAACTTTATAAAAATAATTTCTAAAACTTAAAATGAACTTGAAGAAAGTATAAAAAATAAAAATAAATATTTTTGTCTTTTTATGGATTTTCTATTAATTAATAACTATTTATATTATTTAAACTAATTAAACTATTTTAAATTACAAATAATATTAAACTAACTTAGAAAATTATGGAAAAATTTATATATCTAATTAACCATCATGGGAATCCTAAAAAATTATAAAAACTTTATTTTATATATTTTTAAACTAGTTAACTAATTATTATTCTATTTATTAATTAATATCTTATTAAACTATTTAAATTAGGAAAACTATTAAATGAACAGTAAAAATTCTAGAAAAATTACTAAAATTATATTATGACTTATAAAAGCTATAAAAAATATAAAAACTAGGTGTTACTATATAAAAATTAATTATGCTATTTAAAATTTATTTATTGATTAATTACTAATAAAACTATTATTAATTCTAATTAATACCAAATGACAATATAAAAATCTAATAAAATTATTTAAATTACTTTAACCTATAAGGAAATTAATAAAAATATAAAAACACAGATTACTTAATAAAAATATAAAAATGAAAATTAAAATTAAATTGTATTAAATAGAAACTATCACTTATTTTTATATTGTTTTTCTTGGATTTTTCTTTTACAAAACTATGTTATACATAAAAACAACTAACTTTAATAAAAACAAATATTTTAGAACTTAATAATAAGCTAGTAATAAGCTATAATCCTAGACAGTTGACTTTAGTTGACTTAATGAGCAAATAAGCTCAAATGAGCTTATGTGGGACCCACCTTGGTGTTTTCTGATTCTAATAAGCTACTTGGACTTGTCAAAGCTTAAAATGGACAAATAAGCTCAGTAGGTAAGCTGATAAGTACAAATAAGCTAATCCAAAACTCAATGTGAACTCAGAATAGGGACAGACTTGAGGAGCTTAACTAAGTGGGGTCCACAGTGATTTGGGTCAAACAAAAGGTCAAACCTAAAAGTATACTAGGAGGGGGGTTCAAAGATGCTAAGTATATGGTCTGGGGCCCACTGAGTTGATCACAAATCACCACCAAAGTGGTGGTGATGGGTGAGTTATCTGGTGTGCAGGGGAGCTTGTCTCCCTGCAGGTGAGTTTGGGAGTGAGTGGGGCCCAGAATAAAATTACTAAAAATATAAGGGTTGTGAAAACTTAAAGATGAGATGGTAGTCTGTTACTAAAACAAATTTCAAGTTCTAAAACCTTCTACAAAAATCAAAACAATTGTTGGAGTTTTGGAAAAAACTGAGATGAGAGCAATTTGACTTTTGATGAAAATTGTTAGTTTGACTATTGTGAGATTCTATGGATCACTACAGATTGTATAAGTAATATTAAGCTATTGTAGACCTAAAACAAGCTAAAGCTACAACTAATAAGGTAATGGGTGGGTTTGTGGATCACAAATCCCTCACAGTTAACTGTGAGGGGTGATCAAGTGTGATTTTGACTTTCTGTGTTTAACTACTTAACTACTGAGTGGAATTAGGTTATTAGGGACCTAAATAAACTATGTAAACAAACACAACTATTAGAAACACCCCTTGGCACAGTGAATAAGGTTGAACCAAACACCCCTAAACCTTTGGCTGTTTTAAATTTTCAAAGCAAATAACTATTTTAAACCATGAAACTTAATAACTCACTTACATTAACTTTATATAAACCTAAATTAACTAATTTAAACAACAAATTAAGTCTATAATTATTGAATACAAAAAATTAGAAACTTGCTTACAATGGGTATTGATAAGAACTGAGTGAACCAATGAACAAGTATCAACTTAACACCTCCCCTGAGGTTCTACAACCATACAAATCCACAATTCACAATAATCCTTTGCTTCTCTCTTCTTTTCCACTGAGTTTTTTATTTTTCACTATTTTATCTATTTTCTTGGGATTTTTGTAATCATACTACTAAACTGGTTCTGAGGACATTTAAAAACTATGATAAGCTTTGTCAGAGCTTATATAAGCTTATGAAATTCTTTAACAACAACTAACAACAACAGTTTAACCTTTTGAGATTTTTGGAAAATTAAGAAATTCAAAATCTGAGATACAAACTGAAATCTTAAATTGATGATTGACAAAGATTAAAATTACACTGAGACAACTTAATTGAGTGTTTAAAAGCTTTAAGATTACATGAAAATGCTAAATTAAATTATTCGACACTAAACTATACTACTCTAATCTAATAATTTTCATCCTCTGCTTTCTTTCCCATTTGTAGCCCTCTTCTGAGTTGGTGGGACCCAATGGGTGATTTCCCACCACATCCTAGCCATTGATTAAGTCCAAGCAATCCCCACCATTCAAATCTTTTCTTGGCGCCAAAGTCTCCCCAGGGTCCTGTAGATAACGTGGAGGAGTTATAGGGCATTAAATGGGTTTGGATGGTTGTGGTGAGGTGGAGGGTGATGTGGTGAGAGTGGGGAGCAAGAAACCGGTGAGGTGGAGGGGGTGGTATTGGTCTGAGTGGTGATGGTGGTTTGGGAGGGAAAACGGGGTGGTTTTTGGTTTTGTGGTTTGTTGACCGGGTTGACTGAGGGGGTGGACTGGCTAAGGATTGGGCTAGGAAAAGGGTGGGCTTTGGGTTTAGTTTAGTGGATTGGGTAACAGTTTGGTTTTGGGTTTTTATTAATAAGGGTGATCCGTTTGGTTAGTTTAGAAATTACAAGGACCACTTTTGTAAATTGGTGAAAGTTTAGGGGCTAGTATGGCATTATTCCAAAATTATCACAAAGACCTAATTTGACATATATGAATAGTACAAGGAGTATTTTTGATATTTTTCCATTTTTAAACCCCGGGGACTATTTATGCCAAACCTTCAAACTTGAGGGACCAATTTGTAATTTCTCCAAACTTTTCACATAAGGACCAAACCTGCAAAAGATTATTAGTAAAGGGACCAAAATTGAATTTCTCAAAGTTTTTACATCCCAGGGACCTTTTCTGTCAATTTCCAAAGTACAGGGACTAAACTTGTAATTTTATGAAACTTTGCACCAAAGGACTAAATATGTAACTTTATGATTAAAAAGGACCTTTGGTGACATTTTCATGTTTTTAGAATAACCAGGGACTAGTTTTGCCAATTTATGAAACTTGAGGGACTGAAACTGCCAATTATGCAAACTTTGTACGTTTTTCATCTGTTTTTGCATATTTTGCATTTGAAACATATAAAACACACCTATAAGATATTTTAAGTATTTTGATACATATTTGAGTGTTTTTGTATGTTTTGGCAGTTCAGATTAGTATAAAATGATGAGTATTTAGACACTCATCAATAAGTCTTCCAATAATCATTCAATATGTCTATGTGTTGTTTGATTCTATCTTATGCTTGTCTTTACTTTAACATGCTAGGCTAGGTTTTCTTTGTGTTTGCTTAGATGTAATGAAACCTAGCTATTGATTATTGGTAGGTTGTTTGTTATTAATTGTAATGGATGAATGATTTCGATGTTAGGCTTAAGAAAACTGACAGACTTCCAATTGGTAACATGCTTGAAAGTCTTAAGAAACATGATCGGATGTGTACTATGATTAATTGGTTGTATTTGATGCATAAGTAACTACTAAGGAGGCCATGTTAGGAGCTAGTATTCGGCTCGACATAAGACCAGGTAGAAGCTTAAAGAGTTAGGGAAGATCGTACACGGCCCTACGAATGGTATTAATGAATATAACCCGTCATCCACGCAATTGTAACAAACTAATCAACTAGTACAAGATAGCTAGGGAGTAGTGAAATCTAAGTAAACACGTTTCTCTCATTATTGTTTTTCACCACATTTACTTTCTTGTTATTTTATTTTCATTGCATTAGTAGATATTTGGGTTAGTTGACTAGCAACTAATTCCGCCCACTCTTCCAAAACCCGAGATTTTTAATTGCATTCTAAAAAACTATAAAAATACAAAAAGCATCATCCCTCACCTTTAGACCTAGTTTAATTAAGTTTTGATCCTAGCGACACTATTCCCCGAGAGAACGATCAATCCCCCGGTACTTGCCACTACACTATACTACATCGGTCAGGTACACTGCCTGGTGGGGATTGCAAGCTTCTAAAGATCCCTTGAGAAGTAAAACCTTTTGCAAGGTTGCAAAACCACGCATCACTCTACTTAACTTTGGTTTCAACCGAGTGTTTATATAGGAGGGGAAACAGTGGTTGCATTAGGGTTGCATAGTAAGTTGCCCACTTGCTATAGATAGGCACGTGCCTAGTAGCTATTCTGAAGCATACTTTCGGCTTTCTCGATTTGACAACTCATAGTTCCAATGCCTGTTTCACTCCCTAACACCGCTTCAGTTTGTGAGATGTTTTCTTCAGTTGGTCTTCGACTTCCCTTAAGCTATACAGGTGTTTGAGCTTTATACAACACTCACTGATTTCTTTATCATTGAGTCATCTTCTGAATAATAATCAAAGAGGCATGTTCTCTGATAATTTTCAGGGAGTATATCACTTCTGATAACTATCAGGTTCACTTTGATAGACATGTTCTTTGATAATTTTCAGGGACCCAACACTTATTCAGTTTTCAAGACAAGCTATATATATTTTTGGATGATCATTCAAGAAAGATTCAAGATGAAGACTATCAAGAACTAGATCCAAGTCAAGTTGTGGAACTATACACTAAAGCAACCAAAGTAATTAGAGAAGGCTACCGTATCGAGAAAATATTCATAAGCTTGAAATGATTTGTGGATTGCGAAAGTAGGGTAAATTTTGATACTATTCTCAACATTTGAATATGCAGACACCTAGACTTCAACAAACATGAGTTATGTTACATTGCGGAAGATTGTTAGGAATTACAAATGAATGTGATATTAGTCTAGAAAGTATGTTGGTTGTTTTATCATAGTTAAAATTCTAGGGACCTATCTTGAAATAAGTCAAAAGTCACCGATGATTGGTCTAGTGTGAAAACCAATTATTAGGTGATTTGACATAAGGTTTTGGACACAGGTTGTGTATATGTGAGAGAAAGTGTCAATGTACAATCTATGTGCGTCAGTGGTTTAGTCAATTGTCAAATTATTACGTCACAATTTTTATCTCCTAAACCCGAGTGTGTCTTTTGAATAAGAACTCGGCTAGTAATAAACTTTGCTTCTTAATATGGAATGCAATCTTAGGTAAAACTGACTACACATAGTATCCTACCACACACCAAGTAGATCCTCCGGATCTATTGATATTCCCCTATACGAGTAGACAAATATTTGAACAAACAATTAAGAAAAAAATGAGGCAACAAAAAATCATAAAAAGTGACGAGTTAACTTCATCCGTAGCTATTCACCCCTTTGTTCTATAATCAAAGTAATACATTATGCAAAACAAATAGGTTTGAGATGTCATAAACGTCATATATATCTAGTCATATTTTTGTTGTTTGTCGAGCATTTTATATTCTAAAGGATATTATATTTTCCACTTTTTTGTTCGTTGGTTACAAAACAATTGATCATTTTCACTATTCTTGACCAATCGGTTATAAGTCTTCAAACAATATTAAAATATTTTAAACTACAATAGTTTATATTAAAAGATCTTATTATTATAGAACATGCCGATTATAATATTTTAATTAACCAAAAAAATATTGGTAGAAAGGATTAAACAATCAACCATTATTGATATCCGTTTGTCAATTAGCAATGATAACAAAAATCATAATATAAAACTCATAATAATAGTAAGAGGAGAGTTATTTTACATACAAAACTTATCTTACATAACAAGAGACTCATTTTTGAGATCCATTTAAAATAAAATCAATGGTTGAGATTAAAAGCATTTTAATGTTTCACCTATTTTTTATAATTTAAATATCTCTTAAACCATTAATCGTTAAGTGAAACTAATTACACCATCGCGACGAGCATTTAATTATCTTTCTATAAACGGACACTTTGATATATTCGACAAAAAAATTGTTTTTGTCACGTTTTTTTCTCGTTTTTCATCTTTTTTTCATTATTTAAATTTGCATAAAAATCACATGTGATATTATTGTTAAATCACATATGATATGTAATATCACATGTGATATTAGTGTTCACATATGATATATAATATCACATGTGATATTAGTGTTAAATCACCTATGATTTTTTCATGCAAATTTCAGTAACGAGAAAAAAACATGAAAAACACGAAAAAAAAATAATTTTATCGAAAGTGTATCGAAATACCTATATAGAAAGATAATTAAATGCTCGTCGTAACGGTATATTTTTTTCGCTTAACATTTAACGGTTTGAAATATATTAATATTTGGAAAAAAATGATGAAAGTAGGGTTTTTTTAATTGTTGTAATTTATCTCATTGATGCGTGGTTTTGCAACCTTGCAAAAGGTTTTACCTCTCGAGGGATCTTGAGAAGCTTGCAATCCCTACCAGGCAGTGTACCTGACCGATGTAGTATAGTGTAGTAGCAAGTACCGGGGGATTGATCATTCTATTTGGGGAATAGTGTTCGTTAGGATTAAAACTTAATTAAACTAGTTCTAGAGGTGAGGGATGATTCTTTTTGTATTTTTGTATTTTATGAAAAGCAAGTAAAAATCTCGGGTATTGAAAGAGTGGGCGAAATTAGTTGCTAGTCAACTAACCCAAATAACTACAAATGCAATGAAATTAAAATAACAAGAAAATGAATGTTGAGAAAAACCTTATATGGAGAGAAACGTGTTTACTTAGATTTCACTACTCCCTAGCTATCTTTCTTTAATTGACTAGTTTGTTACAATTGCGTGGATGACGGGTTATATTCCTTAATACCATTCGTGGGGCCGTGTACGATTTTCCCCAACTCTATAAGTTTCTACCTCTTCCTATGTCGAGCCGACAACTAGCTCCTAACATGTCATCCTTAGTAGTCACTTATGCATTAAATACAACCATTAAAATCGTACTACACATCCGATTCATGTTTCTTAAGACGTTCAAGCAAGTTACCAATTGGAGATTAGCCAGTTTTCTTAAGCCTAACGTCGAAATCATTCATCCACAACAATTAATAACAAACAATCAACCAACAATCAATAGCTAGGTTTCATTACATCCAAGCAAACACAAACAAACCTAGCCTAGCATGTTAATGTAAAGACAAGCATAAGATATAATCAAAACAACACATAGACATATTGAATGATTATTGGAAGACTTATCTTTAATTAAACATGGATGAAAGAAGGGTTTGAAACCATTACAAGAAGGTTAAACATGGATGAACGCCGTCAACTAGCCGCCAATGCTTCCCTCAGATTGCCTAGATCCAGATCTGACGCCGTCACTTTATAATCTTCTCTTGGCCATCACCCTTTAAATTGCACGTGACGGCCTAGGCGTCACAAAGGGTGACGCCGTCACTCTTTAAGTCCAAAAATCTTTCTAGCGCGTCTCGTGTAAACTTCATATCCACCTCTTTGCCAACACATGACGCCGTCACCTTTAGAGCGTGACGCCGTCACGTACTGTTTCTAGCTTGATTTTGAAGACTTTGTCGTTTTCTTCACTTTTCGCTCCAAAAACGTTCAAAATGCTTCCTTTTCCAGATTTCTTCTCCAAAGTACCTAAAATGACAAAATGAACGATTTGAGGCAATATTTGATCAAATAATCACGACTTACGGCTTAAATGACCCCCTAAAAGCGTAACACTTTTCGCCTCATCTCTCATCCATTAGATTAAATAAAGATGAAAGGTGGAGATTAATCCTTTAGTATGTAAAAAAAGTTTGGTCCTCAGATCTTAAATATAATAGTAATAATATTATAATGATAATTAATAATAAATAAAACAAATTTGTAGTTTAGCTAATAATAACTTTTTTTATCGATTTAAGATCATTTGAGGACCAAACTTCTTTTACATACTAAGGGACTAATCTCCACCCTTCATCTTTATTTGATCTAATGGATGAGATTAATCCCAACAATTTAAAAAACCTACTTTCATTCTTTTATTTAAATATTAACATTTTTCAAACCGTTAATTGTTAAGCAAAAAAAAATATACCGTTACGACGAGCATTTCATTATCTTTTTATAGATAGGTACTTTGATATATTTTTGACAAAAAAAAAATCATTTTTTTCACTTTTTTTCGTGGCCGAAAAATCACATGTGATATTAATTGTAATATCACATGTGATATGTAATATCACATATGATATTAGTGTAATATCACATGTGATTTTTTCGGCAACGAAAAAAAATGTGAAAAAAACAAAAAAAAATTGTCGAAAGTATATCAAAGTGCCCGTCTATAGAAAGATAATTAAATAATCGTCGTGATGGTGTAATTATTTTCGCTTAACGATTAACGGTTTAAGAGATATTTAAATTATAAAAAATGGGTAAAATATTAAAATGCTTTTAATCTCAACAATTGATTTCTTTTTAAATGGATAGTGGGAATGAGTCCTTTGGTATGTAAGGGTGTTGGCAACCCATCACTCACCCAAAATTCCATCACTCACTCCAAACCAATCCTCTTATGCCACATCATTCACCACTTTTTCTATCACTCTCCCATATTTTTGTTAGCATCCGATCACTCACTACATTCCTTCACTCACTTCATTTTTTTAAAGAATTCCATTAAAATTAAATAAAAAACTAAAATTTCATTAAAATTTAAAAAAATAATAATAAAAAAAATAAATAAATAAAACATTACATAATATTACTAAAAAACATAAAATAACATTAGATAATACTAAAATACTAAATTTATAATAATAAAAAACTAATTTTCATCGTCTTCATCGTCCACCTCGATGTATGGTAATTTTTGAGCGTCAATATGCTCAATAAGATCAAATCGGAGACGAAAATGTGTTTCCTCATGTCGTATCTCGGCTAAGGCTACTTCATCAAACACCGGTTGGATCAGAGGATCCCGAATATGAACTGGCGAGATTGCGGTACCGGCGCCATGTATAATTATGTTGTGCAATATCACACACGCATACACTAGTTTTCTAATTCTATCTATTGTGTGTGGCCGTAAGGGCCGATTCAATATACCCCATTTAACCTTGAGAACACCAAATGCCCGTTCAACATCCTTTCGAGCCGACTTTTGTAGTTTCTTGAACTTTTTCTCTTTCGGGTCGGTTGGATATTTGAACGCTTTAACAAAAGTAGACCATGCAGGATATATGCCATCGGTTAGATAGTAGCCATGCTTGTACATACGGCCGTTCACAACAAATGGGCACTTAGGTGCCATACCATTACGCTCGGTGAGGAATAGCGGAGATTGCATCACAACATTTGCATCATTGTTTGAACCCGGCGGTCCAAAGAACGAGTGCCATATCCACAAATCTTGAGACGCCACTGCCTCCATCATAATTGTAGGGTATTGATGATCACCCCTTTTATATTGACCCCTCAATTCTATTGGACAATTCCTCCAAATGAAATGTGTGCAATCTAGGCTACCGATCATACCCGGAATGTGATGTCTCTTTTCGTGTGCTTCGTACAAACGTGCAACATCATGGATTATTGGCCTACGTTGGAAATCTCGACCATATAACTGAATAATAGCGTCACAAAAAAATTGAAGGCGTTCACGTGACGTTCTTTGTGCCATTTCTAAATATTCGTCAAACTCATCCGGTGGATTACTGGTTGCGAGTTGTTTAATGGCAGACGTACATTTTTGTATGACTGTGAAACTTTTTTACGTTCTAGCATCATAACCTTCTTGAAAATACTCGAATCGAGACTCAATAGCATGTGTGATTTTTAAAAATAAATGTTTAGGCATACGATACCTATCTTCAAAAAAAGCATCGTCGAATTTTGGATCTTCACAAAAATAATCACGATGCAATCTTTTGGCAGCTTTGATCCGATTGCATTTTACTGATTCGATGAATCTCAAGTAATTAAGTAAAAAGGTTTTTCTTGAAATAGAAAAAAGGTTTTTAATAGTTTTATTTATTTACTTTTAAACTCATTACTCTTTTTTTTTCAAGTAAAATATTTTTTGATATACATGCTTTACAGAGAACTTTTGTCCTTTCTCACTTTTGTTTGGTCTTGATCACATGAGCATAAATTAACCACTAAAAAAAATAGGAAGAAAAAAATATATTTAATGACTACTTGCATGAAATAAATGTTAATTTCTAAAGTAGCCAAATGACCTAATGGTTTTTCCTTTTCTAGATAAGATTTTTTGTTTTCTCAAAATAGCTCAAGGCAACTTGACAATTGAGCTACCACCTTATTTGCTTGACGTGTGTCTCATTTTTTTTCACTGAAGACAAAATCAAGTCACCCAAAGTACAAGACGCCCATGAAAACCAAGCCGTCTGTTACTTATAGTACTATGTGTACTTAAAAATTGGATACCTATCATGCTATTAAAGTGGTTGCCCAATTGTCAGGTCGCCCTAGGTTATCTGTTGATTTTTTTTTTCTTTTTTCTAATCTAAAAAAAAGAAGACCATTAGACTAATAGGCTACTTTGAGAATTTTCTCCAAAATAAGTTCACTAGATTAAATATCACAATACATCTGCTTTCTTTTAAATCACTACTTCAAGTTAAATATATTTCCAATATGATTCATCAAGTTTATAAATATCATCACTAACTTTTTTTAAAGTAATATGATTGGTTTTTATACAAATTAAGACCACATGTTATTCTACTTTCTTAGTTAATATACATAAATCTAATTTTCTTCTTTTGTTTGTATGGACTCACTACAAAAAATTTGTTCAATTTACGCACTTTTTTCTTCACATTTTTAAAAGTGTTTAAAATTTTATTAATTTCTTAACACTTGATAATGTGTAAAAGTTAGTTACACTAATAAGTGTGAAAAAAAATGTTACACAATAAATTTTCACACTTATAGTTGTGTAAAAAAAATCACACTTTAACTGTGAGGTAATCTAAGAAATGTCCACACTTATAGGTATGGACCCAAATTCTCAGCACTTTCTCAAAGTATGGAAAGTGGAGACCCAAATTCTCCACAATTTCTAAAAATTTTAAATTCATTAATGCTATTATTTATTGAGTATTTATGTTCCTTTGAATACATATAAGGGCATGCTTGGTAGGGGGTTATGGTGGGTGGGGAATGGGAAAAATAATAATAAAAAAAATGTTACTTGGGTATAATGCAATAACTCATTACTTAATAGTGGGTAATGAGTCATTACCTAATAAATTGGAGGGAATACTTTCCTTAGCCTTTCCCTTTACTTACACTATGTTCTCAAGAAAAAAAAGAAAAAGAAAGTGAAAGTAAAGTAAATAAAAAGGAAGCAAACTAAGAAAGATGAAGTAAAGTAAACTTTCACCTTAAAAGTGAGGTGAAAGTTTTTAAAGCAAAATCACACCACTTTCAATCACTTTCATACACTTTACTTCTTAAGAAAAACTTGACAACATAACTTTTATTAATTTCACTTTCATTCTCTTCTTTTACTATACTTGATAACACAATGTTAGTATTCCTTTTGTTTTTCCCTTTCACATTCACTATTTTGAACAAAGCGCACCTTAAGTATATAACAAAGTAATGACCATCGTCTAGAAGACTTTTATTGATTCTAATATCATTATCCGTTTCAAAATAAATGCCTACTATAAAAATACGCAAAATTCTATAAAATGACCGCTAAATACATTATTCACCAACAAGATAGCATCTCCAATCACAAAAGTCTCGTTCCATTTATTAATTTATAAATGTGAAGCTTATTTTGAAACATAAAAAGTAGAAATATGAATACTTATTTCAAAAACGTTGGGTAAAAATTATCACAATTCACATATTTTTTAAGCAAACTACAATACCAACAGAATAAGAAAAAAATCTGCATTAAAAATTTGATTCTTGGTTTGAAACCTATCTATATATCTTGTCTAGTATGCTATTATGCAACTTATATTAGTAAATGAGTAAAAATTATAACCCAAATGCAAGATTGAATTAAAAACCACTTAATTAAAAATTATAACCCAAATGCAAGCTGAAATTCCCTGGGTTGAAGGCAAAGTCTTTCTAATTGACCACGTGACATGAAATTAAACCCGTCCAACAAAAGTTTGTCTAGTGACAAAAGGAAACTAATTACGTTGATACTCAGCCTATCTAGGATATTTTTTACAAGAAAAGTCAATATTTTTTTTTTTTTTTTTTTTTTTTTCTCTCTCTCTCCCCTTTTGAATGATAAGGGAGTGAATAACGGAAATAAAATTTAAGTCACTAAACTATGATATAAGATCATTTGAAGACCAAACTTTTTTTACATGTTAAGGGACTAATCTCCACCTCATCTTCCCTCCATCTTTATTTGATCTAATAGATGAGATTAATCTCAACAATTTAAAAATCCACTTTCATCATTTTTCTTCAAATATTAATATCTTTCAAACAGTTAATCGTTAAGCGAAAAAAAATATACCGTTACGACGAGCATTTAATTATCTTTCTATAGATAGGCTATTTGATATATTTTCGACATATTTTTTAAAAACGTAAAAAAACAATATAGGCCAAATAAAGATGGAGGGAAAATGGATGGTAGAGATTAGGGGTGTCCATGGTACTGGAACCGTCCCGAACTGGAACCGTCCCGAAAGAACCGAGAACCGAAAATTTGAAAAAAGTGGAACCAAGAACCGTCCCAAGTTCTTCGGTACGGTTCCGGTACGGTACTCGGTTCCGGTACGAGAATTTCGGGTAATTCCCACAAGGTGTTTAGTTAATTTATTTTTTTCGTCGTCGATCATTCATAAAGACATGCTAATAATGCTATAAAAATACAAATACACACGCTATTTAACTAATGTGCATGATTAAAAATTGTATATTTAAACAACAACATATATACTTGATTTAGTTATTTAGTATACTTGATTAAATATTGCGCATCATATTGAATCGAAAAGCATGAAGTACACCAACACCAACTGACCAACATTTTTATATAATATACCATGCATTCATACTTCCATCCCTTTATACTCGTTAACTACAGATTCGTCATTCGTCACATATTACATTATATAATTCACTTGAATTTTCTATTACTATATGCAAGTATCAAATTTACGATAATGATCTCAAGATAAACATACTTACATGTTGATAAATGATGATAATGATGATCTTTGAATGGATTAAAAGTTAGGGTTTTAATTTTATTATATTTTTTTAAGTTTTAGATTTTTTATGTTACAGTTTATTAATGAGTAGGTTTATTTATTTATTTATTTATTTTTCTCCTTAAAATGCTATACACATTACGCAATGTCCCAAATAAACCCTATAAAATTTCATATTTTAAAGTAGTCGGTTCTTTCGGGAAACTACCGGAATCGGACGGTTCCGTCCCGAACCGTCCCGAGAACCTAAAATTTGGAAGTTTAGGAACCAAGAACCGTACCATGGTTCTAATATACAGTTCGGTTCCGGTACGGTTCCTCGGTTCTTTTGGACACCCCTAGTGGAGATTAGTGCATTGGTATGTAAAAAAAGTTTGATCATCGATCTTATATATAATCATAATATTGATATAGCTAGAAAGTCCATGAGACTTTTATTGACTAGCCTATATATGTTACAATCTTTTTTTTTTTTTTTTTTTTTTTTTTTTTTTTTTTTTTTTTTTTTTTTAAAAACATAGAAATGCAACCAAATATGGAAATAATTGCCACATAAATATGAACATCTAATCAGTTTTCCAAAACCATTGTACCAAATTGTTCGTTTTCTTATATAACGATTATCATTGGAATAAGTACGTTCAAGAAGTTAAGAATTACATAAATCATATTTTTGAACCGCCAAAAAAACTCAATGAAAATCATTTATGCGAAGCACGTACTAAGCCTAAAACGAGCATAGCTGGGATAGAAAGAACCACCACCAAAAACTAGAGAGCAAAGCCAAAGTTCGAGTGACGAAAATATATATATATATATATATATATATATATATATATATATATATATATATATATATATATATATATATATATATATATATATATATACTAGCTTCATAACCCGCCCATCAATATTATTGCTTGACAAAATTTAACTGGACGTAACTAAAAAGTGAAAACAAAAAGACAGTGTTAATGCATTAGATTTAAACAGAACATGTACAACGTGAGAAAAAAATACATGGTCATTTTTCATATAGGAAATAAAACTTCATTGTACACAACGTTGGATGTGGTTGATTTGTATTTATCATCTTTGTACGCAGCTTGGTGTTTTAGCTTGTCTTGCATGCTCATGAGATCATACATCTCTATTTCCTTACCCGTTCTATGCTCCTAGAAGTGATTGGTCATTTCCATGAAAGACATATTACATGAATTGCATACCGACATCTACAAAATTGTTGTGCTGGTTCCATGACCTTCAGACAATTATGTAACACACAATTCTTATAATCATGTAATTATTATTCATTTTTTTTAATATAATTTTGAGTTTAGTAAGAAGAATAAGGGGAAAAGCAACAACTTAATTAGGTAACTTCTTAACAGAGCACTCGATTACAACAAATTACCATTTTGGTAAATAAAGAGAAAACATTTCCTGATGCTTAAAATTAATCAACATCTAAGAAGAGGTCAGACATTTCCAACTTTATATCTGAATTTTGTTTTGTGGGACTATCATCCAATGAAAAGAGTCCAGCAACCTACCGAAAACCAACACATCATTGGGTAATAGACAAAGTCATGTTATAGCTGAAAGCCGAAAGTGTGAAAATATTCAAGAGATTTTAGCTAAATTTTTGGGGAAAAAATCAGTAATATAATAATTGACCCGTAGCAAATAGGACACACTTCATGCATGCACAAATCTATGCAACAACTCTTGATCCACAAACTTCTACAAACAGACATGACATATATTAACACAACAAAGACAATACATATCTTGATACACAACATTAGAGGTTAAAAAATGGGTAGGTTGGGCAAGCTGATATAAGGATGAAAATTTGTCATTTTTAAATGAGGTCAAAAGAGGTTGGGTTGATCGACAAATATACTTTGTCCAATCTTTGGGTAACTTTCAACTTGTTTGACCATTTAATATTTAGGTAGGATTTTAAATAACTGATTAAAACTCAAAATTGACCCATGATCAAATAACTGATTAAAACTTTACGATAAGGAAGAACAATAGTTATACACACCTTTTCCTTCTGAAGAGTTAGCCCTCTTCAAAATGCCTACACTCCTCTTCATGTTGATACCTTAAATCCCTCAACTCAGCGTCACACTCATTCTGGAGTAACTTTGCTGTATGATAGAAAAGAAAAAGTTAGCAATTTAAAAGTGCGTGAATCCCCTCATCAAAGATCATACTGCAGCGATGCATAAGGATATGTACCTCTTTAAGTTCAACCTCAGCCCGAAGTTGCATCTTTTTTAATTCTTCACAGTGAGTAGATTTTAGATTAGATTCCTTCTTATCTTTCTCCTGATGTATTCTATTAACCTAAAATATGAGCATAAAGACAGTGTAGTTAAAATATATGTTTAACATGCCTTAATATGCTAAAAACATATATTACAGTATTCTTTAACCATAAGAAAGAAAGAAACAATAATGCCCCTATCCATCATAGAAAGAGACATAATCCCAACAGGAGTAGTTACCAATTAATTGTTACGCGGTTGGATGTTGGTGCTAAAAAAGAGAGACCTGAGTTTAGTTACTGATTACCTTAATAAGGGAACTTGTAAAAGCAAAAAATCCATATTATCTCATTAATCTACCATGACATCAGAGTCCACATTGCCACACTTGCACACCATTTTGCTTAATAAGCCTACAAAAAGAGAAAGTAAAACATATTAAAATTCTTGATACAAATTAAAACAAAAAGAATCTTAGTTGGTAATTTATACTAAACTATACTTGCAATATGCTAAGTTCAAATTTATTCCTAAATAATTAGTCATTTAATAATTTTTATATAAGTTATCATATATACTTTTTTTATGATTTATATTTTAATTAAACAGAATCCATAACAAATATAATTATATGTAGCTGTGAAAGGATAAAAAAACAGAAGACTGGGAATACCTTTTCAATGAGATCTACAATATCTTGGTTAATGGTTATCTTGTCTCAAAACTTCATAATCATTCACAGATTCAGCCCACCTTTAGAGTTGAAATTCAAAAGAAACCTGTTTATGTTTAAAGAAGTATATGAAATAGATGTATGATTTTCGGAATATAGAGACTAAAACAAAATAGACTTGCGTTTGTAAACATTATCGTCGGTCTGCAACCATTGTTTTGTTTTGGATAGTTTGGCAACGAAGCTAACAACAATTTCCAAGTTTCAGTTTCGTCTATCTCTTGTTATTAAATATTGGGTTTTATGTTAGAGTGTTTGACCCATTTGAGGCACAACGGACCCTGGATAGACTCATTCCTTAATAAATGGGCCAAATAGGACATTAAGAATATGAAAAAAGGATCATATAAGTACCTCTGCATTGCCTATTGCCCGTGCAGGTTTCTCTAAAACTCTTTCCCTCATGTTGTGCAAATAACAACATGTTCTTTTGCAATTGGCACTTCCCTTACATCTTTAATGAACCCAAAAAAATGATCAGATTAACTCTTTTACCAGTCATGGGGTTCCACTTCTGATTAATCACATTTAGGCACACCTTAGCGGACCTGAAAAGAATAACAATATGCACAATATGTCAGACTTACAAATTGAGGCAATATTTTTCAAAAATTGACATTCAAGTATGGTAAATACATTTTTAAGAAATGTTGTTTATGCCTCTATATGCAGGTGTTGTCTAGTTATGAAACAGCTAAACAGATTGAGAAACATAGAGATATAGAACATATAGCAGTATAGGGTTGATCAAAAAATGTCAAAGCAAACCAATTCTTAACTGTGTTTATTGGATCCACAAAAGCACTCATAACCGAACATCAAGTTGCAAGGAAAAGTGATGCATAAGAGACTTAACAGCCAAACAACCCTTTTAAATCGCTTTCCTGCATAAATTTCAGCACCCAAGCAGCCTAAAGATCAACTGATTGCATAAAGAAGTCAGAGCCAAATATCCCTTTAAAATAACTTTTTAGAGTAAAACTTCAGCAATAAAACAACCCCTTTAGCATTCCTTTTTTTTTTCTTTTGTAAATACACGTACAGGTTTGAGGGGGATCCTATAAGCAGTTTCAATTAGCAATCCCAAACATACCCTATAAGGAGTTATATATTGTGATAAGTAATACCAACAACCCAATAAAAAATTTTAATAGATTATTTCATTCTTTTGGTTTGATGTGTACCTGATCCACAACTCCACTTTCACTGTGTCTCAAGCTCGTTCTATGATCAATTAGTGTTTTTCCAATTATGCCATCACCACTAGAGAGTCTTATACCCTAATAGCCAAAAAGAAAAGATATAAAATGACTAAAGAGCATAAGGCTCAAATAACATGTAAAAAAAATTAAAAAAAAAAAAAAAAAAAAAAAAAATCTTCACCTTGTGTCGATTATGCATGCAAGTGTCTTCTTGCTAACCATTGCGCTAAGTTCAACATCACTCATCTTACTTCTAGCGTATTCAAAAATAGTGAAATGCTGTCAACATCAAAAAGACAAAATTTATGCATTAGTTGGCGCGCTCATGTGTGACTTTTTAGTTGTTGAACTGAACTTTTATAGTATAATGAAAAAAAAGTACAGACCTCAGGGAGGCAACCTTCATAATAAAGTGCAAAAAGTGCTGGAAATACATCCTTCTTGGCAAGGTCACCGCACCACCAACTGTAATAACTAATCATTAACTTGTCTTTATTAACGTATGGGTGCGCCTGCATAAACAGACACCAAAACTCCCAAGACCTAAAGAAAACAACAAACAACTCCATAACAAATTACATAAGAGCATATGGTTTCAAAGCGAATAAGATCTTGTGTTTGTACCTCTGATTGTGGCCACCTTGTGGAAGAATCTCTATGCCATTAAGTGCTGATCTTTGAAGCATAATTAAATCAAAATAACGGATTATTATTGTTTGAATTTTATATCATCAAACAAATTAGATCAAAACATACTAAAAATACCATCAATGATAAAGCAACTGCACAAAATAAGCATGGGCAGAAAATAAGCAAACCATAAATCACAAATGAAAAGAAACTCCAAAATCTAAGATTCGTAAAGCAATGCCGAATAATAAACATGAGAAACCATATAATAAGCATCAAGGAAAACATCAAAACTTACCTACGCATCAAAGTGCTTCCAACGATAGTAAAAAGCGTTTAGGCTTCTAAACATTTCATCAAACATGTGGTGTGCATAATTATTTTGTAGAACAAATTACAATCAAATAAAAAAAATGATTCAATAGTGCTGAAATAAGAGTTTTTACCTTGGTTTATGGAAATTGATAATCTAAGTTTAGTTTTGTAATTACCATTCCCTCATTACCAGATTCATGCACCTGAAAAAAGAAATTCAACCATGTTATTCTTAAGAGAACATTGATTCGTTTACATAAAAATCTAAAAGACATACCTTGATGATCGAGACATATCTTGTTGATCGAGGTTTTGTAAATCAAGATTAATGATTAAATCTCTGATTTTGATTTTAATGTTGTTGCTAGAACCCTAATTTTGGTTTTGGTCTGGGAAGCGAGTATGAGAGGAAATGGTTAATGAAAAAGCGATTGAATATAACTATGGAGAAGTTTCAAATCATCCGTGATTTTTGCATTTTGATTTTCAAATTCAAAACGGATCATATGGATTAATAGGATAATGATGGAATGCATTAAAAAATAGTGAGTAAATTATGAAGGTGAGATTCGGTTGAAGAGAGTAGCAGAGTTTTTTAGGGGATAAATTCAATGCCTTATGGATTTTGTTTTTCAAATCATTTCACCAAAACCACTTTGGTCTAGTGGTTGGATTGTTGTTAGTTTATGTGGGAGACCAGGTTCCAATCCAACTTGTGTCTTATTTTTTAAATACCATCCGAAAAAATGTTAAAGTGCCAACGTGGCGAAAGTTGATGACTGGGCATATGACTCATATTATCCAGTCAATACTTTCATGTGTACAACTTTCAAAGCATCAAGTACAACTCAAAACTTGTCTCATATATATGTAAAGATATTAGAGCATAAATTATAAATACTCTTATTTACAGAACATTACAGATATCCAGAGATCAAGTACAAAGTAAAATCATAATTAATCTAATAATATTGCACAGGAATAGCTTCTTTAGCTAATGTGCAATAACACAAATCACACCACTTGGGCATTATTCATTACTAAATTCATTAAAGTACAAAACACACCAATTGACATATATCTTTAGTAAGGTACCTAAACGATATGATCTTCAGGTAAGAAATGACAAACTGGAGTACTTCCCGGTTTCACTTATAGAACCTTAAACGCCTTAAGCACCATATCTTTAGGGTACAACTTTGCAGCATATTTATGACATATTGCAACCGCTTTAGCTTTCTTACCATCTTCACCCACCAAAGAAACCAAATAGGCTCTCGTGGTGGTTGTTTTATGACAATAGAACACTGCATACGGGTACTTTTGTTTGTGGCAAACCACGAATTCATTTGTGGCCACCTTCTTTGATCCCTTAATGGTGTACTTTTGTAATGAACAGTTAATATTGTTACCATTTACCTCTGTTGAGATCGCTTTAACTTTTTTACCCAACGTAGATGTAGTGTAATCCACCATGGCCTCTAAAGAAGTAGCACAATACTTTTTCTCGCCTTCCATGCCTTTTTCCTCACATTGGTTAATTGTTTTCTTCATTACTTCAGATTTTGCTGAGTCTGGTTTGATGGAAAAACGAGTATACAATTCGGGGAGATTATCTGATGAAAAGCGTATCGTCTCAGAAACTGTACGTGGCAAGAAAGTTGATGGATTGTTTTCTTTTGGAAAGTGTGAGTTCAACTCGTGGCCTTGATACATATCTCTTTCGAGGAAAAAACTAAGCACTTGGTATGCGTTTGCATTGTATTTAAACTGATTGCTGGTAGTTGGAAACTTGGTGCCAGATCCAATAGCATCAGGTTCACCAACATGAATATCCGTTGTCTTATCTTCTGTTTCATCCCAGAGAATATAATTAGAAAATTGTGACTAAAAAAATGGATGTAAACAAATTTTGCAATGAGTATAACATGTGAAAAATGAAACTAAACTAACCATTATGCAGAAGTTCAGTGACTACTTTAGGCATGGGAGTGTTTGGCAACACAGATTTCCAATATGTGATGGTTATTAAGTGTTAACAAGTTCCCAGATTAGGGTTAAGATAATCAATAAGGTACCGGATATTCACTCGAAATCGTGGTATCACTTTCCAATAGAAACTATTCGACCCTATGCCTGGGTTACACGAATATCTCTATGGGATAAGACCAAGTGATGTTCTTGTTTTAGGCACAAATCAAGAACCAAATGCGTATTCAAGTGTTTATGGTGTTGTTTTTTCGTATATATATGCAGATGTGTTATGACCTCTATTTATAATAGAGAATACTCAAAACCCTAGCCCATGGAATTATATATAATTAACGGCCCATTAATTATATCATAATACTTTCCATAATAGTAGGAATCAGTGGTTAAAAACGAGCAACAGAATAATTGATGCTATCAGCAGAATCACACTAGCAGCAGAATCATTACACTAGCAGCAGATTCAGCAGCAGAATCAACACACTATCAGCAGATTCAACAGTAGAATCAGCTAGCAGCAGATTCTTCTCATAACCACTATTGAGTCAGGGTGTTCATGGACCAAATGGGTGTACACTCCGTACCTCCAAACCCATTACCAGGTGTGAACTCATCCCTTTAGTGCACTAAATTTTCTAACAATCCTCCCCAAATTTAGTTCACTTCCTTTGCATGAAAAATTTAACACAAAACAAAACAAGTGCATAAATGAAAATATCCTGAGGATTGAATTTCCACATTAGTACATATACTTTCAAATATTCGAGAATCAGGGTGTTCTAAGAATTGAACCCTTCAACCAATTTGAATACCTGATGATAAATACACACAAGTTTTCAAACACTAAAATACTCCTGACACTATACAAGCCATGTGTCCATATCCAATTCATAAGTGTTGTAAAAGCTAAAAGTCCAAAGCTTCCTGAAGCGGCAAAACTTCAACATTCACATAGGTGGTTCATCTTTAATTCATGCTCCTGCTTAGCACTTTTTCAAAGAAAATTAACCATTAAGAAGTTATTACTTCATCCTCCTTTCCAGCAAGTAACAAGCACAACCTTGGGATGTTTGTGATACATGTGCTTCAGTCCACTAAATGATCAGCTTTCCACATTGAACTCAGCTTACAAGTTTCCTTAGAAGGGAGTTGGGTATCCTTGCATTCAGTGACTAAGTTGTACTTAAACCCATCCCTGTAGCAGACTTCAAAACCAAGTCTCTAGCCAAACCCTTCGTCAAGTGATCAGCTAAGTTTTGTTGAGATTTAACAAACTCTATAGATATCACCCCATTCATGATAAGTTTACGAATCATGCTATGCCTAACACCTAAGTGTCTAGACTTCCCATTATACATCTGGCTATAAGCCTTTGCCAATGTAGCAACACTATCACAATGGATAGAAATAGGTGCTATAGGTTTAGGCCACAATGGAATCTCAAGAAGCAAATTTTTTAACCATTCAGCTTCTTTGCCAGCAGTAGCTAAAGCCACAAATTCAGATTCCATGGTTGAACTGGTAATGCAAGTTTGTTTCTTGGATGCCCAAGAAATTGCACCTCCACCAAGTAGGAATACCCAGCCACTAGTAGACGAATTGTCTTCAGTATTACTGATCCAACTTGCATCAGTGTATCCTTCTAATACTGAAGGATAACCAGTATATGAGAGACTATAATCCATAGTTCTCTTCAAATACTTAAAGACCCTCTGAATTGCTTGCCAATGATGAGCACTAGGATTACTAGTATACCTGCTCAGTTTACCCACAGCAAAAACAATGTCAGGTCTTGTACAAGTCATGGCATACATCAAGCAGCCAATCACCCTAGAATACTCAAGCTGAGATACAGCTTTGCCAGTATTAGGCATTAGCTTCTCACTTGTATCCATAGGAGTACTCACTTGAGTACAATCAAAGTAATTAAATTTCCTTAACACCTTCTCAATGTAATGAGACTGAGAGATAGAAATTTTGTTACTTTCATGTTTAATCCTAATACCAAGGATAACATCAGCCTCCCCCATATCCTTCATGGAAAACTTTGATGACAAAAATTCTTTTGTAAGATCAACTTGATTTTGGTCAGTGCCAAAGATCAACATGTCATCAACATATAGACAAATGATGACTCCTTTACCAGATTCATCAAATTTGCTATATACACATTTGTCAGCTTGATTAAGTAAATAACCACTAGACAAAACCACTTCATCAAACTTTTGATGCCATTGCTTAGGTGCCTGTTTTAGTCCATAAAGAGACTTAATCAGTTTACACACCTTGTTTTCATTGCCAGGCATGATGAAGCCCTAAGGTTGGTTCATGTAAACCTCCTCATCTAAATCACCATTCAAGAAAGCTATCTTCACATCCATCTGATGAATAATCAGATTGTGAATTGATGCCAAAGCAATTAGCAATCTTATGGTACTGATACGTGCCACTAGAGCATAAGTATCAAAGTAGTCTATTCCTAACTTTTGTTTAAAGCCTTGAATAACTAATCTTGCCTTGAACTTTTCAACAGTTCCATCTACCTTCATTTTCTTTTTGAAAATCCATTTGCTACCTAAAGGTTTGCAACCAGGTGGTAGATCAGTCAACACATAAGTGTTATTGCCCATAATGGAGTCCATCTCATCATTTATTGCTTCTTTCCAGAAAGCAACATCCTGGGACTTCATTGCTTCTTCAAATGTTTTGGGATCATCCTCCACAATGAAGCAATAGGAGTATTGGTTAGAGACCTCACTCCTTGTACCTTCAATTAAGTATAATTGAAACTCAGGTCCAAATGATTTTGGATTCCTCACCCTATTGCTCCTTCTGAGCTCAGGTTCAGGTTGTTGTTCCACAACCTCAGCAGGAACCTCATCAGATACTTCTGAAACACCATTGTCATTGGTTCCATTTGGAATCCTTTGACTTGGTCTAGGGACTGATGAGAATCTATTCTCATCAAATAGTGCATCCCTTGATTCAATTATTGAGTTAATTGAAACAGACTCATTAGGTTCTATAACATAAAACCTATATGCCTTGGAATGCTCAGCATATCCAACAAAGATGCATTCAATGCCTCTTTCTCCCAAAGTTTTCTGCTTTGGATCAGGGAGTCTTACAACAGCCCTACAACCCCATATCTTAAGATAATTAAGGTTAGGTTTCTTTTTAGTCCAAAGTTCATAAGGGGTAACTTTGTTCCGTTTGTTTGGAACCTTATTTAATAAATAGCAAGCTGTTAACATAGCTTCACCCCAGAACCCTTGACTCAGTCTTGAATAGGACAACATGGAATTAACCATCTCCTTCAGCACCCTGTTTTTCCTTTCAGAAATACCATTTTGCTGAGGAGTATAGGGAGCAGTTGTTTCATGGATTATACCAACAGACTGAAAATACAGAGTATCCATGTACTCACCTCCCCTATCAGTCCTTAATCTTTTGATCAGGGAACTTTGTTGCAATTCAACTTCAGTTTTAAATACTTTAAATTTATCTAATGCTTCATCTTTAGAATGTAATAAATAAACATGACAAAACCTAGAAGCATCATCAATAAAAGTCACAAAGTATTTCTTATTCCCCAAAGAGGGAGTAGCATGTAAATCACAAAGGTCACTATGAATTAACTCCAAAACTTTAGTTTCATGTTTTACTCCTTGAAAAGGTTTCTTAGTTATCTTGTTCAACATACAAGTTTTACACTTTTCAGTGTTCATATCAAAAGCTGGTATTAACCCATCCTTGGACATATCTTGCATTCTTTTAAAATGTACATGGCCAAGTCTTGCATGCCATAGGTTTGAATCATAATGTTTAGATGTAGATATAAAAGTAGAATCAATCTTATCATGAACAATATTCAGTCTGAACATTTGATTACACAAATAACCAAAACCAATAAACACACCATTTTTAGACAAAACAAACTTATCAGATTCAATAACTTGTTTATAACCACAATTATTCAAAACACTACTAGAATCCAAATTCTTTCTAATATCAGGAACATGTAAAACATTAAACAAAGAAACAATCTTTCCAGAACTAAACTTCAAATCAACACATCCTTTTCCATGCACCAGGGCAGTTGACTCGTTTCCCATATGAAGAATAGAACCATCATTCATTGACTCATAGGTCTTGAACCAGCTTCTATCTTTACACACATGAATTGTTGCTCCAGAGTCAACCCACCACGCAACATCATCATCATGCACAAAGTAAATGTCAGATATATATGTAACATAATAAATCTCAAAAGACTTATTAAACACATTCTGACCTTTCAGAGAATTGGTGTTACCAATGCTGCTGAACCAGATGCGTATTCAAGTATTTAGGGTTTTGTGTTTTCGTATATATATGCAGATGTGATATGACCTCTATTTATAATAGAGAATACTCAAAACCCTAGCCCATGGAATTATGTATAATTAACGGCCCATTAATTATATCATAATACTTTCCATAATAGTAGGAATCAGTGGTTAAAAACGAGCAACAGAATAATTGATGCTATCACTAGAATCACACTAGCAGCAGAATCAGCAGCAGAATCATTACACTAGCAGCAGATGCAGCAGCAGAATCAACACACTATCAGCAGATTCAGTAGTAGAATCAGCTAGCAGCAGATTCTTCTCATAACCACTATTGAGTCAGGGTGTTCATGGACCAAATGGGTGTACACTCCGTACCTCCAAACCCATTACCAGGTGTGAACTCATCCCTTTAGTGCACTAAATTTTCTAACAATATGTTTCTGGCGCCACTTCTGCATGGCTCACAACTATTGCCAACTGAAAATAATTAAGAAATAAGCAAATAGTAAGTAAAATCAATAGAACGCCATTAATTAGCATGTTAATTACGATCCTAGTTTGCATGGTACTGCATGCATGCTTGTAATAGAAAAGTTAATATGACACTCACACAAAGAAAGGTGAAGACATGTAGGAACCCCATTAATGAAAACTTAGAAGAATGTGTGGTGTAGGAAGAAAGGCAATGTGTCTGTTGCTTTTATAGAGAAGATTTAGTAAAATTAGTCGCTAGAAATATATATAAAAGAATTTCAACAAAATTGTTCTTTTTTTTCTTATAACTAGAATATTTATGATTTTAACTGGTCTTTCAAAATCCCGCGATCTTATTGTGCACTCCATAGTCCATAGTAAAGTGCGGAATTGAGAAGAGCTATGTTTTTTTACTAAATTTACAAGATTTTGTTTTAACATAAATGGATGTTTTACTCAAGTCCTCATCCTAAACGAAAATGAACGTTTTAACAAAATTAATAATAGTGAAAATCATATTAAATCTTTAAAAAAAATGATAAAACAAGATAGTAACAATAACCAGCAGAAAAAAACTACAATGTGTTTTCGTAGCATGTTGAGATCTCTTAAACGTCTAGTCATGGCTGGCCCCGGGGTGGGCAGAGCGGGCAACCACCCAAGGCATTAAGCGAATAGGGGGCATCAAAGTTTATAAACGTACGTTGGGACTCATTTAGCCATGTTTTAAGCAGGGCTGTTCTATTGATTTGAGAGGCCCGATGCGAATCACAAATGAGGCCCCTATAATTCAAGTCTTTCACTCTTTTTCTATGTGACTCAAAGTTTGTCTTTTATTTTTTGTATGTGGCCCGGTTTAACTTTGATAATATTTAACAAAGACACTAAAAATTCAAATCGTTTATATATAAAACTATAAATATTAATGGATGTATACTAAATTTGGGGCCCCTTACAAAGGAGGGTCTGGTGCAGTTGCACTACTTGCACATGCTAATCACCGCCACTGGTTTTAAGCTTTCATACCAAGGCTGTCAAGATCGCGATTTCGCGCAGGATCGTTTTTGTCTTTGCAAGATCGAGATCGTAGGATCGGATCGCGATCCTACGATCCTATCAATTTGTCATATTTTGTAAACAAATGATATACGAGTCAAACTGTTTTACATTTCTACTCAACGTCAAAGATAAATTCATATAATATCCTCTTGAAAATGACAAAGTTCAAATTTCAAACACCAAAGTAATAGTAAAACACAAAAAAGTCAAGCTTCAATCGTTACATTAACGATTTAGTGGAATAATATTACATAACATAGGTCCTAAATGTCTCAAAATATATGAGCCATCAACATGATTTCAAGAAAACAAACATTTCATAAGTGGGATTCCGAAACATACCATTTGATTAGTTTAATCACAGTGAAAAGCAGGAGCAGAGAGTGCTGCTCGGGGAGTGGCATTCTCGGAGTAAAGCCTAAAGCAAGAAGCAAAGCAGGAAGCCAAGCAAGAAGCCAAGCAGTGTCCTTGTGTTACTGTCCTTGTGTTATAAGCCTTGTTTTAGTGCCTTGCTCACTATAGCTGATTAATTGTATGGTGTCTATAGATGCCTATAAGCTTATAAAATTGGGGTCCCAAGTATACCCCTATTTAAATTATATATACTCTCTTTTTTCTTAAACAAAAATACACGCTCAGACTGTTTTATAGCAAGAGCAGCTTGAGCTACAACTGCTTTAGCAAAAACTGCTATAACAACTATTATATATAGCAGCAACAACTTGCTAGAATTTAATAAACGTTCTATAATTATTATATAGCAAGCCCTGCCCTAAAAGCCAGCTGCTGAACACAAAACCAGACATGCCGAAAAGCAAGCTCGTTCTACGAGGGCCTCTCTCACTCTGCTCACCTCATAATCTATTTAGAAAAGTAGAAAACTATATATAAACTATAATCTATTTAGAAACTGAAACAACAGTGGTTTACTCATTAGACCTTAGTAAAACACACGTTTGTTTTTCTGGCCTAAGCAAGTGGGATGGACTTAAAAGATATTAAAAAAAAAAAAAAAAAAAAAAAAGGTGAACTCGGATCGCGTGTCGATCCTACGATCTTACGTGCGATCCTACGATCTTACTTACGGTCCTACCTCAGATGCGATCCTACACAATTTTGACTGGCGTACACGTAAGATCGTACGATCTTACGTGTAAACTCGTTAGTTTGACAGCCTTGTTTAATACAATTAATGAAACTTTCTAAATTATCATGAAAAAGTGTTTTATATACTTTGATCCTACCAATTGCGAAATATGAGCTTAAATTCTTAAATTTTAAGTGATTAGTGCTTTTGTATTAAAATAATGGAGATATGCGAAACATAGCATTATATTTGGTCAAAGTACTATGAATTTCACTTCTAGTATTTAGCAATGCAACATAGCATTAAATTAATGGGACCCCTTATAGTTTTTTAGTTTAATTACTATACTTAATTTACTTAAGTCATAACTTTTTTTTTTTTTTTTTTTTTCTTTTTTCTTTTGCGTATGTTTACTTTTTTTTTTTTTTTTTTTTTTTTTTTTTTTTTTTTTTAATAATCAACTTTTATTTATCTTTTATAATATATTTATCTTTTATTTTGGGTTACGCTACTAAAATTTCAAAAAAAAAAAATGCGCATAAAATAATAGACTTTTATTTTGTTCATTTGGGTTACGTAACTTATAAAGTTGTACATAAACATCATTGATTTTGTAAAAATATATATAAACATCACTAAACTTATAAAAACACAAAAGTAGATTGGTATTCCCCATATAATAAAAGCAGATCTTTTACTTAAGTATCAAAAAATATGTGTTCAATAACTATAGATATATGAAAAGTAATATAAATAACTGAGAATCAACCGCGAAACCTTTCATTTAAGGGACAATGTTTACCTCGTGTAATTTAAATCTTAACTACTGAAAGACTCAATTTGTTTAGATCTTATCTATTTACTTCCATGTTTATTTAGATTTTAACTATGTATTTTATGAAAGTGTAAGTAACAAATGTTACTGATTATGTGTTTCATAAAAATGGTTTTGGCTTTGGATAAACTATTTAACTAGACATGTTTTATGGTTTATTTATTTAGTGAAATGAGTTAGAAAACTATTGGCTCGAAAATTTACGTATTTTATTTATTTCGTTAAGATGATTTTACGCTTGTTATTAACAAAACATAAGAAGATCGTAAGATATAAATAAATATTTTTACGGTTTATTTGTATTAACAGCACCGGTTAGAATGCCTCGTTTTTAAAAAGAACGACTCATGTTATTCCTTTTAATAAATATGTCGTTGTTATTAATAAATTTCAAAATGAAAACACGAGTTATCGTGATATATCTACTGCTTATAAGTTATAATGCACGCATACGCATTCGTTAGACTTAAAATGATTTTAATCTTAGTTATTAATTTATTTTTAGATGGATGGTAAGGATGAATCTTTTAGTATATGAGAAAAATTTAGTATATAAAATAACTCTTCTTTTAATCAAATACTTTAAAATTCAAATTTGCTTTCAAGGAGAAAAAAAAAAAAAAAAAAAAAACATAAAAAAATACATACGAACACATGTCTAAATTGAGATAATAAATTAGTGAAAATACTTAATATGAAACTTATCGTGAAATGTAAAGTGACTTTCTAATTATTTTAATCAACAAAATTTTCTATCATGTTCAAGTTTATTGAAAGAACAGTAACAAATGTAAAGTGACGTTTTAATTATATACGAACACATGTAAAGAAAAATGATAAAAAGTTTTTATGTTAATTTATTAAAATGTTTTGGAGTATAATGTTACATGAAAGTTTGTGCAGTAATAAATATAAAAATCAAGTAACAAAAAAAAGTCAATGATTAGTAATCATTTTGATGTATTTAGAATACCCCTTATCATTTTCTGCCTTAAAGTTTGTAACTTTCACACTTTTCTCTTAAATCTTAAAAGTTTATTCAAATAAGCGCTAAAAGCTTTGCAAAATTAGTGGTTTTGTACCTATAATGTATGATAGTTTCTAGAGATTGCTATTATTAGTAATAATTAAAATAAAATTTAAAGAAACACTAATTGCACATTAAATTAGTGGTTGTTACAAGTCTACACTTTAAGACACTTTTCTAGATGTTACAATACCTCAAATCTATACTACTTATAATAGAGGAAGGCACTTCCATCATCTTTAATATTTTAAGACCACCATTAATACAATTTTAAGCAAATACAACCTTGAAAGCATTATTTACAAGTATCTAAAGCACATATAAAACTAAAAACACGGTACCCATATATTACAATTAATAAACTATTAAAAAACACCAATTCATTAAAAAATACAAGTGAAAAAGCATAATTTACAGGTAGTTGATGCACAAATAAAACTAAAAAACACTATTCAACACATACGATTAATACACAATTTAATTCACCTATTCATCAAAATATACAACTATTTAATCACAATGTACAATCTAATTAAACTTTCAAAACATAAAACTGAAACCAGCAGCCCAAAACAAAATAGCATTTATTCGCCGGAAATTTAATCTCAGGGTACCCGCTGCCGCATCGCGCGGGTACCCTGCTAGTAAATTATAATGTAGTATAGATATACTCATAACGTGTTGTTTATTTACAATATATATTTAGTATCGGCCCTGCTCTGTTGATACCATCCCCCCACCGCAAATGCTCAGATTGACTGGTCAGCGAGGGGTCTTTTGAGAAAATAGCCAGGGTTCATAGCCCACCTCCTGATAAGTACAGTCACTGGGACAGGTGCTCATTGCCTGGGGCCGGGTCCTTGGGGGAGGGTCCGGTTGGCATCCTTAGGATGCATGGGACCAGGGTGATCCCACCGATCTTCACCTTTTTGAGTATCGGCCCTGCGTCTAGTCATATTTTTGTTGTTAATCGAACCTTTTGCATTTTGTAAGATTTTATATTTCCCACTCTCTTGGTTCATTTGTTAGAAAACAAGTGTTCTTTTTCATTATATTGGACTCATGTGTTATGAGTCTTCATTTAACATTTAAAAATATCTTAAACTATAATAAGTTGACACTAAATATCTTATTATTTCAGAACGTGTCGATTACTATATCTTAATTAATCATAGAACAACACTTGTCCCTAACATTATCAAAAGTAGTCACTAATCAATCAATGTCCAACATTAATTTCATCACTTTTCGTCACTATAGCTGCATCACTAATTTAGTTAGAGACCAAAATAGAATTCGTCAAAAAGTAGTAACCAAACATGTGGTCACTGATGGATGAAAGTGATAACTGCTTTACAACCATGAGTGACTAATAATTCGTCACTATTTCCACATTTAGTGACATACTTGTCATTAATGAATATTGATTAATGACAAAATAACTGGTCACTCAATGGGTTGAGTACGTACAAGCAACTATATAACGGTTAGTGTCGAACATTTCATCACTATTTCCTGCATTTTAGAAACCATAATGGTGATCACAAAATATTTCCTCTTAATGACTAAAAAATCGTCACAGTTTACAAGATATTTTCTACGTTGAAAAACCAGCATATTGATTTCACAAACATAACATCCAATTATCGGTCCAAAAGAAATTCAAAAACAATTCCACAAAAAGGTGTAGATTGGCGGGAACGCTCTGACCCCGGGTGCCTTTTGGCACCAGCCATTATCCACCCCACAAGGAATATCTCCGAGCAACTCTCCTGGCCTAGTGGGGCACCAACTGGAGTGAGCCGAGACTCTCGGACTCTTAAGCTCTTATCCATAAAGTCTCTCTAGTGAGCCCATAAGTTTCGCGGAGATGGTGTTAATACAAATATCGCCTAAAAACGTTATTTATATTTTACGATCTTTGCTAAGTTTTGTTAACGACAAAATGTAAACTTTAGTTTTTAAGTAAAACATAATCTTAGTTTTAAAGACTTGCATAAACTAGACTTTTGCTACATTTTACATTTCATAAAACACAACACTTTTTATTTTCTTAAAATAGATATGTCACATCACATTTATGGCAAATTTTGTCAATATACATTTATGGAAAGAAAGTGTGTTTG
The DNA here is from genome assembly GCA_030686995.1 of Artemisia argyi. Lineage (NCBI taxonomy): Eukaryota > Viridiplantae > Streptophyta > Magnoliopsida > Asterales > Asteraceae > Artemisia > Artemisia argyi. The sequence continues at coordinate 95,687,348 of CM060693.1, forward strand.
ACTAACCATATGTTTGCTTGCAAGTTTTGTGTTTAACTTGGTGTAATGAGATGTGACATTGTTTGGTTTGCAAGATTTATTGCAAAACCAACTGCAAGCCCGGCGGAACCCTGGGGGTACACGAGCGGAACCCATCTGAGGGTTTCGCAGTATCCGCCAGGCCTGCAGAAGGTTTTGCTATAAACACTAAGCCACAAGTTTGATTTTTGGCTTATCACTCTACATCATATTTTCACACATTTATTCATTCTTTTATCTAACCCTTTAATATTTCATATGTGAAGTTTCTTTTCGTAGCAAAGAGATTCACGAGTTCATAAAAAGTTACAAGTATTCAACACAACGTTGCAAGACTTGTTAGCTTAGCATTGTGTAGACTTGTGTAGTTTACACTTCATTTGATTGTTTATTTTCAGTAGTGATCGGTTAGTATTTTAGTCCTCAAAATACAAAGTGTGACGGGAGTTGTTGTACCCTTGTAAAAGAACTAACGGGAGTGGTTGTACCCTTGTAAAAGAACTCGACATCTAGCTTAGTGTCGATAAACGTGTATAAGCGACGTGTATGGTTTTCTCCGCCTGTGAAAGGAGCTTGTTGACTAGTGAAAGAAACTCTCGAGTTGGATACTCGGAGCGTGGACGTAGGGCAAGGAAAAAGAGTCCTTGTAGCCGAACCATGATAAATACTCGTGTTGTGGTTTGATCGTTTCTTTCATTTACTTGCATGTTATATATTGCGTTTGTGTATATATATCTTTGATCAAACGGAAAGTTTCAAAGCTAATCAAACAAGTTAAAAAGATTTTAAACGGTAAACTATTCAACCCCCCTTCTAGTTTTCCACAATTGGTATCAGAGCTACGTTACTCAAGCTTTTAAAATATATTGTGTTTTAAAACTTGAAACGATCCATGGATTTTGAAAATTACAAAGAAGGGCAATCTATGCAAAGACCACCACTTTTTGAAGCAAATGGTTTTATATATTGGAAAAACCGTTTTGAAACTTACGTGAAATCTAAAGATATAGATTTGTGGTATATAATCATTGATGGTGATAATATAGTTACTAATATTAAAGATGATGATCAAAAGAAATTGATTGGTAAAAATAATGAAGCTAAAATGATGCTTTACAATGTTTTGCCTAAGAAAGAATATGAAAGAGTCTTTATGTGTAAAACCGCCAAAGATATTTGGCAATCTCTAATAGTCACTCATCAAGGAAACTCACAAGTTAAAGATAACAAAATTGATCTTCTTGTTCAATAATATGAACAATTTGTTATTTCCGAAGATGAGATTATTGATAATGCTTTTGCTAGGTTTAACACTATTATTACTTCACTTAAAGCACTTGATGAATCTTTTTGTAGTAAGAACTTTGTCAGGAAATTTCTTAGAGCACTCCATCCGAAGTGAAGAGCAAAAGTGACGACAATTGAAGAATCCAAGGATCTTTCAAGCATGTCACTTGACGAGCTAATTGGTAACCTCAAAGTTCATGAAATGGTAATGGAAAAAGATTCGGAACTAGTTAGAGGCAAGAAAGAAAAAGTTAGTTCCATTGCCTTGAAAGTTAGAGTCCAATCAAGTGATGATGAAGAATCTACTTCGGATAGTGATGATGAGGAATATGCTATGGCCGTTAGAGACTTCAAGAAGTTCTTTCGTAGAAGAGGGAAGTTTGTAAGGCAACCTAAAGATGACAAGAAAACTTTCCGAAAAGATCGTGATGATAGGAAAGGAAAGGTAGAAAGGAAATGCTATAGGTGTGGAGACACAAGTCATCTAGTAGGAGAATGTCCAAAACCACCCAAAAGCAAACGTCAACAAGCTTTTGTGGGTGGTGCTTGGAGTGACTATGAAGGAGATGACGATGAGCCAAAGAATGATGATATTGCTCTCATGGCTCACGACTCAAATGAGGTATTCTCCGACTCATCTTACTCCTCTATTGATGATGACACCTTACAAAAAGAATATAACAAACTTTGTGAATTGAGCTTAAAAATCATAAACAAAAATAAGTTTTTGAAAACTAAAAAGGAATTTTTAGAAAATGAAGTTTATGAGTTAAAAGAAAAAGCTAAGAGATTAGAAAAGAGTAAAGGTATTGACACATCTTGCAAATCATGTGAAGAGCTTAAACTCGAAGTTGAGAAACTTAAAATTACTCAAAATGATCTAATAAAACAAACCACAAAGTTTAAGAAGTTCGATAAGAGCATTTCTTGTACGGATGAAATTATGAAACTTCAAAAGTCACCCTTTGATAAAACAGGACTAGGATTCATGAAAATAGAAACTTCAAAGGGTCAAACGAAACAAGAAAAGAATACACAAGAAACTAACAAAACTGCTACAGCAGCCCGCGAAACAGACGGAACCCAATCCAGGGTTCCGCCGGTTGGACCCGAAGGTTCCGCCAGGTCTGCTGCAGCAGTAACACCATCCACATCGGATCGTTCAAAATTTGTTAAAGTTACGTATAAAAATGGAACAAAACCTGCCTTTAAAACTGGAGTAGGACTTAGTAAAAATGAATTTAAAGCTAAGACTACTCAACCAAGACCTAAGACTCCAATTCCCAAACGCCCCTTTCCAAAGAGCAACTTCAACACTCGACCAAACTACCAACATGTTTGGAACCAAAACACTCCTGGACATTACCAAACTCCAAATTACATGTCATGGAACCCTTATGTTCTATTTTCATACTTGGAACAAGTTAATGGTATGCTTAACCAACATAGACCCATGAGAAATTGGGGACCAAATATTTGAGTGTTTTTCATAAAATAGGTGTGCCTCAAAGTTTGTTTGGAACCGGATGAATGGATTAAAGATAGCGGTTGTTTAAGGCACATGACGGGTAACAAAATCCTCTTCACTACATATCACAAATGTGATGGAGGTAATGTTACGTTTGGTAGTAAAGCTAAGAACAAAATCATCGGAAAAGGTACAATCTCTCATGACTCCATTTTTATAGATGATTAGCTCATGTTGATAACTTAGGTTTTAATCTTCTTAGTATTAGTCAACTTTGTCGTAATAAGTATAATGTCCTTTTTAGTGAAAACGGAAGTAAAATACTTAAAGATGGTATAACCATAGCCAAAGGTGTTCTTAAGAACAACGTATACGTCATGAAGATGGATCCAACATCTAGAGACAAACTTTGTCTTACCTCATTAGATGAATCTTCAACTTTATGGCATAGACGTTTAGGACACGCTAACATGAGACTAATTCAAAACCTCTCCTCCAAAGACTTAGTTTGAAACCTACCTAAGTTGAAATATGACCAACACTTTTGTGATGCTTGCAAAGTCGGTGAACAAGTCCATAGTAGCCATAAGGCTAAAAACTTGGTTTCTACATCTAAGTGTCTAGAACTTTTGCATATGGATTTATTTGGTCCATCCGCTATACAAAGTTATGGAGGTAACTTCTACACTTTGGTCATAGTTGATGATTACTCAAGATATACTTGGACAAAATTTTTGAAAAGTAAAAATGAAGCTTTTGATAAATTTGAGATTCTAAGTAAGAAAATTCAAAATCAAGTAGGGTCTAATATTGTGTCTATTAGAACGGATCACGGTCGTGAATTTGATAATGAATTTCAATTTGGAAACTTTTGTGATATTAATGGTATTACTCATAACTTTTCGGCTCCACGTACCCCTCAATCTAATGGTGTAGTAGAACGTAAAAACCGGACATTGCAAGAGATGAGTAGAACAATGCTTAATGAACAAAACATTCCAAAAAAGTTTTGGTGTAATGCCGTTGACACATCAACATACATTTTAAATCGAGTCTTAATTAGACCATTTTTGAATAAAACTCCTTATGAACTGTACAAAGGTAAAAAGCCTACATTAGGATACTTTAGAGTGTTTGGGAGTAAATGTTTCATTCTTAACACCAAGGATTATCTCACCAAATTTGACCCAAAGTCTTATGAAGGTGTATTTCTTGGATATTCACAAAATAGTAAAACTTACATTGTTTTGAACAAAGAAACCTTAAGAGTCGAGGAATCGTTGAATGTAACATTTGACGAGAGTCCACCTCCCTCTAAGACATCACCTTTGGTATATGATGACTTAGTTGAAAGCCAAGCAATAGAAAGTCAAGAGATTTTAAGTAATGACAAGGAAGATGAACTATTAAACAAAGAACTTGTCAATGTCAAAGAATCTAAAAGTCATCCATTAGATGGTGTCATAGGTAACATTAACGAAAGAACACTAAGGTCAAAAGTTCAAAATGAAAGCAACTACTTTTGTTTCGTGTCAACCATTGAACCGAAAAACATTAATGAAGCCATTAAAGACGAGTCTTGGGTAATTGCAATGCAAGAAGAGTTAAACCAATTTGTTAGGAATGATGTATGGACATTAGTTCCTCAACCAAAGAGTCAAACGATAATTGGAACAAAATGGGTCTTTCGTAATAAAATGGATGAAAATGGAATTGTGTCTAGAAACAAAGCTAGGCTAGTTGCACAAGGATATAACCAACAAGAAGGCATTGACAACGATGAAACTTTTGCTCCGGTTGCTAGGCTCGAGTCAATTAGAATCTTACTTGCATATGCATGTGCACACAATTTTAAACTCTTTCAAATGGACGTCAAAAGTGCATTTCTAAACGGAGTCATAAATGAAGAAGTGTATGGTGCTCAACCACCGGGCTTCATTGATTTTGAAAAACCAAATCATGTTTACAAACTTAAAAAGGCTCTTTACGGACTTAAGCAAGCTCCAAAAGCATGGTATGATCGAATTAAAACCTTCCTAGTTGACCATAAGTATACCATGGGCTTAGTTGATAATACTCTCTTCACTAAGAAGAAAGATTCACATATTATCATAGTCCAAATCTATGTTGATGACATTATATTCGGATCAACTTGTCAAGAATTATGTGTGGATTTCTCAAAAATCATGCATGACGAGTTTGAAATGAGTATGATGGGAGAACTCAACTTTTTCCTAGGACTCCAAATTAAACAACTAGAAGATGGTATCTTCTTTAACCAATCTAAATATATTAAGGACATGCTTAAGAAATTTTGGATTAGAAGATTCGAAACCAATAAAAACACCCATGTCCACGGAAACTAAACTCACCAAGGATGAGGAAAGTGAATCCGTAGATAGCACTAAATATAGAGGTATGATTGGTAGTCTACTTTACCTAACGGCTAGTAGACCCGACATTATGTTTAGTGTTTGTCTATGTGCTCGTTTTCAAGAAGATCCTAAGACTACTCATCTCGAAGCCGTTAAAAGGATTTTTAGGTGTATTAAGGGCACTACATATTTAGGTTTATGGTATCCCAAAGGAACGGGAATAGACACCATAGTGTATGCCGACTCGGATCATGCCGGTGACTATATCGATAGAAAAAGTACAAGTGGTATTTGTACTTTTGTTGGACATTGTCTCACCTCATGGTTCTCTAAGAAGCAAACGACTCTTGCTATCTCAACAACGGAAGCCGAGTACGTTTCGGCCAGAAAGGCATGTCAACAAGCTCTTTGGATGAAGCAAGCTCTTGTCGACTACGGAATTCAACTTAACGACATCACAATTGTTTGTGACAACAAAAGTGCCATTGATCTTAGCAAAAACCCGGTTCAACATGCTCGTACCAAACATATTGAAATCCGTCATCATTTCCTTCGTGACAACGTTCAAAAAGGAAATATCTCAATTGAGAAAGTTTCTTCCGAAGACAACATAGCCGACATTCTCACAAAACCCCTTAAACGTGAACCTTTTAACCTTCTTAGGCTAGGCTTAGGACTCATGGAACCTACGTTGTAGTTCTGGACATTAGACAAAAATATCAAAAATCAAAACAAATCCATAACTCTTTTTCTCAGCAGGGTCGGCGGAACCCTCAGACACAACGGACGGAACCCAATTTAGGGGTCCGCCGTATCCGCCGACCTGCAGAACCATTTTTTTGTTTATATTAAACCAAACACCCATTATTTCATACCACCACTTCCAAACTGTTACTATTCACTTTATCATCCATCCATACCTACGATTTCTTGGTCTTCCTTTCACTCACATTGCAAATCAATCATCATTGTAAGTATTCTAAACTTGATTACAATCCTGATCTGAGTCTAGGAATTCTACTTTTTGCACAAAAACAAAAACTTGGGGTTATGCATTAATTTGAGAAACTCATGCATGAAATTAGGTGTTTAACAAAACTAATCATGTTCCCCATAGTTAAGAATTGCATTCTTACTAAGTGTAATCATGTTTGCTAAAACACCCCATGTCAAATTTTTCCAAAAATTTCTCACAAATATGACAAATATTTTTTCGTCTCACATTGAGAATACAAAATCAAAACGTTATGTTTAAAACATCACTTGCATAATGTCTCTTGAATGCTAAAGGGAATACATAACCAATATGTATTTTCGGGTACATTCAAACGAAGCTACATTGAAATAGGAGCGTTTGGGTTATCTTTTGTTTTATAACAAAACTTGCATTATAAAACGTTTTTGAAGCATCAAAATGAGTCAAGATAACCGCACCTCTACATTGTTTTCATATAGGCACACACTAGAACATCCACATTATAATAGTCGTTTACTTAGACTAAAACGTGAAATTTTGTTTTTCTAGGAATCAACATGCCTCCTCTAACCCACTACGACCACAAGGACACCATTAAGTACCTACCCAAACACCACAAAACCAAAGGCCTTACTCAAAATCAAATCGATGTTTTCAAAGCCTTAGAAAAACATTATGTCCATGAGGGTAGAACCATTGACCCGTCCTTCCTAGAAGGCACAAACCTCTACACCGAATTTGCCATAATAAACTTTGAGTGTCTTTTAGAAATCGACGAGCCTATTTGTCGTAGGTTCATTCTAGAATTCTATGCATCCTTCACCCTCTCCACGGATGACTATGGTCGCATGTCTATCAACTTTAGGGGTAGTGGTCATCTATACTCCTTCACTCTTGAGGAGTTTGCTCAAATCCTAGGTGTCCCAATCCGTGGTACTTGCATCTACTTCGACTTGCACTCCCTCGCAACTCTTGACACCCTTCATGACCGCATCCATCCTTATGACACCCCTCTTGTGTCAAATGATGTACTTCGTGACCACCTCTTTATTAGGACAACCAACACTAGGAGAACCCGTTCGGGAAATGAGGTCGAAAAGGACCCATATGGAATGGAAATGAATGAACTCAAGCCCCAATTCAAGAAATGGGAGGAAGTCCTTAGAGCAAATGTCATTAGCACCATAGGAAACTGAGATCATATCAATCTTTGCCTTTGCTACATGCTCTACTCTTTGTCCGTTAGGCAACCCTTCAACCTTGCCTACTATATGGCCAAGAGAATGGCCGACATTCCCGTGCATGGCACAACGGCTATGCCGTATGGAATGCTCTTGACCCGTCTCTTTAGGTTCATCTCTCCCATTCCACCAACTCCAAACGGTCTTCGTCTTGACTACTCTCTCATTCCACACACCTTTGTCCCACTAAGTGATAAAAGAGTGTACAAAGCCCAAGGAAAACGTCCTCATCCTCCTACCTCCTCATCATCTTCCTCAATGAGTGAAGATGACTCGTTGCCCAACTCTAGGCTCCCACCTCTAGAATACCTATCCCAACTTCCGGATATTCCAAATGAGTCGGCGGAGTTCAAGCAAACAAAGGGGATGTTTAAGAATCTTGGAAGATTCCTTGGAAAGCTCAAGAACAAGATTGACCATCAATGAGTGCGGGTGTGTAGGAGTGTTTGGCACTAGGTGCTATTTGAACAATTTGGTCGTTTAAACAATGCTTGTGATGTATTTGTGTGTTGGTACAATGTGTGATACTATTTGGAACATGTATTAACTAACTATGATGCAGGTAGACAACTTTTGGCAAGTTGTCAAATTTTCATGTTTATGAAATTTTCACTAAGTATAGTGAAATTCTCGACCTCAAGGTCAAAGTCCTATGGTATGTGTGTTTACATGTCCAATTTTTGCATTACCTAACCAGAAATGCATTATCTTTTTGATTTTAGGAGTTTTTGAAAAATTTGAAAATCATCTCGTGGGTCAAAATCGCGGACTGCCAACTTTTTCAGGCCTGGCGGATCTGGCGGCAACCTAGAATGGGTTCCGCCAGTGCATTTTCTGGGCAACCTAGAAATGGCCAAACGGACCGGACGGAACCCTCACACGGGTTCCGCCTGTGTATCCTGAAGGTTCCGCCAGATTTCCTGCAGATTTTTTTTTAGTTTTCAACATTTCAACATCCAATCAACAAAATACAATCCTTTTAGATAGAAACCAATTTCCTGCAATTTGTTTAGCACAATAGGGTACTTCTCATTCCTTATAACTCAAATAAAACCATTTCCCGCCAAATTTCAAAAAATAGCCATAACCACCCCAAGGAACCTTCACGCATAAAGGAAGGAACCCTGCCAAAGGTTCTTTGAAATCTCTGAGATATATCCTTCAACAAATTTATCAAAACCACTAAGCATTTTGTGCAAATCTTGTCTTCTCACTTCACCATTTTCATTGGATTGACTCCCATGATATGACAACCCACAATTAGTTTTTCAAATCATTAGGAACCTTCATTTTTTGTATGGCCTAACATCAAATCCAAACACTCCTTCCCACACTCCTTCATCACTATAAATTAAACCATTCTAAACACTATCAAATCACACCTTCTTCATCAAAATTTCTGATCTTTAAACCATTTTAACCATGACTAAGTCAACAATCACCTCTCAACCATCACGACCCATCCGGAAAACCGCTCGGATAAGTGTCAAACCACTTTGGTCTAACCAATCCATCAACCTAAGCTCCTCATCCTCGGATGAATTCACCTCACCCATCAAAAATGAACATTTTTTAAACCTTGCATCTCCATCTCCATCACCCAATGAACCCAATGAGATCACTCCACCACCAACTAAATCACCCATTGACCCAACTCCACTAAGTGCTCCAACCCAACCATCCAAAACTCCATCACCATCACCATTACCCAAAATTGAACCTATGGAGTTATTTGGGTCTCCTCCAACATCCCCACACCCTTTTGTCCAAGATCTCAATGATCTTCCACTAAGACCTACACAACCACCACCTTTTGCAAATGAAACACCAAGGTCAATTCTTGACCAAAATGAGCATTTTAACCACAACCAACCACCACAACAAGAATACCACCAACCCAAACCATTGTTGTTTCACCCAATCAACCATGACATCCATGGTCCTCTTTATGGAGAACCAAATTTTGAAAACCATGATCACCCAACTCCACCACATTCTCAAGCCCAAACCTTTGAGTCTTTCTTTCCTTCTTATGAGGAAATCCAAAGCATGGTTGAGAATCATCTCCATCAAGCAATGGAATTTCAAACCACCTTGCTTGACTCTATACCAAACCCATCCTCCAACCAAGAACCAAAAACCAACCAACCATCAAACCAAGAAACCAAAACCAACCCATTTCCACCCACTCATCCCCATGTTTGCTCAAATTGTGAGCAAATGGGTGAAAGCATCAAAATGTTGCTTCACCAATTCCAAGATGAAACCCGTTTTGCATTCCAATACGTCATCCAACGTTTGGATGCTCTTTCCCACCCAAATAAATCCTAGACAACCTTTGGAGGCCTTTTGCCCCATTTAGGAAAGTAGGATTTGATTTTCTTTTATTTTCTTGGTTATTTTTAGTTTTTTTTTTTTTTTTCTTTTAGAAGTAGAAGAATCTTTCCCATTTCTTGTCTTTGACTTTTAAAAGTCAAATTTTACATGGAATGATATTTCTTTCTACTTACTTACTTGCATTATTGGTTGATCATTTTTTGTGTTGTCATTGTGGTTGCATTATGTGTGGTAACTACAAGCTTGACTATATATATCACCAACTAACCATTTTTTTGTAGGATCAAAATCCATGTTTCCCATCTTGGCACTCCTTTTAGGGGGAGTAACAACCAAGGGGGAGCACGTGCATTATTCCGCTTCGCTACTCTACTTTTTGTTTCGACAAAAAGGGGGAGAAATATATTAAACCTTTAAAAACTTAATATGATTTTCATCACTTAAGTAAAACAAGTTTAATATAATTTTTTTTTCTTAAACACCAAGATTTAGTGAGTTACTTAAAAACAAAGTTTATGTTTTGTCATCAACAAAAAGGGGGAGATTGTTAATACAAATATCACCTAAAAACGTTATTTATATTTTACGATCTTTGCTAAGTTTTGTTAACGACAAAATGTAAACTTTAGTTTCTAAGTAAAACATAATCTTAGTTTTAAAGACTTGCATAAACTAGACTTTTTCTACATTTTACATTTCATAAAACACAACACTTTTTATTTCTTAAAATAGATATGTCACATCACATTTATGGCAAGTTTTGTCAATATACATTTATGGAAAGAAAGTGTGTTTGACTAACCATATGTTTGCTTGCAAGTTTTGTGTTTGACTAGGTGTAATGAGATGTGACATTGTTTGGTTTACAAGATTTATTACAAAACCAACTGCAAGCCCGGCGGAACCCTGGGGGTACACGGGCGGAACCCATTTGAGGGTTCTGCCGTATCTGCCAGGCCTATAGAAGGTTTTGCTATAAATACTAAGCAACAAGTTTGATTTTTGGCTTATCACTCTACATCATATTTTCACACAGTCATTCATTCTTTCATCTAACCCTTTAACATTTCATATATGAAGTTTCTTTTTGTAGCAAAGAGATTCACGAGTTCATAAAAAGTTACAAGTATTCAACACAACGTTGCAAGACTTGTTAGCTTAGCATTGTGTAGACTTGTGTAGTTTACACTTCATTTGATTGTGTATTTTCAGTAGTGACTGGTTAGTATTTTAGTCCTAAAAATACAAAGTGTGACGGGAGTTGTTGTACCCTTGTAAAAGAACTAACGGGAGTGGTTGTACCATTGTAAAAGAACTCGACATCTAGCTTAGTGTCGGTAAACGTGTATAAGCGACGTGTAAGGTTTTCTCCGCCGGTGAAAGGAGCTTGTTGACTAGTGAAAGAAACTCTCGAGTTGGATACTCGGGGCGTGGACGTAGGGCAAGGAAAAAGAGTCCTTGTAGCCGAACCACGATAAATACTCGTGTTGTGGTTTGATCGTTTCTTTCATTTACTTGCATGTTATATATTGTGTTTGTGTATATATATCTTTGATCAAACGGAAAGTTTCAAGGCTAATCAAACAAGTTAAAAAGATTTTAAACGGTAAACTATTCAGCCCCCCTTCTAGTTTTCCACAGATGGGTACCTAGCTATCTGGGAGCAAAGTGCCAGGGATGGGATTCGAACCCGAGTCTATTGACTCAAGAACGAAAGCCCCACCCACTGAATCAATGTCCCAGTGGTAATTCAAATAAAATTATTATAGAAAGGATAAAGTACATACAAATGGTTCCCTTTTAGTATAGACAATCATTGTAGAAAACGAACATAAAGAAAGTTTTAAACGAAGATTTTGTCCATAATAGTGATATGATATCCTACGTATTTTCTCATGCACTTAATTGATCTATCATCCCGAACTTGAACGTAATTTAATTTCTTTTAGTTGAAGATCTTATGATGGAACGCTCACCTCATTTTATCATCTACATGTCATGTTCATCCATGTATAAAAGAACATGTAACAAGTCAAGTGACTAATAGCAATGAAGTAGCAACTATAACTCTATTATTCTAACTCTTTAAGTAGCGGTTTTTAGCTAAATCAAACAACCACAAAGTACTTTATAAACACTAGGAAATTAAAACCTCTATTTTATAAGCAGTTGTATATGTGATTTTGTGACAAGCAGCGCCCACATATATTAGACCAGCAAAGACGTTTACAACAAAAAGGCATATGCGTTGCCTCTCCCTAGGATAATGCAGAATATGTATCCTATAATCACGATGATGATGCTAATCATACTTGTTCAAGCTGATAAAGTTTTCATGCCTAGATGACATTGTTTACCAAAGTTCTAGAATAGCTATATCAGGTGATAAATTTATCTGAGTTGTCATAGTGTGGCTTTAACTTGTGCAACAAGTAAGATAAACTATAATATCAATTATACCTCAAGTTATATGCCAGGAAGGTAGGTGTGCAAGATGAACCTGCTTGGTCCACTTAATACATTGGCATAGGAGGTAAGGATTGGTCATCATGGAGGGAGAGTGTTCCCAAAGCAGCTGAAGCCCTTCTTTGAGAGGAAAATGTAGGCTGTTTTGGCAGAGCCCCCCATGGATGGGTTATGGGTGCTTAGTGATGCCATTATCCGTTTCCACCTTGACTACTGTGGTGGCAGGCTGAGTGGCTTGGTGGAATGGATTAATGAAAATGTAGCTAGATGGTAGGTGCTTCAAAGGTGAATCTTGTATGTTGAGAATGGATACATAGAGGAATGAGGCTGATATAAGAGTGTTTGTCCTCTGTTTGGAATAACTGTCTGAGAATAGTTATGTTAGACTTGGTGCTTTAGTATATGAGATGTTGTTAGACATCTGATGTATAAGCTTAGAATGTATCTGTGTTTTAGTATCTGATTTGGGGACTGTCCAATATCAGGTTATGTTTATTCTCATGATGTAAAGTCATTTGGTAATAATATAATTCACCTTTGCACCAAAAAACCACATACTTATTCCTTACGGGGTTGGGAACAATAACCTCACCAGCTAGGCCAAAGGCCCACTAGTAAATTGCAAAAGCTTACCAATTAACTAAGATGACTACCACCAGTGGTGGAGCCAGAAAATGTGATCGCGGGGGCATCGAGCGAAAGTGTAGTTAAATAATGTGTGAGAAAATGTTACTTTATGATGTACTCCGTACGTAACTAAAGTCGGGTCGGGTTTAACATAAGGCAACAAAATGGCTCTACTACAATGCAATAAACACTAATTATAATTTAAGGTGTTTATAATATAAAATTTGATAGGTGATTTCAACTAGTCATCTTGAAATAAACTCACTTCGGGTGTAAAAATTCTTGTGTAAGAATTGGATTGAGACTAATTTAATAAAATGGAATTGTTATTAATATCTAATATATATATATATATATATATATATATATATATATATATATATATATATATATATATATATATATATATACTAGACTTCAAAGCCCGCCCGATGGGCGGGCATGACTTATAAGCCCTCCCGGGCATATAAGCCGCCCGATGGGCGGCCTTGACTTATAATTATCGTTGACATATTTTTGTATAGCGTAAGAAGGGTGGTCAAGAATGGTTGGAAAAGTGGACATGTGGAAAATTGGCCCGCCAACACTTATGTCAAAAGAGTATGATTCACCAAAAGTTGAAATAGAGTTGTTGGCCAAATTGATTTGAAATTACAAAAGCGCCTAATTACCTTCAATGTAGTACTTCGAAATAGTGTAAACTTCCCTATTTAGTGTCTCCTCGAGGAAATTACCAACTCTTATTTTGTGTATTACAATATCTTAGTCAAAAGTAGCACCTTTACGGCTCTCTTGGCCATTCTATGTTTTCTTTAACTTCATCTTCTGGCAATGGTTCGTACCTAGCTACTTACCATGATAACAACAATAATACCCTCTATTTGTCTACTAACCCTAACACTATAATATTCAACACATACACTAAAAGTCTTTCCACGTAGTATAATGTTGTGCGTAATGTAAAGCTCCATCACTAAAGAATACATACCTTAAGAACATATGTCTAATTAATCAGACCAAAATGGAACGATATCTGCAAGGATTAAATATTTATACAAACATAAAACCCTTAACATTTAAGCTAAAGAATGTTGCTAAAAAATTGTTTATCATAGAAAGATATTTTTAAGAATAGTACTAATGTTTGCCAAACTGTTTGCGTTTATCGTTTACCATTAGAACCGGTGAAAACTACAGACTTTGAAGTTAGAAAAATTTGCTTTGTGTTACAATCTTTCCCCTTAACACAATACAACCCAACCCATTTTACCCTAGTCAAAAAGACCCATAATAACTTGTCGATAGAGATGGTACCCATGCTACTGATTAGGAAGTAATGGTATAAGATCAAATATCTAAAAATGATTTGTGTAGTGCCTCAAGAAAGTCATTATGAGAATGAAATTTGAAGATCGCGTTGTGAATATTCTAATCTGCAACACACATCGAGAGTTATTTTGGTATAAACTCATATTATTGGACTACTTTAATGATTTTCCATGATAATATTACCTCTTCCCGCCTTGGAATCCAGTTTTTCAATCTCAAATCGTTAACATCACCAACCATAAACCTCATACATGGGTCCAACTGTTGGTTGTTTGATTGATCATTGAGTTGGCTATAGTAAACATCAATAATTCGCTTTGACTTTGGCCCCTCCCTATTGCAAATTTATTGCCCATTTACTCTAAAAAAGTAACAACTAACGGCTTCAGCAAAAAGATAGAGAAAAAAGAAGTGTATATATACTAATGATCAGTAAAGGGTAGCCCTAAGAATATTAAATCGATGGATACATTCATGTAGACATACTCATACATTCACATATACATACAAAGATGCTTAAATACATTTTCATATGATGCCAATAGTACTTGAGGTTGGAGAATATAAATTTTGGACAAAGCATATAAAGTTTAAAAAAAGGATTACAAATGATACATTACACACTAAACTTTGGACATCAATAAAATGACCTCCAAGGTTCTTGAACTCTTCCTTGTATAGTTGTATACATGAATTAACAGGTCCATAGCACCCTGGCCAAAAATCATTAAGTTATTTATTTATGTAGGACAAAAGATGCAATAGTTTTGATGTCTCGCAATAGGTTCTCGAACTCTTCCTTATAGTAAAGTACTACTGATCTAACTTTCCTATGATAAAGTGAATTAAAAGGTTTTATACACTCGAATTAGTATCGTAACAGATACTCTATTCTAATGAAGAGCTTTATACTTGCTGCACCTTGCTAGAAACTAAGTGTCAGCATGCCATGAAAACTTAAGTTCCAATTTAACCCGAAATAATGGGAGGTAAAGTGAGCTCCTACTGGGCAAGGAAAATCCCTTCAAGTGATCATGTATAAGGTTAATACAAAAGTTGTTTTGCTACTATTATATACATCAATCTTGTATTCTTAATGCTATAAGTGCTAAACATGTTTTCGATAAGCTATGTTATGATATAGCGTATATATACGAACTGTATCGTAGTCTATTTAAAAGTTTTTGACCTGTTTCATTTTTAGCTATTATACCCATTTGACCCGTTAGATGGTAACGATTTTGTAGCATTTGTCTATTAAATTGATCCTTCACACATGGAATTCATTCTAGGGATGAGTTTTTGTCTATTAAATTTTGTGATATAGTAGTTCTCTAAACAACTTTAATATAAGTCGTATTATTAACAAAATCTCTAATAACTACTATATACACAGAATCAATAAGAAGTAATTATGCAGTTATAAAAAGCTATCCCAAACAACCCATATGTTAGAAATTGTATTAACCAATTCCAAACATAAAGGCTAATTAGTGGTGTTATACTAATTAGTTGTTTTATTAAGAACTATAAACGTTGATGCCATTAGCGGATGAGACAAAATTATACGTTATATAGGATTTAGAGCAATGAATAGAGAACAATACATGTGTCTATGGGTTTAACGTTTCCAATGACGTCCTCCTCTCCTTGGTGTTTCTCTAGAATAGCAATCCTGTTTACAAAAATGAGAAACAGAGGTTTATAAAGTGACCAAGTTAGAAGTGGCTATATTAAAGGATCCAAACTGTATTGTGACCCCTAACATCAGTATCCATATCTGAACGTATACAATGAAGTTCCCGTATCAATAAAGTTATGTGTTTTTTGTGTTAGAAGTACCTTTATTTGAGTCCTTTTATTTTGGAACAAAAACTTGACTTGCATAAGCTCTAAAGTTAATATTCTTCCGAGTTCCTCACTTTGTTTATCATCTGAATGTGGGCATTCATTAAAAAGTCTACAGTCAGCGGACACAGCATACATATAAACTGAAGTCAAAAGACGACCTTAAAACAAAAAATAAAAAAAAAGTGAATAGTAGTTCCTATGAAATTCCGTGTAACTAAATTGCTTCGGTACTCTTTTTCGTGAACATGATCTTCAATACTCTCTTACCCGTCTTCTTTGGATGCTTTGGCTGTTTCCATTTATACCACATGGATCTGGTATTGTACCACTGGCCACACATTCTTTGGCAAGTTCTTCCTTAACACGAATAAATATAGCATCATTTTTTCTCAGCTTATGACTCAGTTTTTCTGTTAATGTTGAATCATAAACTGCTTTTCTGTTAATGTTTTCAAGCAGAAAAATAAGCGATCCCAAACACCATCAGATTACACTTCATTGTTGTTATAGTTGACCAGTAACTCTATTAACGGTATGTTTACTTAATACTCCGTTTGATAATACCTGAATTTTGACAACTGGTGACTACTTTTGGATGATCCGACAACTTCGTGTTTTTAAAAAAATGGCACGTGATCCAAATGAGACCTTCCAACGTACTGTATTTATGTGTTGTCTTTCTGCACTAAGTGAACTGTGGCTAGACGACAACTTAGAGGGCCTGAGCTGGTCAACAACTTTTAGCATTATAGACTAATGTGGACACACCTATTGTCAGCAGCCTCCCGTATATTCCTACCATTGAAACATGATATGTCGTCTCGAATCCAAGTCATTTGCCCAGGAAGGCCACTAACCTACAAAACAAATTTCTAATTATACATGTGTGATCTTTCATTATATGGTAGTTACTTTGGGAGTGTTTGGCATTGCTTTTACGTTCAAGCAATCATAAACAAAGTGTATGTGTCAAAAAATGTTGGTCGGTTAATGGGTTAAAACGGAACAGTACCCATTACCCGTTATGTTTTTTCCTACTCACACTCAATATGGCTCCCATAGCCTGTAATTATAACCACACAAAGAAAAAGATATTTCACGTCCTTCACATCTGCAAGTAATTCATAATCATATCAGCAATGTAATTGCAAAAAGATTAAGCGGTTTTGCGCTAAACTTACCTAACCTAGGAGCAGCAACGTCTGTTGCTGTCATTATCGGACTTTTACCAGCTTTAAACTCTGATAAAACCCAATCCCTCTCTGCTTGACTTTCGTCTCCATGAATTTATCAAGCGGGCCAACCATCCATCTTGAGTTGACATGTAATTTGGTCACAACCCTTTTTAGTGTCCATAAATATCAAAATTCGACTACCATCCATGATATCATCCAGCAGCGTCACCAATCTGAATAATAGGAGCAACAATTAGTCAAGAGTATACGTTAAGTGAGCATGAAATAGTGAAGATAAAAATGATAATATAATTACTTGTTATACTTCTGATTATCGGTCATAATTTCAACATGTTAATGAATTATTAACCAAATAGAAAGGGCACTTACTTTGTATGGATTATAAACTAAAATTAAGTCAAGTGAAATCATATATAAATTATAAGTCTAATAGGAATAGTGTAGGTCATCCTAGAAAATCTTTCTTTAATGTTATCATACATTTTTTTATCTTTGGTATCAGCCATACAGACGGGTCTGGTAACAGGTAAGAACGGGTGAATTTTTAAATAAGGCCAAAATGAGCAGGGTTGGTTGACCCACCGACATGTTTAGCTTCTTTTACCATGAACTTTATAAATATTTTTGAGAGCTTTACTGTTAAGTTACTTATGATTTGTTTTTTTTATATAAATATAAATGAGAGTCACTTTCGATTCATTCAACCCATTTGAACCGTTTCATTTTAACCAACATTATTAAAGTTTACCCATTTGATCAGTCACGGATAAATTATAATAAAAATAAATGTTAAAAATGCCACGTCTACCCATCAGATGTATTATATTGATTACTTACCGAAGTTTGGTTGAGCTTACTCGTGCATGCCGGTGACACGTTTGTAGCAACCCCCTGTTGAAAAGGTTTACAACGTACTTCAGTCACCAGTTCATAATAATCTAAACATTGAACATTCCATACTCATGGACTGGACTTAAAACTCAGTTATATTTAGATAACCAGTTGATTAAAGTTAGAGGTAAGTAGGTAATTATACAGTCATGTCAATAATCATTTTCTGTACAACTTCTTACATGTTTCTCCATAATTATAACCACTACCCAAAGACTCAAAACTGATTATTATGATATTCGGTTTAAACGCACATCCAAACAGCCCCTTATTATTCCATATGCCCCATAGAGAAATGCAAGGGTTTCCTTTTATGGTGAGTTCCATGTGAAAGTATACTTATATGTACAACACTAATTATTAACTGATATTGGCATATTTCCTCTCACAAAATAGTGCACCCTTTATATAATATAAACATGAACGTTTAGAGGTACCTATCTCTGTGAGGAATTAGAGTTGTAATTTCATTCATATCGTCCAGTGGACTCGCTAGTAGTTCTGGATTATAGGTCTCGTCACTCCTCCTTTTAATGAAAAAATGATTTCCATGGTGGATGACTGATGTATCAATGCCCTTTAACCGAGGTGTCAAAACCATAAGATCATTCCAAATAGAAAATAGACCTTGTAGTTTTACTTTCTGATCCAACAAACAGATAACTTTTGCTTTCAGATCCAGAGAAAACACATCATCTTTTTCATGATAAAGACACGAATCAGCTAACTGATTCGTAACCAACTTATGGAACCAAACCTGTACTACCAATATAAAAAAAATCGACTGAATTAATACCTTTCCCCAAAGACCTGATACTTTATCATACCAATAGCTCTACGGATACATACCTACTGTAAGCTCAGCCCTAACCAACGGACTACCAATTTCTCTATGGAAACATACCTACTGCAAGCTCAGCCCTGACCAACGGACTACCATCTGATACAATATTTAAAAGACTTTTAACAATACTTATCTCAGCCCCAATTCTTTCATCATCATCATCATATTCATCATCTCCAACATCTCTGGATGTGAGTCTTTTGGGATTCACAAAATAAATAACAAATATTCCAGTAATAAATAAATAGATCAGTTACTAAACAACATTATTTAGTAATTCTTTCATATTTTTGAACACAAATAACCCAAGCCACCCATAAAACCACCCTTACTAAACATCATCAAGGAATAAAGGATACATGTCTGGACTGAGAATTATTAAACAATACTCGTCAATAAAAGAAACCCAAAAAGCTCAAAAAGTATTATTAAGCTTTTCAGGAAAAAAGGACAGCTGACCTGAAGCCGAATGTTCAATGATTTCTCCACTTCAACCCGAGCTTTTGCCTTTCTAGCAGTACATCCCTATAACTAATAAATAAAGAAAAGTAAGTGAAATAGCCAAAAAGCTCAATGAACAATCTGTAAACAAAATATTAAACCTGCATAGCGTCAATCTTCCTTAGAACAGGTTTGATCAATTCAAAAATTGTACTGCTACAAAGGACGACCAAAAGGGCACCTTGGCAAGCAGCCAAAGATCTAGAAACTTCATAGTTGAATGAGCACCTTACCAAATAATCCCGCACTTGAAAAAAGGTGTGACATTCTACCACAGTGACACATGATACTGGTCCAACGATGGAGGAATTTGTTTCAAGGGGAAATGACCAAAAGAGTGCATATATTAATGCAATCAGGTTTGGTATCTACATGAACCACCTTGTGCAAGAGCGATCCCTCGAATGATTTTTTTGATAGCTCTATCAGTGACCATGAAATCACATAAACAATGAAGAATTGAAGGGAAAGAAACAAATGTATGTGAACTATAAACCAATAGCATCGAAGTAAGATACCTGTGCAAAGGATAAGATACTCCTCCATCAGTTTCTTAGATTTTGGAGGGTCTGTTGGCTTATCAAAAGACAAAAGTTATGCTAAGAAATAATTTACAAAAATAATAATACTCCAAAGTTGTGTTATAATGGACATGCACGTTAGTATTATAGTGACCATTTGGATGAAGCATTATTGAGGCACGGTCGTATGTACAACAGCTGCATTCTCTATTTGAGTTATGTTAACGGCTGGATCATTTCCAGATCCTAGTACGTGCCAGCTCCGCTCCAATGTATATGTGCCGATACATATATCAATAAAACCATGTCTTTTTGTTCTAATTAAGTTTATTTTTAGAAAAATGAATGGCACGATGTTAAAAAGTTAGCATACCACCAGGTGGTCGGTTGTATAAGGAAATGGGTGGCTTTAGGAATTCTAGCTTGCTCGTCTTCTATTTGTTTGTGTATAATTTCCATCACAAACCTCTTTTCTTTCTCTGCCCCTATTTCCTCGGTATGAAAATGGAAAGTATTATGTGTAGTGTTCCTAGGAATCGGTTTCAGGTTGTGGGAATCTGAGCACAATGAAAGCTGTAAAAGAAAAGAACACAGTCTGTTTTCAATAATGGAATTATGGGGTCAGTGGATGGTTGGTATTGGTTATCACGAACCTTATCAAACAACTCAGTAACAATTGCAGTTGGAGGAGGAATCCTTTCATCAATTGCAAGTGAAATACTTGTGGTACAGTGACTTGTCGCTTTTTGTTACAAAACAGCCCCAACTCTCTATTATCTTCAAATATCTACACAAAGTATCACAAAAAAAGTTAAGCTAATGAATCGACTAAGAACTCTTAGGGGGTTTTAAAAGTAGTAATGTTTGATTCGTGTGTTTTGAAAATTATGACATTTAGGCAATTAGTACAAAAGTTAACTGAAAATGAATTTTTTTACTCACAATTCCAGTTCCAAGACATAAAACATGAGAAGATCGTTATGTCACAAACATGAAGTATTAGAGTGGTATCACAATAATATTAAGTGTAATGACTTCACAATGATGACTCTCTTCTTTTCTTTTTTTGAAAAACTATATGCATACTTATCAGTAACCACAAAACCATAATCAATCAAACCTCAGTCAAACAAATGAATCAAATTTTTTTCTATAAAATAACGACTCACAAACCTGCTAAATTAAAAGTCATAATTGGTTGATCCTATGAATAAACGAATACCAAGTAATTCACTGTTTAGCAAACATAAATGTATAAAGAGATAAAGTGAGTGAGATGAACCTGTGTGAATGGGGCATGAATGTAGTCTCATGATTTCAGAAGCACGCAACATGGATTCCACTACACTTATTCGAAGCAGCTGTTTCAGGCAACCTCATGCACACTTAGTAAGACTATTTGACACATGAAACAATGAAACAAACATAATCGATTCATGAACAAATTAAGCATTTGATCCATTCTCTAGCAAAAATCAAATAAAAAAAACTGATGATAAATTAAAAAGATTAACAACTGATTAGGTCATAAAAAACTTACTTGTTTGATGGTGATGATGGCGTCTTAGGGTTTTTTCTAGAATGATATTGGGTTAGGGTTACAACCGGTGAAAGGGTGGGCAAAACACCTGTATTATACACAAATGCAGGTTTAACCATTAACCTATTACATATATTTTTATCATATAAATATGTGGCATTAACAAAATTAATGATTACCTAGTCTTTATGTTTTTGAAGCTCCTTAGATAAATCACAGTCAACAAAAACATAAAATCTTACGTAACAAACCAAACAGAATACAATATAATATTAATGAAAACTATGAATACAAAAAGAGAATAAAAAAGTGCATGAAGAATATGTAAAAAACGATTACCCGATGGTATTGTTAATGATTTTTTTTTTTTATGTTGATCGTGTTGTAAGGATTAGAGGAAAATATGGTATTAGGGTTTTGAGAAAAAGTCATTATGAATAAACGCAGGGATTTATTTAGGTAAAATTAAAAATGGAAAATATCTTTTTCTCTTGAACATTATATTTATGGTTTTGTAAGGTATAACCCAAAAATTAAGTTGGTCTAGTGGTAAGGATCCTCATCACCAAAGTAGCAAACCAAAGGTTCGAATCTTGGTATGTACATTTTTAATTACGGTTTAAAAAATGAATTTTAAAAAAATTCGGATTCATCGTGCCAGAATATGTGATGACTTTCACACGCCTAATATTAAATTGTAATTAAAAAAATAAATACATGTTAAAAAATAGTTTACATGTGATGACATGGCAGATGACATGGCTGAAATTGAATTACTGGGCATTGACTGGACAATGACTGGACATATACTTCAAATGCCTCCTGTTATATATATATATATATATATATATATATATATATATATATATATATATATATATATATATATATATATATATATATATATATATATATATATATATTGCTCACGAATTCAAGTTTGAATGGCCCTTCAAAGTCCCGCACGCTCTTTTTGATCTGGAGCTCGGTGGGCAACTTCCGTCGGTGCTGGCGCCTGCGGCAACGCCTCTGGAGCCGCCCCCCGTTCTGGAGCCAGCGGGTTCTGAATGACCTCCCTCTCACGGTTAAAAAAGTGGTTAACCATCTCGAAGAAATCCATATCGTCCATCCGAATTGTCTCCATTACAGCCAACTCCCCTGTCTCTTTCCCTATCGAAAAACTAGCTTGACTCTCCGTCTCCATTTTTTCTAGAAATGCTAACCAAGTGACACACTGGGCCATGGGTCATGAAAGAGGTTGGATATATATATATATATATATATATATATATATATAGTAGGGATCTAGTGAGAAATAAATTAAAATAAGAAGTGGTGAGAAGTGACCAAAATCACGCATTTGAGATGCAACGACTTGCATTAGATGCATTTCTATTCATATAGATGCAACATCTTGAGTTTCGAAAGTTAATTTGATGTATAGATGGTGCAAATTGATTTTCATTATTTCGGCACGTGCAGAGGAACAAAAAATAAGAGAAATTATGAAATGCATGTAATATACGTATATGCTTATGATTAAAAGCTAGAAGATACACTATGGTGCGTTATAATGCATCTAAGATTATAGGGATGCATCTAATTTAGATCGGTGCATCTCAGATTTGCGGTTATAGTTCTTTTTATTCCTTCTTATTTTAAGTAATCTTCTTATTTGATCCTAACTCTATATATATATATATATATATATATATATATATATATATATATATATATATATATATATATATATATATATATATATATATATGGGAAAATTACTAAAATGGCCCGTTGCCCTACGGGTTAGGCATATCTAGCCCCATTTTTGAAAATTCTCGTTTTAGCCCGGTTGCCCAGGGCAACCCATATCCAACCAACAAGGGGGTGACACGTGTCCAGCCATAACAGTTGGTAATAGGTACATGGAACGTATTGTATTTTGGGCAACTTTGGTATTTTGGGCAACTAATACATGAGCAAATGGGTATTTTTGTCATTTTACCTGCATTAAAATAATAACCTTTAACACACAAACATCTTCGTCTACAATTGTAAAATTTTATTAAAGAACTGAATAAAAACAGCAACACACAAACCCGTTCGTCTACAATTGAAATTGCGAATCATCACACCAGTACCAAATCACAAGTCATTAAAACCCTGTTTCCATACATTTTATGTAATTCGATATGCCAATTACGTTGTATACCTTTAAAATCGCTGTTCGATCTACAGTAAAATTGCTTAAAGAAATCAAAAAAATCTTGGCAAAGAATGAAAAGCGGGAAAGGTTGTTTAGGAAGACGGTGTTTGGTCCGTGGTTGGACATTCGGGATTGGGATAATGACTCCCGTTTGATGCATCACGTTTTACAACATCAGGTAAAAGTTTGAAACATAAAATTCGATTCCCCACCATTGCAATTCAAATTTGGGAACCATTTATTAGAGTTTGGGCGGAAAGAGTTCTGTTTAATAACAGGGTTTCGATTTGGGCAAGTTGTTGTTAGTAAAAAGAACCCAATTGCATTTCGTGACCGTGTATTTCCTAAAAAAAGAGCAAAAGGTATAAATTTTGTATATGCAAATGATTGTTTTGAAATACTTAAAGATGAAAATAGGTTTGAAGCTGTTTCAGATGATGATGTTGTTAGGCTGTGTCATTTGGTAATTACTATTTTGGTGTTTATGGGTAATGAAGACAGGAATTGTATCCCCAAGCATTTACTGTCTTTGGTGGAGGACATTGATGCTTGGAATGTTTTTCCATGGGGGGAATACATGTGGGATAAATTTTACCAACGGGCTGTCAATATTGTTCACAGACATAGAAAAGATCATTTGGCAAAGTTGAAGGAGAATCCAAAGTTCAATGCGACATACAATATGTATGGTTTTGCTTGGGCGTTCAAGGTATGCCATACTTACTATAATCAACTAAAGTGCACTAGGTTAGAGTAAACTCTTTATGCTTTCTGTCACAATATTTCGAAAGAATGTCTATTCTTTATACTTTTGATTAATGTTGTATTTACTCTGAATTCTTTCCAATTTCTTCTAAATATATGTATCTGGTCTACACAATGTTTGTTATTGTGTTGCATACATTTCCTAATTATACAAGTAATATATACCTTCGCCATATACCCATAGATTTCATTTGTAAAAGTTTTAATTGAGTTTTTTTGCCACTAGATATATGGTTTATATATACTTTTGAACTAGTGTTATAACCTATACTTTCAAAAGCTTTATTGAAGAAACTAAACAACCTAAATAAATATCATATGTACTCCAATTTATGCTGCATACATACACACCTACATTGTAACAAGTGCATGTTATAGATATGGATATTGGAGACTTTTCCTAAAAGCAGAACTTGGTGGAAGAAAGACAAGAAGGTCATTCCACGGGGTCTTGCTTGGTCTAAACGTGAAAAGTTTGGAAGATTAGACCAGGCCATACTATTTGGCCAGGTATGCACCACACTATCGTTGAAGGCACATTTATTGGAAATTTATTTAAATTTTTTGCACAGACCCACGTATATTGTATTTGTTTTTTTAGGAGTCAATTCCCCTGATCGGACTGTATGCAACAAATATAGAACTCAGACAACCATGGTGTAATGATAGCATCCCTTTTATCAAGGGTTTAGCAAATCCAGACCCGTCACTTCAGGGTGAACAGGCTGATGATGGACAACAAGCTAACAACAGAGATGATGACCAAGGAGACGATGAGTAAGTAGCTGACACAGCAGAATCTGACGAAGAAGATGTTGACACTGACAAACAGCAGCATGGACCGTTTTTGCAAAATTTAAATGAGGTTGATGTTGAAAACGCTAATCATGTCAAATCATTGCTACCTCAAAAGGAAATGAATGTTTCAACGACTGCTATTTACAGCGAGTTATTGCATTTTCAATCAAAGTTGACGTTCATATCCAAGCACATTACGTCTGTCACAAAACAAGACGTTGTCGACCTATTTGCTGATGTGAAAACAAGAGTTTCAGAGATAGAGACACTTATGAAGGCTAACCCTGATGGTGGTGTTGTTAATGACAAAGAAAATGCTATTGACCTAAATGCTAGGGTTACCACCAAAGATCTACCATTAGAGACTGATGTCAACCCCGATACTGACTTGGTTTGTATTTACCTTTTATGTTTTTTCACCCAAGTTATATTGAATGTCAATTCCTCTTTAACGTTTACACTTATATCATTTTGTCAAATACAGACTTTGGCACCACCTTGTGAAGCGTGTCTTGATGTTGGTGTTGTAAATCATTATACTGACCGAATAGTTGATGTTGATCATACTGACAGAGTCATTGATGATGATCTTCATGTTGATCCCAATTCAAAGGAAGTTGACAATCCTTTTCATTCCAAGGTATGTATTTAGTTTTATGTTATTTCCATACTTTTATTAGTATCTGAATTTTGTGTTGATGTATAGCCTTATCGAATTTTGTTGACGTCTAAACTTATATCATTTTGTCAACTACAGACCTTGGCATCACCTTGTGAAGCTGATCTTGATGTTGGTGTTGATACCTACGTTACTGAGCGAGTAGTTGATGCTGATCATACTGACGAAGTCATTGATGATCATCATGATGTTGATCTCGATTCAATGGAAGTTGACAATCCTGTTGTTTCCCAGGTTTGTGTTTCATTTTATGTTCTTTCGAAACTTTCATTTATGTTGTTTCATTTTAGTCTTATCGCACCGTATTGACCATAATTCTAGTCATTAATTTGATTAGTTGAAATTTGAAATGTATGTTCAACTGCAGCCGACGTCATTAGGTTGTGAAGTTCTTAATGGTGTTAAGGACAATGACAGTGATGCAGCCCTTCACATGGAAACTGACCAGGAATGTGGGATGGTACGGGTAAAGGAATCTTAGCTGGGATCGATAGACGTTCTTATAGAAGCAATACAGTTTGGGCAGACCCCTGACATCCTTGTTCTTGATGCACATGAACCAGCTACCCAAGTCGGTGCATTTCATGACAATGCCATTAAACAAACATCATCCATCCACCACGTTCATGTATGTTATGTTTAATAAATACTTTTGCAACATACAATGTTAAATACTTGGCCATTTATGTATACATGTATATTGTACCAGGATGACATGTTCCATGATGATGTGGACATGTTACTGAACGATGATGCCGATGCCAATATGGTTTCGTTAGACACAATTCCATTTGATAATGAAATTGTGGACGGTGTTGACAATAATTTGCTGATGGAACAACCATCCGGTCCTGTGCAGCCAGATGTTGAGGTATATGCTTCATTATATACTTTGGTTTGTTCCTATGTCTTGTGGGGGCTGCTAATCACAACCTATGATATGCAGAAAGATCAAACAACACCATCACAACAGATACTCTTCCACCAAGGATATGCAAATGTTCTCGGTCCTACAGACAAACCTTGCTTGGACTCTGTTTTTTCCAATCAAAAATCGAAGAAAATTAAAAAAAAAAAAAAAAAAGAATCCGGCCAATGGACAAGCATTGGCAAGAAACTTTTATCTGATAACTAGTCCGGAAAGGCAGGATGAGTTATCTACAAATTTTAATCCAATCAACGGTCAACGTGGCCGAGTCACAAGAGCATCTTGTTCCAGAAAGGAGTCGATTGACCCTATTGTCGTTTCTCAAGTAAAGCACCGTATTACATTAATATTTACATCACTATCTGCTTGGTCTCTGCTTACGTACGTTATGTATGTTTTCAGGACGTATGTGGAACCGCAAGAACACGGTCGATTACTGAATGCTATTTGGTCAACGTAGATCCTTTTGTAGAGGTATTATATTTTGTTTTTTATTATGCATATCAAATATTATTATTTGTTTACTATTAATAATTTGTTTTTTCTTTTAGGATCTGTCTCGACACCCCAAATGCAAAAAAGACAAGGTAACTTTGCCGGATTCTCTTCGTACTTACTTAAAGCAAAGACAACCCACAGAATTTACGTTTCCATGGGCCGCTCGTTCGATTGTTGTTGGTGTGGATTTTTGGCTAACGTTGGCGTGTATTGAATATTGTAGCGGTGGTTGGTTCTATGGCTATGTAAGTAACCATCATCAGTAACCACAATAAGTTTTTATATACTTTATGTTTTGTTACATTTGCACTTCGTATTGATTCAGTAACCACAATAAGGGTGTATACTTTATGTTTATTTTTGTTTAACATATAATATTTTGCTTTTGTACACAGCACTTGGACGTATGGTTTGACCTGATGTGGTATGTTAGACCAAGCAATGCAGATTGGACTTTGGCAGGGTCTTTTTTTGCTAAACACATCATGCATGGTGATATGTATGCTCATTATTCAAATGGAAAAGGCTACCCCGTGCATTGGCGAGATGTCGAAAAGGTTAGTTTACGACAAATAATCTTATAATATACAACTTTAATTGCATACATTGTAATTTGTACATGTTTCTCTATATTAGGTGTATTTTCCCGTTAATGAACCTGACAAACACTGGTGTCTGGCTGAGCTTCATCTGGGTACTGGAGTTCTTTCCTTTTATGACACGCTTGGGGTTGTCCATGGGAAGGGCACACGGTGGAGGAGAAATATGAAGAGAATTTTGCCAAAACAGCTTACCATATATCTGGACCAGCATGGGATATTGGATAGCAAGGGCATATCAGCTAAGGACTATAAAATAACATGTCATTGTCCTGCAGTCCCAGAACAAGCCCAGGAATATGGTGATTGCGGTGTATGGGTTTGTATCATTTTGTGCAGGCTGTGCCATAACCAACCATTGGAAGTAGATGACCCTCTTCAAACAGCTATAGCATATCGTGAACGGATGCTTGAATACTTCTGGAAGCACAAGCAGCCAGTAAAAAGGAATTAACGGTATTTGAATGTACTAAACTTTTTTATTTTTCAACGCTATAGACTTTTAATTATACAGTTTGCATTCGCCTGCATATGCAGTGATTGAAAATGTTATTAACCAAACAGTTAAGTAACTAACCAAGCACAGTTGACTTGCTACCAATCGAAATGTTAGTTAGGTAGTATATTATACACATAACCTGGTTTTACGACACAGGCACTTTAGTACAACACACGGCAGAAACAACAAATATACGCTACAAATCCCACTACCTTTGCTACGAAAGACAATTACGGATCCTTATAAAAACTTCGTTGTTGGTTTGGTTCCTCACTATATGCTGCTGTCACAACTCGTAAATTCCGGTCATTTTCCGAACCTCGACAATTTACTATTCACAAATTACTATTCATCGATCACTATTCATCGTTTTACTATTCATCATTTTTGAGGTCAGTTTGACATTCCGAGACACATTCAGAAATTTTACTATTCACTTGACACTATTCATTTCCGGAAGAAATATCACTATTCACGTGCATTACTCATTTCATCGTAAACTTAGTTTACGGGTATTCAAAATTCGCGTAACCGTATTGGTTCAGGAGCGAATCCATGCATTATCATTGGGACATTTCATACAGACTAGAAATAGTCTGCACATCATCATTAGGGCACTTGCATGCTATTCCACTCGTAGGATAATTAAATTTATACTTTTGGTACAATTAACGATTTACGTACGTTTATTTTAAATAAACACTAATACGCGAACTATAATGTGTCTAACATGTCCGACACTCCCGACTATTATCCCAATATATTTTTATACTCATTTTTATAATATAAAAAAATTTTATATTAATTTACCCGGTATTTTGGAAATTTATTTATTACGTATTGTACGTTTAACTTAATAACGACGGTTTTTCACAAAAATTAAACGATAATCACCCAAACTCTCCGTACTTGTACCCGGCATATTTTTACAATTTTTACGACTTTATTATGTCCTGAATAACTTCAATAAAATTTATTTCTAACAAACCCGGTACCCCGATTAAACCTAAAACTAACACAACTACACTTTACCACTAATTTTCCCTAATTAAACCCAAGACAAACCCCCCCCCCCCCCTTTCCCTCCTTTATGGGCCGGCCAACCCCCCCCCCCCCCCCCCCCCCTTGGTCCTAAAATATCTAACTACACCAACCAACTTAAATGCTTACCAAACATTTGTCCCCTAAGTATAAAATAAACTTTTTTTTCACCATCTTTAGCACAAAATCATTTTTACTTGTGCAAGAAAACTTTTCTTCTCTCTTTTTCTTATGGTATAATCGACCAAGGTGGTCAAGGAGCAAGAACAACAAGATTTTACAAGATCTAGGCATAAACTAGTTCATATAGTCATCCTTGTTGGAGTTTTGAAATAAAAACTCAAGGATTAGTAGGTTTTTATCATCCAAACTCCCTAAACCTTCAAGTAAGTTAACAAACTCATTTTTATGATTTTTACAAGTTATTACCATGTTTATATATATTTCTTACAAGAACTCATGCATATAATGGCTTATACCACTTTATTTTGTACATATGTAACTTTGAGCCCTAGAAATGGACACATAAGAAACCCTTGTTAGACCTAGTGGATTGTTGATGTTTAAGGACCCATGACACCCTAAGAAGGTGTATGGTAGGTTTAGACTAGCTTTGTGGTGTTTGAAAGTGGTTTGATTGAGGTTAGAACTAGCTTGGAGACTTGGAAATGGTTTTTGAAACATTTGAAATACCTACTGTCCCTATTTTCATTTCGTGGGAAAATCAGTAGATGGTGGCCAAGTTTTGACCAAAGAATTAGAAAATACATTCAAAAACGAAACTTTAGGCGAAAGAATGGACTAAAACAAGCTTATAACGAAGGAGATATGATTTTTGCCAATTTAACGACGAAAACTACTTTTACAAAAACTGCTTGCTGTTTGGCAGATTTCAATGGGTAAAAAGAGGCATTAAACGTAACCTAAAGGAGCCGAGTTATCACAAATATACTAGTATATACAAAGACGAATCCGTGGACATAAAGAACAAGGAAAACGAGCTTAAAACGACCGAGTTATACCCATTTTAACATCGTTAAACTATATATATATATATATATATATATATATATATATATATATATATATATATATATATATATATATATATATATATATATATATATATATGGACACAAATAAAAATAATAACGTACGCGCTAAATGGTATATTTTTCTCGAAACGTTACTAAGGGCTATATTTTTAACGAATGAATACGTATGACCCAAGAGAATACTTATAAGACTTAACGACGTTATTTCAAGGTTTTCGACACAAAGAATTTAACGCTAACATTTTTAATACAAGACAATACGACAAGTTATATACTTCTATATATGGACATATTTTTCCTAAGTATGGAAACTATTTTAATATGACGATAACTAGTATTTCCAATTTACGAGTGGTATGAGCATCATGTGCATGTACATTCATTTCATTATGGCTTGATCTTAATTAGATCGCGATTATTCATTTAGGTTGCGGCTAGTGTGCGCGCCTCATTGTCCCGACTACTTTTACCTCATTACACCATCTTTGTACCATCACTTCGAGGTGAGTCTTCATAGCCCCGTTTTAATTACTTATTTGATTTTAAATCCCACGGGGGAGAATACATTGCATTACTTGTTTTTGTGTACATGCCTAAGTATAAAATTTCATACATTGCTTAAGTTGCCTTATTTACCACGTCTTGACAAGTCCCCTTTATTATCATGGACCGTTAGTTTCTAGTACTAAGCGGGAGTGAGTGGATAGATCTATTGAGGGTGACTCCTCCATCTGTGTTTGGGTTGCTCCAACAGTATTACAGATGCATTTCATGTCTTTATTATTAGAGTGTCTGGTAAACACTCATTGGGGCCAAGTAACGTCTAGCTTCGGGGTCATGAGCTTAAGAGCCAATGTATATATTTTCCGGACATCCTATTTCTTGACTTTACTTATGGCATATGTACACTAGATTTTAGTTATAAACCTATGATTATTCACCAACATTTGTGTTGACCGTTTTTCGCAATGTATTTCTCAGGTTATTAAGGTAGCTCATGTGCATACATTTGGACCTTCATGGAGTCGCGGAGTCGACGCGTCTTACTATATTTTCTGCACTTATGAAACGTTTGATCTTGTTGAACTTATTTTAACAATATTGGCAAACTCTTTTGGGACCTAAGCTTTGTAAACTCTGAATGTTTTAATGATCAAACGCTGGTTTTCTAAACGACACTTTAGGTCGTTCAACATAACTGTAACTATGGTGCTATGACAGTCACCCCCAGGTATTCCATTCCGCTGCCATTCAGGTAAATTGGGGGTGTGACAGATTGGCATCAGAGCTAAGGTTATAGCGAACTAGGATGTATCTTGGACCCTAGACTATAACCACATCATCATAGCATCTCATCATTTCATCATAGGTGCATATTCACTATACATGTTGCTTTACGCACACACTGTTCGAGTTATTCATACCCATACTTATATATATATATATATATATATATATATATATATATATATATATATATATATATATATATATATATATATATATATATATATATATATATATATGATTATATCGACCTAGTTCACAAGTGACATGTCTTCAGATACCCAAGCTGTTATCCTTTCGTCGGATTCCGACATTGAAGATGCCTTGTCATCTTCCACTACCATTATACCACCAGCTGTACTCACACCACCATTAGCACTATTGAATTGTCATAAGAGCAAAGTTCTCATTCAGCCTATACATAGAATGCCGTTTGGTAGAGTATTCAGACTCAATTTTAATGGACTTATTAGGATGCTTATTACAAAGGAGATGGTATGTTTTCTTTCCTCCACTAGTAGGACGCTTACTACTCAGGTACTGCCACCACCGTTGATTACTTATTTCACTATTGGTCGCCCCATAGTGCGTACTTCAGCTTTACCTCTTAGATGTCGCGAGATAGCGCGAAAGAGGGTAGTATTCCATTCACTATTATCACCATTATCTCCTAACTCATCACTGGGATTTCATCGTCATCAATGTTATTCTCATCCTTTAGGATACCACCATTGTCAGTTCCCTTTTTCCATTTTCACTTGCCATGAATTAGATAACGCCTTGTGGATAATACCAAGATTACGGACTCAAAAGGAACATCTACAGGTTCCTCAAGAATGGCTTAGAATCTACACTATCTAGAACTTGATCGATGCACAACTACAGACACCACTTCAGGACTATCCCGACCTTATGATGCCGTAAAACCTGATTTCACCTAGAAGGACTACAGGAAGTCTTTAAACTAGACTTATATCTTTGCTAGCTTTTACTATTATCCTAACCACGGGAAGTGTGACATAGTTCAAAGAAACTTGTAGTATT
This sequence comes from Artemisia argyi, assembly GCA_030686995.1. Classification (NCBI taxonomy): domain Eukaryota; kingdom Viridiplantae; phylum Streptophyta; class Magnoliopsida; order Asterales; family Asteraceae; genus Artemisia; species Artemisia argyi. Next base: position 95,720,215 of record CM060693.1, read on the forward strand.
TTGATTTTTATACAAATGGAATCACCAAGTACTGACTCTACTATAGGGGAATGGTTGTGCTATCTATGATATTGGTCCATATAGACCGAAACCTTCATGTATTATATTCATGTGTTATGAATAGGATGATCCTTATTACCAATAGATTCTCATGGACTCTTATGATTTGATGGAGATAGATTTAAGTAAACAACTCCAAGCATGACGCAAACTACTGTTGGACAATCCATTACCAGGAACGTAACTACCGCCCTCACCAAGGAACTTACTCACGTGGAATTTATGGGTTGTAATCCCTCTTCCTTTAGCAGAAATATAGACACAAAGGAATTTCTCAAATGGTTCGAAGAATTAGAAACAATCTTTCAAAGTGGTGACTGTCGTAAGGAAGACAAAGTTAAGTTCGCCACTTGCACTTTTCAGAAGCATGCCCAGAAATGGTGGACTAAGTATGTCCAGGTAGTAGGAGTTGATGCTGCTTACTCACACTCTTGGGAGAAACTAAAAAGGGTGATGAGTTTGAAGTTCTGTGTGAAAAGCGAATTGCAAGCAATCGAACAGGAAACCCTAAACCTTACCATGGTAGGAGATGATGTTCTCAAGTATACTGCTTATTTTTATGATTTCGCTCGACTAGGCTCTGCAATTGACGAACCAGAAAGCAAGAAACTTGAAAGGTACATCGGAGGACTTTCTCCTGAAATTCGTATGTTGGTCAACTCATTGGAACCCGATACCATGCCTAAAGCTATCAGAATGGCGATCGAAGCAAAGGAACGCATAGCTCACCCCAAGATCTTAGGAAGAAAAAGTGACAATAAAAGGAAGTGGAACAACAACCGAGGTGAGAATGCCACACAAGGACCACACAAGAGACAAGGAGTTGCTAAACCTAATGCTACAGGTCTAAAGGAAAAGAATGATTACCTTGGTATTTTACCTAAGTGTGAAGAGTGCCAACATCATCATAACCCAGGCCGTTGCCCGGAACCATGTGGCAACTGTAAGAAGGTTACCCACAAAACCAGGGACTGCAGGTTTCCAATTGTGAGGGATAATCAGAAACCACCAATTACATGTTTTGGCTGTGGTGTAGTGGGACACTACAAGAGTGAATGCCCAGAGTTGGGAAACCAGAATTGGAAGAAGAAGTTTATGTTTTAATTATATAAACCTTAGTTTGAGCCCTCTAGGGTTGTACTTTTCTTTTGGTACTTTCCATAAGTACGTTGGTGTAACCTAGTAGTATTAAGCACTTTCCTATCTAATGTAATGACTATCTTTAGTTATTTCTGTGATAATCGTAACCTTCGTTTATTCCATTTTCTATTGCAATTGCGCAATTTTCAATCATTTCGTAACATTATACCATTGTCTTATTTAGGGAACAGGCCGATTTCGTATTTGACGGATTAGTAGATTTTTACCATTCCATAGTATTTACCCATGTATCCAATAAACCATTCCACGAGTTTTATTTCAAACTATTTTACTACTTTATGGGGAAATTGTTTTTACCGAATTTCTAAAATAAGCCGTTTTGTTACCGTACTATAAACTGATTTTTCCGATATTACGCCAACTATTTACTATTATTACGCGAAACAATTTTTATATTACTTTGAAAGGAAATATTTAGAATACCATTTTTAATAACAATGCGTTGAACACCACCTAAAGCTTTTGAGAAAAATAATATTATTTTGATTAAATCAAGCATCGCATCATTAGTCCTCAACTATACATAGCCTGATCACCTATGTATAATTCAGGAAGGATTATGCCATGAAGGAAATAGTTACTTTATAAAGTATTGCTAATAACAATCTTCATTTAAAAACGTTTTAAACAAGTAAACTCTTTTATAAATGTCTCTTTCTCACAAACTCTCCCTGGATACTTACCCCACCTGTCCCCCACTTAGCCATTAAGTTAGATTGTTCCATTGACTTCTTTAGGAAAGACTTCCCATATCAAGTACTAGGAGGATTCCTCGATACAAGAAAAACAATAAAAGGGTTACGAAACTACTAACCTAGACTAGAAGTATACACCAAGACAATTTATAACTCAACAACAATTCTAAAATGCCACTGGACCATCCGACTCACCATCTCTGACCTAGTTGTCCAATTTATTATTCAAAGGTACTAGTTAGACTGATCTACAGGATCAAACACATTGTGAAGGTACGCTAAGCAACATCATGGGAATAAACCAAACCTCCTAACCGATACTGTAAAGTGTTTTGAGTTAACATGGTCTCATCCATACGCAAACTTCCCTGCAGTGAGTTTACGACAAGAATGATTGATTCGAATTATGGATATCGATATAGATTCCCCTAAAGCATTATGTTCTTTAGAACTTCTGGATAACCTCACCTATACATCGAGAAAGGCATCAGACTCAAGAATATCTCCCCAGCTACATGTGAAGACAATACGGAAATTCATCGACATTGTATCAATTGAAACCCTCATATTGCCATCATGATGGCAATTTCAATGATAAACCATCTCAAGACTTAAGTTGGTTGAATACCTAGGCTTGTAGTTTTGCCAGATAACCACCAATAGGTACCGTCCAATATCAGAAACCGAACGTTAGACATCTATGCATTATGCGAACATTGCCTATCCTACTATTTTATCCTTGATAGTATTTTCACTTTAAGTAAAGTCGATTTAAAATTTGTGTTTATCCAAATCACATATCTCGTAGAAAATAATTTTTGAATTGTCTATTTTGAACAAATACGACCCTTTTAACCAATATTTAGCTAAACCATTGTACAATGGGAAATATATAAACATCAAACTTTGGTAAACAGTCCTATTCACAACCTATTTGAAAACCGCGTCACATTTCCTAACTATTGAATTTTGAATCATCAAGAAAGATATTAATTAGTAAACCATTTGCTCCATTTTCTAAATTCGTTTATTCAGAAAAAGATTTCGACCAAAAACTCAAAAATCGCGAGATAAATTTTGAAAACCAATCACCATGCTACGTCGCTTAGGCATTTAGGGCTTTGTGATTTGACAATAAGGAATATTGGAATATGTGATGAAGGAAATTAGGAGGAACACCATAGAACGATTACAAACATCAGTAATGGAGACCAAGCACAGTAGGCAAAGAATGACACATGTCTTAGCAATCCATTAGACCAAAACACAAAGAATCAAACATTGTTACCCATATTCTATCTTCTTCGTATAACGCCGTGTTCGAAAGACGTAACATTGTGGAATTAGTCACAAGATTTATTGTACCTATTTCAATTGTTCCTGATAAAGGTGATCGAATCACCTCAGATTTCTAACAATCATTCTAAGATTTCCTTCGGAACCTCATTAAGATGTAAACACCGCCTATCATCCTCAGATCGATAGTCATAACGAGAGAACAATTCAAACATAGGAAAGTTATACATAGAGTATGAGTGATTGACTCTAGAAATGGTTGGACTAATCATTTACCATAAATTGGATTCTTTTACAACCATAGTTATCGCGCGAGCATAAAGACTACATCAATTGAGGCACTTTATGGTCGAAGTGCCAATTACCCGTTTACCAACCGAAATCGGAAAGTTAAATTCACTGGTCTAGAACTAAACCATGGAACAACAAAGGAAATTTCACAAGTCAAGAACCAGTTACAAGCAACGAGAAACTGGTAGAAGTTAGGTTGGTACATGATGCACATCATACGGATTGGGTATCCTTGAACAAGCAAATTTACTAGATTCACGTGAAAGAACGAACTAAATTAAAAGCTTTGCCTTGGAGAGGCATGATACGATTTTAGTAACACGAAGGATTTAACCTTTAGTATATTGGACCATTTCAGATTCATGTTAGAATCGACCAGCTGACATATAAGATTTGAGTTCTGACAGAGTTCAGCAACATATATTACCCATATTACATTATAAACCTGAAGAAGCACTGATCATCTATTGACGAACCGAACTCGGAAAAAGCCAAACTCACTATTCCAGTAGGCATTCATGAAATAACCAGAAATTTCCTACAAGTCAAGAATCAATTACAAATTCTATAAGTTGTAAACCATTAAAACCTCAAGTTGGTAGCCAGATTACGTTGAAAGTTCTGTCTAGGAAAGGCATGATATTATTCGGAGAGATTTGGAAAGTTAAAACCGATATACACTGGACCACTTAATAGTTCAGACAGAGTAGGCCTAGTGGCCGTCAGACTTGAGCCTTGTTAAGGAACAGCCGGATTACACAACTATGTTTCTCCTATGCAAATTCCAGGAAATGACTTTCAGAATAGTCAATCATAATCCCATTTGGAAAGGAATCCAACCCTGAGACAAACGTACACTTGGTAAGAGAACCAGTAGAAAGCATGGACCGCGAGGTCGAACGGTTGAAGCAAAGTCGAATTCCTATCGTGAAAGTTCGCTGGAATTCTTGAAGAGATTCCGAATTTACTTGGGAACGGGAAGACCAAATGCAACTCAAGTATCCACGTCTTTTTACCAAATATACCCCAGAGACCAACACAAACTGAACTTCGGGATGAAGTTCCTGTTAGAGGGGAAGACTGTCACAACTCGTAAATTCCGGTCATTTTCCGAACCTCGACAATTTACTATTCACAAATTACTATTCATCGATCACTATTCATCGTTTTACTATTCATCATTTTTGAGGTCAGTTTGACATTCCGAGACACATTCAGAAATTTTACTATTCACTTGACACTATTCATTTCCGGAAGAAATATCACTATTCACGTGCATTACTCATTTCATCGTAAACTTAGTTTACGGGTATTCAAAATTCGCGTAACCGTATTGGTTCAGGAGCGAATCCATGCATTATCATTGGGACATTTCATACAGACTAGAAATAGTCTGCACATCATCATTAGGGCACTTGCATGCTATTCCACTTGTAGGATAATTAAATTTATACTTTTGGTACAATTAACGATTTACGTACGTTTATTTTAAATAAACACTAATACGCGAACTATAATGTGTCTAACATGTCCGACACTCCCGACTATTATCCCAATATATTTTTATACTCATTTTTATAATATAAAAAAATTTTATATTAATTTACCCGGTATTTTGGAAATTTATTTATTACGTATTGTACGTTTAACTTAATAACGACGGTTTTTCACAAAAATTAAACGATAATCACCCAAACTCTCCGTACTTGTACCCGGCATATTTTTACAATTTTTACGACTTTATTACGTCCTGAATAACTTCAATAAAATTTATTTCTAACAAACCCGGTACCCGATTAAACCTAAAACTAACACAACTACACTTTACCACTAATTTTCCCTAATTAAACCCAAGACAAACCCCCCCCCCCTTTCCCTCCTTTATGGGCCGGCCAACCCCCCCCCCCCCCCCCCCCTTGGTCCTAAAATATCTAACTACACCAACCAACTTAAATGCTTACCAAACATTTGTCCCCTAAGTATAAAATAAACTTTTTTTTCACCATCTTTAGCACAAAATCATTTTTACTTGTGCAAGAAAACTTTTCTTCTCTCTTTTTCTTATGGTATAATCGACCAAGGTGGTCAAGGAGCAAGAACAACAAGATTTTACAAGATCTAGGCATAAACTAGTTCATATAGTCATCCTTGTTGGAGTTTTGAAATAAAAACTCAAGGATTAGTAGGTTTTTATCATCCAAACTCCCTAAACCTTCAAGTAAGTTAACAAACTCATTTTTATGATTTTTACAAGTTATTACCATGTTTATATATATTTCTTACAAGAACTCATGCATATAATGGCTTATACGACTTTATTTTGTACATATGTAACTTTGAGCCCTAGAAATGGACACATAAGAAACCCTTGTTAGACCTAGTGGATTGTTGATGTTTAAGGACCCATGACACCCTAAGAAGGTGTATGGTAGGTTTAGACTAGCTTTGTGGTGTTTGAAAGTGGTTTGATTGAGGTTAGAACTAGCTTGGAGACTTGAAAATGGTTTTTGAAACATTTGAAATACCTACTGTCCCTATTTTCATTTCGTGGGAAAATCAGTAGATGGTGGCCAAGTTTTGACCAAAGAATTAGAAAATACATTCAAAAACGAAACTTTAGGCGAAAGAATGGACTAAAACAAGCTTATAACGAAGGAGATATGATTTTTGCCAATTTAACGACGAAAACTACTTTTACAAAAACTGCTTGCTGTTTGGCAGATTTCAATGGGTAAAAAGAGGCATTAAACGTAACCTAAAGGAGTCGAGTTATCAAAAATATACTAGTATATAAAAAGACGAATCTGTGGACATAAAGAACAAGGAAAACGAGCTTAAAACGACCGAGTTATACCCATTTTAACATTGTTAAACTATATATATATATATATATATATATATATATATATATATATATATATATATATATATATATATATATATATATATATGGACACAAATAAAAATAATAACGTACGCGCTAAATGGTATATTTTTCTCGAAACGTTACTAAGGGCTATATTTTTAACGAATGAATACGTATGACCCAAGAGAATACTTATAAGACTTAACGACGTTATTTCAAGGTTTTCGACACAAAGAATTTAACGCTAACATTTTTAATACAAGACAATACGACAAGTTATATACTTCTATATATGGACATATTTTTCCTAAGTATGGAAACTATTTTAATATGACGATAACTAGTATTTCCAATTTACGAGTGGTATGAGCATCATGTGCATGTACATTCATTTCATTACGGCTTGATCTTAATTAGATTGCGATTATTCATTTAGGTTGCGGCTAGTGTGCGCGCCTCATTGTCCCGACTACTTTTACCTCATTACACCATCTTTGTACCATCACTTCGAGGTGAGTCTTCATAGCCCCGTTTTAATTACTTATTTGATTTTAAATCCCACGGGGGAGAATACATTGCATTACTTGTTTTTGTGTACATGCCTAAGTATAAAATTTCATACATTGCTTAAGTTGCCTTATTTACCACGTCTTGACAAGTCCCCTTTATTATCATGGACCGTTAATTTCTAGTACTAAGCGGGAGTGAGTGGATAGATCTATTGAGGGTGACTCCTCCATCTGTGTTTGGGTTGCTCCAACAGTATTACAGATGCATTTCATGTCTTTATTATTAGAGTGTCTGGTAAACACTCATTGGGGCCAAGTAACGTCTAGCTTCGGGGTCATGAGCTTAAGAGCCAATGTATATATTTTCCGGACATCCTATTTCTTGACTTTACTTATGGCATATGTACACTAGATTTTAGTTATAAACCTATGATTATTCACCAACATTTGTGTTGACCGTTTTTCGCAATGTATTTCTCAGGTTATTAAGGTAGCTCATGTGCATACATTTGGACCTTCATGGAGTCGCGGAGTCGACGCGTCTCACTATATTTTCTGCACTTATGAAACGTTTGATCTTGTTGAACTTATTTTAACAATATTGGCAAACTCTTTTGGGACCTAAGCTTTGTAAACTCTGAATGTTTTAATGATCAAACGCTGTGTTTTCTAAACGACACTTTAGGTCGTTCAACATAACTGTAACTATGGTGCTATGACAGTCACCCCCAGGTATTCGATTCCGCTGCCATTCAGGTAAATTGGGGGTGTGACAGCTGCCTTGCTAATAAACACTTTCTTGGCTTGCGGTACCTTGGCCTTAACACTGTCGTGTGGTTTACACTTTGTTGTTGCTCCTTACTGAATACTTCACGTCTTAGGGCTTCTAGATCTGTAGCTAGCAATTGAAACTTTGGTTCAGTAGCATTAGGCCCATACCTTTCATAAATCTCAGGGAATATAACCTCTCTTAGTACTTTCTTTTCCCATTTTAGATCTATAGCTGGCAATCGATACTTTGGTTCAGCAGCATCACGCGCCAACCTAACTCGTTTACCATTGGACATATTTGGGTGAAAGTGTTTCCAATATGCTGCCTTATATGCTATGAATGTGTAGTAAGATTACAGTAGGTGCATATGTAGCACTACTTGTCCAGTCTTAAATAACATAAAGCATACAGCAAGGTGAGTCACATGCAAACAGTTCAGAAAATGTGTTCTCTTGATTAGATAAATCCTGTCCGCATATTAAGTCAAATTGCAATTAACTTTCTTATGTGGATACAACGAACTGATGACTGACACAATATGCTTCACCAATTGTGCCATATATTAAGTGTTTTTGGTTTCTCAAAATTTGACACAATTCACAATGACGAACAATATTATTTTGTTGAATGAATTGAATACGGTGTGTTATTGACCCATGTCAATAAGTTGCCCGTAATATGATAAGTTGCCCTTTTAGTTTAAATAGTGGCCCGTTTAAAATGAATTCAATTGAATAACATGTGTTTTCTGCACGCTGGTAAAGAAGTTGCCCAATATTTCAATACTTGCCCAAATTTAATTTTAGTTGCCCATTTACTTATAATAGTTGCCAATTATTTAAAAAATAGTTGCCCCAATTCTGGAAGGTAGGTTACGCTATAGTATACACAAGTACGAGTACTTTAATTTAATTTTAACGCCACTTTATAGGTGTAATAATAATTAATGACACTCCTATATATTTGTGTCATACTTCCTATTGCCTTAATATATCGCAGCCATTTCCCATCCATTTCCTCAAAACTTTCAACACAATGTCTGACAACATACCTTTGGATGTTCAGCTAGAAATCATGAATAGGCTACCCGTAAAGACTATAATCATGCTACGTAGGGTTTCAAAGATATGGAAGGCAAACATAGATTCACAACCCTTCATCACTTCATATGGTGCTCGTCACACTGATGAGTGTCTTTTTAATCTAACATTTGATCAGGGTTATAAAGGGTTTATGGCATCTATATCTGAAAAATTTATCATTACCCCACTTGATTCACACCTACAACTTGCAGCTATGAGACCTGTAGGCAATTCTTGTGGCCTAACGTGCTTCATTTATGGTACTACTATGATGGCTGTTATTTGAAACCCATCCATAAGAAAATCTGTTGGCATATTCACCCCTTTTTACACTGACCAAATCGAATGTTCAAAGATTTGTTTCGGTTTTGGTGTCCGTCCGGACACTCTAGACCCGACTGTTGTCAAGGCCTATCCTGTTTTCCAAACTGATTTTTGGTTTGTTTCAGTTTTTTCATTGAACAATGTGACCTAGTCGCATCTCCCAGATTTTCATTTGTCACGTCGAACCCTAAGATTGAAGAGAAAGAGTCAGGTAGTTGTAGGTCATTTTATCTATTGGGCTGCTACCGAAAGGTTAGTTAGTACAAAGGGGGTTCCGTACAAGGAATACAGTTTGGTTTCTTTTGATATGGTTACCTCCCAATTTAACATCATAGAGATTCCTTCTCTTTTGAAAGTTGTCATGCCAACTCCTTTTTTTGTTTGCGAGCTTGGAAACTATGTTATAATTTCTAGAATGATCATGACTTCTGAGGTCCCACTGTTTGTTGGTTGGCTGTTGGATGTGGATGGTGCATCTATAACACGATTTTCAAATCTATTATGTATCCCTACTCCTATGGTGAATAAGCTGCTCGGCTTTACAAGTAACCGAGGTCCAATAGTCGAAGCCAATGTTGGCCACATCTTGGGTCACTCAGTTTTTGTTTTCGATCATCGTCTTGAACAATTTGTTAGTTTGGGAATTGAAGGAAATGGTGGTTCCTTCTACATTGCTCCGCACAAAGAATCTCTTCTTCTGATAAATCATAGAGACCGTGCGTTGTACAGTATGTATACATTTTAATATATCATTATATTGATTCGCATATGATACATTTTGCGTATTGTGTGGTACACGATGAATTTCATAACTATTGTATCGCATTCTTATTCAATTTAAAACATCAACACAATTTTTTTTCCCATTCGTTAGCAGGTATTCCTGGTGTTTGACAATGTGTTCAGTTATGGATCAAGCGTTGTGGTTTGACAAGGTGTTGTGTTTGGGTAGGAAGTCGCGTGTGACGAGTATGTGGAAGCTGGCTACTCTTATCAATGGATGGCTTTGAATAACATGTCAAGTTGTAATAATTCAGACTATTTTCTAGTAATCGTTGTGGTTTTTACCCATCGTCTTCTATGATTCCATGAGAATATGTACTATTTGAATTATCTTAGGATGTTAGTGGTTCACTTTATGATACTGACTCTTAATGTTGTAGTAGTTTGCAAAACGCGTACCCAAATAACAAAAACCCAACTAATTTATGACATAAATATTTTGGGCAAATTATATGGACGTTTTGGGCAACTAACCATCAGGGACGCAATAAGTTTTAGTCCTTTTGGTCAACTTGTATTAATTCAAGGCTTTCAACTTTCCATAACATTTATTTGACTATACACGTCCAGTACATCTATAAAATGAGGCAACACATCCCACACACAAAAATCTATCAAATAGCAGCACATCTTATCATCTTCACTTGTAATTTTAAAAATAAATTATTAGGGACTTCATTATCAATGACATCATCAAAATGCAGTTCGAGCGTCGCACCTAATTCCGTTTTGGATTCGATATTTGCTATCACTTGTGAGACAGAGATGCCGAAGGCGTTTAAGATTTACTTTCAACAACAGATTGATCATGAGAAGGGTTTTACAAATGATATTCATAATAAGATAGCTGATGTTAATGCTAGTATAACAATGCTGTCTACAGCGATTCGTGAGATGGAGAGCCGGAGTGACAAAGATGCTTTCATGGATGCTGTTTACTGTTTAAAACAAAATAAGGCTAGGTTGGAGCTGAAGTTGTCTCGATTGACCCAGCTAGAAGCTGACAATTTAAATGGTATTAAGCAGCTAGAAGTTCAATCAGGTATGATGGATTTGTGTGAAGTAGACTATGAAATGTCATAGATTATCGTTTTTTTTTATTATTTTTTTTTTATTTTTTTTATTTTTTTTTTATTTTTTATTTTTTGCATTAGGTTTATGTTTTATGTTTAAATAATGGTTTTGTACTGTATGGTTAATGGCTATATAATGTCATATGATATTTTTTTATTTAATTTTTTATTATAATTTTTTTTGTAACGTATTTTAACCCAACCAAATTACTACGTACGATATTGTGTTGTACTTTTTAACTTAACGTGCCCTACTATTAGAGACTATCTGGTTAAGTAACTACTATTGTTGGTTGCCCTATGAAAACAACCCACTCCATTTGTTGCGCTATGCATTATTTCATAAAAGTTGGTTGTCACCATATAAGTAATTACAAATCTTTTGTAGAAACTGTAAATATTGTTTAGAAACCGTTAGTTATCCTTAACTGTTACTTATCCTTACCATATGGGTATTATGAAGTGGAAATGTTAGTTATCCTTACATTTATTTTATAAACCATTCTAACTCTTGTGTGCCAATATAAACCACCATATTTCATCTTTTGCATTATATACTTTAATTTTTTTGTTTCCAAATTCTATGGCTTCACCATCTTCAAGTAATGATTCAAAGAAACGCAAACGTTCAATGGAAACTTCTACTCCTGGAGGAAACGAAGGTATGTTTTTTCTAATACTCAAACATGTATGTTATGTAAAACACTTATTGCCATGGTATATCAATGCTTTAACCACATAATTTAGTCAAACAACTTTGGGCAACCATTATTTCTGTACCTGTGCAACCATTATTCAAATTACTTTGGGCAACTCATATTCGTACACCTGGGCAACCATTAGTTGTGTATGTTTGCAACAGTGTACGATACATAATGCCACACCAACCACACAATCAATGTAACACACGTAATGCCACACCACCAAGTACAAATTCCATCATAGCAAATCTAAGCGAGTATCATGTCAGTAAAATTCATGTTTGAAAAACTCTTTTAAAAAGCGAGTATCATGTCACCACTTAATTTAGTCAAACAAGTTTGGGCAACTGTTTTAATGTATACCTGTGCAACCATTATTGAAATGACTTTGGGCAACTAATATTCGTACACCTGGGCAACCAATAGTTATGTATGTTTGCAACAGTGTAAGAAACATAATGCCACACCAACCACACAATCAATGTAACAAACGTAGTGCCACACCACCAAGTACACATTCCATCATAGCAAATCTAAGCGAGTATCATGTCAGTAAATTTCATGTTTCAAAAAATCTTTGTATAAAACCACTCCAATGCAACAAAGCTTTTAAAAAGCTTTTCTACAAGTAACCATTTAATAAAAATCATATGATGTAGTGCACAATTATTCATTATTTTCTTTTTCCACATCTTTTGCATCAAAAGCTTGGTACACTTCAAGTCATTCACCCAAAAGTCATATGCAAAGTGTTTGCTCCAATGCAGCAGGTCATCTAATAGCATTCGTAAATAGTTAACAAGTCATGTAAGAACCTCTACATTGCGGTTGCTAAGTTGCAACATACTTCTAAAAACATGTATGTTTATTCACCCTTTTTGCACTTTAATAGGGAGTAAATAGGGTATAATAAATTATCTTGGGAATACCAAATTGTAATTATTCATATTTCAATCAATTGAATGCAGCCATGTCGAAAGGTGTTCCAATACACAACTAAAAGGGTTTATACCATGTATTTGGTAATCGCAATTATTACAACCACAACTTTTAAGTATATATACGATTACATTACTTATCAAAACTCTAACATTTAAAACCCTATATCTAAAAAAAACTATCAACGTATTCACCATTATATATTTAAAAATGGCAGACACACCAAATCTTACTGAATTGAAAGATGCAACTGAATCTGGTAAGCTTGGCGATGCCTTCAAGCTGCTGATAACTCATGACAAAGCAGAGGAGCAAAGTTTTATTGGTCGTATAGGGGAGGAGAGTAGCCAGTTGAGGGCAGTTATTCCAAAAAAGGAGCAAACTCTAACTGAGGCAGCTTCCTCATTTACTCGTTTCAATGTTGTGGCTGCAACAGCTCAAGCTTGTCTCATGGAAATACAGATGAAGGATCAACGGAAACTTGATCTGTTGGCTCAATTACTGCTGCTGTCTCGTGAAAGCATGGAGGAGAAGGATGAGTTTTTGAAGAGGATTGAAGAAGCTGAAGAGGATGACGAAGATTAGGATCTTTTGGTCATTTTCCTATGTGTTTTGATGTATTTAGTTATCTCTTTTTTATTTGAATGGCAACCATGTGGATGTAAAATATTTCTATGAATGCAAACAACTCATAAGCAGTCGTTTATGTTTTAAGTATTAATCGTTTATTAGCTTTAAGAAACAAAACTTTAGCCGCATAAACAGCAACATACTACTAAAAGTATAGAGTCTAAAAGTTGGTCATGGACTTTTAAAATGATTGTATCCACTTATACTATGTGTTCACAAATCCGACATTTGTGTACTTTAGGCAACCTTCTGTAAGTAGTAGCACCATTTACTGTTTCTACTTTAAACACAACGAGCATATAATCTTGTGAACAACTGACAACACCATTTATGGGCTGTACTTTGTGCAACCTGACCCGATGTAATTTGAGCAACTGGTTAGCGTTTCTGGGCAACCAGTTTGTGTGGCACAAGTTACAACACTATTTATGGGCAACCAGTTTCTGTGGCTCAAATTATAACACTATTTAGGGACCCGACTATTTATCTAGGATTGTTATGCATACAACATTAGTTTGTTTACTCATCAATTTGTACAATATTAACAGTCCCTTATACTTCTTGCACCATATTTTGGTAAATCCATGGAGTCAAAATTACCAATTTACGAACAACTGAAGCACCAGAAGGTGATGAATCGGGTGCTCCATGATTTGTTTGATAGAGAGAGAGACTAACATAGGTGATGATAAAGACTATGGGAAGATGATCCATGAAATACAGGTCCGTGTTGTGCACAGGCATGTGATTATACTGGAACTTCAAAATCTGGGTTACCATACGGACTTTTTTGCACCTCTGGAGTCACTCATCTTGGCGGAAGGTGATGATTTTGATGAAATTGATTTTTTGATTCAAAGGCGCAGTACAAGTATCAGACGTGCCTCTGAGAATTCAATGATCATGAAGAACATAAGGAATTACATATGACTCTTAGTTAACTAAACCTTTGTTGAACTGTGTTTTTAATATATTTTTTTCTTGTTAATGTTTTTGTATGTTTTTTTTGTTATTATTATTAATTTTTGTAATTTATGTTTTATTTAAGTTATGGCAGCCATAGTTAATGTTGGTGGTGGGTCATGTTTTCGTGTATCGAACAAGTTGTTTACTTGTCGCATTAACCGTTTGTCAGTTGTTTAATCGTATGGAAATTAAATGTGGTTTGGGAGTATTGTATTTCCAGTTTCATAAGGGCATTAACATTGGAATTTCCATGAACCATTAAAGTAACAAATGAATCATTAACCTGTGCATATTAACACAACTAGAGTACATCGACACATTTCTTCACTTAAATATATATTTTTTTTTTAATTTATGCTACGGTTAAGTACCAAATCAAAAATGAATCCGGCCAAGATATGTAGAAGTCGACTAGATACACAAATGGACTTCATTCAAAAGATAAACAAACTTTGTTGTTACTTTTAATGTAATAATGGTTTGTTTAATTTGATACTGACAAAGCCATGTTTTTGTGGTCTATAACGTCAATTTGTGAACCATCCTACGGGTAACCAATATTTACAAATGTAAATCAATAATGTATGTATTTAATAATTTAAAGTAGTTTCGTGTGTCTGGATATGTACATACATGAAAGGCATGAAAGTTATGGGAAATTTACATCTATTTGGATATGGGTCCCAACCATATTGGGGTTTATTTGTGTTGGGCAACCTAATATTGGACTTTGGGCAATAATATTTCTTTTGGGCTACTATACTTCTGTGGGAAACTTTATGTTGTTATGTACGTCTATTCACCATTTACAGTTGTACTTAGGGAAACTTTTTATTGTTTATATAACTCTTCACCATTTACAACACAACCAGCAAAACCCATAAAAAAACACATACCCAAAATTCAAACCCAACCAAACACAGAAATAAAACTAGGATTTGTTTATAAGCAAATGGATTCTTGTAAAGTCGATAAGTTCAAGGTGTTTATGCGGTATGAACAGGCTTTGATTCCCGTTTTACTTCCAACTAACATTAACTTTGCCAAGCTTGTCAAGTATGTGTCGAAAAAGTTTAACTTGAACGATGCAGACCTAATCATTTTATCGTACAACATAAGTGAAACCAAAACAACCCTACTTAACGACGACAATGTCGAAGTTTTCAAAACCCTTGCTTTGGAAACGCCGTTTCATGTGCATACATTAGTCGTCGACCACTCTCCCCATACCCCTGTAGTCAATTTACTCCAAAAGACCCAATTGCTACTCACTAATATTAACTGTATGCCACTCCCACCACACTCACCCACTGTTGACTATAACATCAAAAAAGGTGGTGTAAAGGTTAATGATCTGTTTGACGATAAGGAAACTTGCATCTATGAGATAAGTGTGAAATGTTTAATAGAAGGGTATCAATTTTGTGTTGTCAGATCGAACCCGACAAGATACAATGTAAAGTGTAGCCAACCAGAATGTACGTGGCACATATACAGTCGTCGAGTTAGGGATACTAGTCTATTTAAAGTCACATCAGTAAATGACAACCATTTATGTTCGAAAATCGTATTCAATCCAAATCACCGAAATGCATATGCAAAAACATTGGCTAGAATAATTGATAACGCTCCAAGTTAACATGTTTTTATAAGCGTTATTAGTGTTTTTGTGTATGTTATTTGGTTGTTTTTATATGCTTTTGCCACTAAATCGTATCAAAGTATGTTTTTGTAGCATATGTAGCCAAATGTAGGAAAAATGGAGAAAAAGTGAAGAAAATGAAGTATATGCGATTACACGAAGATTCCCAAGCTCAGAAGTCCAATCTGCGAAGCATTTCATATGAGAATCTAAGTTTTGTCATTTCAAAGTTCCAAGTTCAGAGTTAATCAAGTTTGGATAGTGAACTACACAAGGAAAAGTCAAATCCAAAGCAACCAGAATCTGCTATCCGATCGGTTGGTGTTTAACCGATCGGATAGCCATAATGACCATCTCCATCCGATCGGTATCAACCCGAAACCGATCGGATGGTCATTTCTGCATGTTTATACCAACTTTTGTGCACGAATCTTGGTCTTTTGTCCCATGGTTCTAGGCCCTTCTTAGTGTCTTATTGTCCAAGTTCCAGCATTTAAGTCCCTATTCATTACTAGGAGTATTTGACAAGCTTATAAGGATCCGAAAAGTGCACAATTGAGGACACCATTCAAGAGATCATTTATTCTCATTACTACTCTCAATTATTATCATCATCTAGCTCTCAAAGGAGGAAAATTCCTGCAGAAAGAACCAGGAACTTTGGAGGACCAAGGAAGCAACATTTGGAGTCCAAAAATCTCAAGAAATCATCACCAACACTTAGGTTATCAATACCTTGTCATTTGTTATCAATTCCAAAGCATTGTAAGACTTAAAACCATGGATTCTAATGTTAAATATTCTGAGTTTATTTGCATGTTTGCTATGAGTGGCTAGTGATCTTTTTACACTTGTTTTGATGATGTTTTATACTTAGTGATAGTTATGATTGTGATAACATGTTTTAATTCAATTTCAAGTCAATCATAAGAACCAATTGTACCTTAAGTTTCATCGTGACATTTGTTTAGCCAAGGTTAACTAATTGATAATAGTTTCAAGGGTCGAAAGATTTGTTATTATTCAGCTAATTATAATCATTTGTCTATGAATGATTGTTTTTCACCATAATTATTCTTGACTAAACAAAGAAACGAGAAGTATGATTGTAATGAGAATGCTTTTATAACATCAAATCGGATTGTTTGTAAACCTTTAGTTGGATGAAAGTTTAAATGTTTATAAACAATTGTAACCTTTTTGTCTATGAATGGGTTACCTTTTGTAATGACCATTTCCTAAGAGTGTTTGATTTGTAATAAGAGTTTGTTCTTTTGTTTAAGATATTCACCATACCTTATGAACCTTGGATAGATCTTGAATTGATTGGTTTACACCTAAAGCTTGTTTTTATGAACTAAAATCTTGACGAAGGTTTAACTTGTAGAAACAATAGATTAGACAACCATTTAATTATCTCAAACAACATGTTATCAAAAGTTATCACAATCATGTGTGTCATTAAGTAGAAAGCTAGTCTAAACAAGTGTAGTTTTTAAATTATTGAATTTGCTTATTATCTTATTTGCGTACATTAGAGATTTACTTTTAGACTTATATTTTGATTCACTCACAAATCCCTGCGAACGATCCCGACTTACCATCATATCTTGCTATAACGGACAAGTACACTTGCTCGTATGTGTTGTTTCTAGATTTGGTAATTCACCCTTATAAATTTAAAACTTGCACTAACAAATAGCACATCAAGTTTTTGGCGCCGCTGCCTGGGATTTTGATTGTGTTTCTTTTAAGTTTTAAAAGTCCGTTTCTTTTCGTGTTCGTTTTCTAAAAAAAAAAAAAATAAAAAAAAAAATAAAAAAAAAAATCAGAAGCATGCATCCGATCGGATAGACTTCCAGCCGATCGGTTTCCCATTTTTTTTTAATTTACCGTAGCATCCATCCGATCGGTTTGGTATCCAACCGATTCGGATAGACTTTTCTGTTTTAGAATTTTTTTATTTTTTTATTTTCTTGTTCTTTTGTGTAGGTAATTGACTCGATTCTCTTGGTAGTTGTATGAACACTCGTTCTACTACTAAAAAGCTTAGTACACCTTTATCCGATCCTGAAATTTTGTTTCGTAAGAAGATATCTTCATCTATTCTTAATTGGTTTGATAATCTTTCCGAAGAACATTCGATTTCCGATCTTTTTGAACCAATACCCATGGCTGACGATCAACCCATGTGGGCCGCTAATCGAACCGTAGCACCTACTCCTGGAGCTGCTATTGTTGTCGCCGACATTGGTGAAAACTTTACCGTTAAAGGTCACCATCTTTCTATGATTAAAGACCGTCAATTTGATAGCCGTTCGCGGGCCGATCCGCATAAACACATTGCCGAATTCATTGAAATTTGTGGCATGTTCCGTTATGGAAATACTAATGTCGATGCTATCAAGCTCAAACTTTTTCCATCATCACTCGCAGGAGATGCCAAAGTATGGTATAACGAATTAACCCCAGGAACTATCAATACTTGGGAGGAGATGAGGCAAGCTTTTGTAAGTCGATTCTTTCCACCTGCCATGTATGATAGACTAATGGGAGAAATCCGTGCTTTTTCACAAAATCCTAATGAATCTCTTGTTGAAGCTTGGCTTCGCATGAAAGATTTGCTTCGAAGTTGTCATGGTCATAATTTAGGACGAGGAACAATAATACAAATCTTTTATCATGGTCTTGATGAAGCATCTCAAGCAATCCTTGATGCCGGAGGAATTTTTCTTTACAAAACACCTAACGAGGCATATCAACTTCTTGAAGATCGAGTACTCCTTAAACTCGATTGGTCAAAAGATTCCAAAACCAAACCCATACGGAAAACCGTTGCTTTTGCCGAAAGTTCAGATAATTCAAAACTTATGGATAAAATAGAAGCCTTGTCTTCTAAAATCGACTCGCAATACAAAGATATAAAAGGAGAAATGAAAGAAATGCGAGATGGCTGTAATAATTATGGAGGAAATCACACATCATCCGAGTGTGATGACCATCCTATGAATAGACCCAACGAAGGGGAAGCTAATTATGTCCAAGGAGGATATCGTGGAGGAGGTTTTCGTGGTAATTATTACGGAAGAAGTTCTGGAAATTGGCAAGACCGCCAACAAAGGGATAACAACCGTGATTTTTAACCTCGAACAGACAATCCAATCCCAACAAATTCAGATAAAAAGGAAGAATCTGATTTCGAAAAAATGATGCGAGAATTCGTAAATGCTCAAAGAACCACAAATGAGTTTGTAAAAACCTAATTTTTCAATCTCAAAACCAAAGTTGAGCAAGGTCAAAAAAATCATCAAGCTTCTATCCAGGATCTTGAACAAAAATTTGGTAGACTTTCTGATCAATTTTCTTCTCGAATTTCTGGTACATTACCAAGTAACACCCAATCCAATCCAAAACCGTCTGGATCAAACGATAAGAATTGTTAGGTCACCATATTGATTTCACACAAACAAGAATGAGATAGATATAAGGATTTGGGTGATTATAAGAATGAGAGAAATAAAAGTGCAAGAGTTTCCTTAAGATATCAAATAACCAACCAAATACAAATGAGTGCTTAAGGTCCTATTTATAGGAGGGAAGCTAGGGCAACACTCCTAGCTCCCATCTTACATGATTTCGTGGGCCTTGGTGGCCTTGTGGGCTTTTCATAAGCCTTAAACACATAAATAATAACCAAATGTAACTAACTAATAACTAAGCAACCTAACATTTATTACAAATGACCGAGACTTGATAAAATAGTAAAACTTCGTTCCCAACAATCTCCCCCTAAGGGTCGGTCATCACGGTTGCTTGACGTCTTTGTCATTTCTTCATCTTTGACTTTCATAGCTTTAGACGTCTTTCAAAAATCATGAGTTAAGAATCATTCATCGTTCTTTGTGCTTTGTTCATTGTTGTTGTGATAGTGATCAAGTTATGAAGTTGTCTGCCTTTCGTCACTTATGCGTCTGTGGTGGTAATCCGCCATTCCAACATGCTCATACATCTTTGAACTTTGACTTATACATGCACGTAGTTCCCTTTCTTAGACTTTTGATCTTTAGTCTTTATACTCTGTAGATTCTTCTTTTTGGCGTAGAATCTTTCTTTGAACTTTGTGTTGCTTTGATCTTTGAGGGAGCTTTTGATGACTTCAAGATGCATGTATGAGCATGTGGAATCCGTTGCCATGGAGATGATGTATACCTGCGGGTAAACAGTTAGCAATAAAACATCCGGTACTTACAGATAAGGAATTAGAGATCGTCAACAGCATAGTGTGAAGACTCCTTCTAACCCTTATCAAGGCCGTTCCCATGTCAGATACTCCCGAGGGAGCTTACAAGACCTACTAAGTAGCTCAATGACTGGGTGAGTCGCTGGGGATCACTCCACGACTGTAGACCGCTAAGAAACCACCGCAAACACTAAGCGTAACCCATAAGGAGTTACCGAAGTGACCCGCTGTCAGGGCTGTTTGATGTTGACCCTGGCAGGATTTCCGTTCAATCATTGAGAAATACTTAAGTAAATTCTCTCATAAACGTTCTCGGCAGATTGCTAAGATCTGCGAAGGACTCGATAATTTACAGCTGGTGTCCATTAATGTAGAACACCAGTTGCAGAAATACTAAGTGTTCCTAAGAGATCTTTGATGTATCTCATGGCTCTAGACTCGAAAAGTGCACACTTAGGTTTCCTATGCGGAGACTAGGGAGGGGTCTCCTGCTTCAATATCAACCATCTCTAAGAGATAGGTTGATAGATTACACCGGTTCCCCGTGAGAATGAAACAAGCTCTTTTAAGATAACTTGAGTGGCTTGAAGGTTTAGTGCATTACGTCACTGGGTCCATGACGGCTTTATCTTCAATACCGGCGTCACCTTAGTAACAACTAGTAGCATATGAATTGAACCCGGTGTCTGCCATAGGTTGAACATATGGAGGGCTATTTCTTTTCACCCTTTTCTTTACTTTTCTTTTTAATTCTTCAACTCCTTCTTTCCCCTTTCATTATTTTCTCCTTTAATCGTATCATACCTAAGGACTTATAATTCTATCTATTGGTGATGTCCTTGGGTAGATCCCTCTGGCTCTGGCGGATCATAGGACTGTATTTCCTATCTTAATCACCTTATAACTCCATGATTATCCGACAATAGCCAAGAAACTTTGATTTAAAAATCTCTCAAAGTGTTTGTGATTATCAAACATTTTGTTTAACACTTTGAGAGTTTTGTGTTTACATTTGAAGGGCTCCCCCTTCACATGTGCTCATAAGTGTTTAATAAATTTGCACATGCGGGAGGAGCATGCATTTTTTGAATTGATCCATTTTCTTTGAACCTGACCAATTCGAGACACGCTTACATCACTAGTTAGACTAGCTTGAAGTTATTACCCGTCCTGGTCAAATCCACAGAAAGTTTCTCGAAACGGTACATTTCTACTAAGACAAACCCTTTTCGAGACACGCTTACGTAGCTAGTTAAAGAGTTCCATTGTCAGCTTTTAGGTGACAACTAGCTCTAGTAACTAACTTGATGTTATTACCCGTCGAGGATAAGTCTTTTCGAGATTACTAACTTTTATGTTTCGTCAATTCTTGGGTGAATCTGAGTCTAGCTCGCATGAGATTTGACTTTTAAGCAACTTAGAACTTACATATTTTAATCACTTTCACTTTTCTCTCCCTCAAAAATAGCATATGAGATGTTGTTTTTGATAAACTTTTGATTAAAATATGCTTTTTGAGTCTTATGGGGAAATATCAACAAGAACTTTTGGTTTTTCAAACGATGAATTTTTCAAGCGCTCCCCCTCAACAAGTGAATACTCATTGAGGTGAAATACTTGTCTTTTGAGCAGAATTATGAAAATCAGGAAATGTTTGATAAATTCTACTCAAAAGCAAGAAGCCTTCGCTCCTTATATAAGGATTGAGGCACTGATGCGTACCTCAGGGTCCTTTCATTACAAGTGTGGGTTGTACACTGTTATGTGTGCACAAGCCATTGTGATAACAATTCAATCAAATTAAACAATTAATATTGAAAAGTTAATACCCATGTGTACCAGTTTTAAGCTTCATCAGTGAGTGGAGCATCAAAGTCAGTGAACTTTGGTTCGGGTCTTTTGAAGAGGCTGATGGGAAATGATGGTCTGACACCGATATAGCTTTCCAATCGTCTCATCTGTTCCCGTCGAAATAACCTTTCTTCAATCTTCAGGACAAAGTTACGAACTTGTCTTCTGGAGTTGGATTTCCACCTAGGAGTTTCACCTTTTGCTATCTTTCTGCGATCATCATTCAACCTTTTGACTAGTCCATCACGAACGGTTTTTAGTGTAACATCACAGAACTTGTGTATCTCATCGAACCGCATGAAGCTTTGCAGCTTTTTGCTATTGATGTAGGTGAAACCAAATGAAGGTTCTTGGATGAGAGTATACTGTGACGTTTGATAGATTCCATCAAATGTGAATTATGGCTTTGTCAAATTAATCTTCTGTTGGTAACTTTCCTCTCCAAGTTGAAGATCTTCCACTCTTTCTTGAACTATCAATCGTCGGATGAAGAGAAGTAGAGATGCCATGAAGTTTTATTGAGTTTCTCTCTCGAATCCACGCATTCTTCCTTGAACTTTTTCTAGATACATGTTTTCAATGTCATTTAGATAAAGGTCCGGAAAGTCTGCTTCAGAGAATTTGTACTTCTTTTCATCTTGTCGTTTAACCACAATCTCACTCATGAACATGTAGTTAAACCGTTTTGATTCTTGAATCTCCAAGATAGCGATGATCTTAGATTTATGCTTCACATTCTCCAATGATTTTTCTTCTAATCTGTGAGTATAACCGAGACGACGATGTTCTGGCCAGTGCTGAATCCCGTGTATAGCATCTCTGTCGTAGGCTACGATAGAGTTGCTGAATACTGGAGTAGATTCTTCAATTGCAGGAACTTCGTATCTTGCGGCTGGTACTGAGATAGTAAGTGAGGAAGCATATTTCTTCTTAGATTTCTCTTGGGTGAGTTGGAGGTTACGAAGATCTTTGTTGAAGAAGAAGTTGTAAGGTAACTTGGGTTTTTCCGGAAATCCTTGCAGAGGTAATGGTTTAGTCCAATCGGTGAAGTAAGGCTTTTCGTGGTTTTTGGAACTGATGTCGATATTCACTTCAGGTTTAGCCAGTCAAACTTGCCAGACATTGCACTAGCTATATTCTGCATGTGAAATTCGTATTCCATCTTGTTTCCAGATCTGGACTTAAGGAATTCCTGTGCATCCCTATTGATTCTTCTGAGCTCCGCCTTCGTAAGTTTCTCAATCTGAAGATCCTTCATAATGACCTGAGTAAATTGTAGTGTATTACCTGGAAGAGGTTCTTCATCTTCGAGAGGAGGTTGAGCTTGTACCAATTATGTCAACCAATCATTCTCAGGTGTGTCATCATTGTCGAGCCATGAATGACGTCTTCTTTTCTTTGATTTCTTCGACTTGGATGTGGCATCCTTGTCTTTAGCTTTTGATGGTGACGATGGTCCAGCTTGAGAATCGGGAATAGGGGAGGCACGATAATCGGTACCTGGTTGACCTTGGTAGTCATCAGTTGGTTGCATTAAAATTTCTTCCTCATCTGTTGGACCTTGACCGGTAGCTGAGGTGTGTTGTTGATTTCCAGGAGGAGTAGAATCCTTTTGTGGTTGTTGAGAAGATGATGGACCGATTCCTGACTTATGTTTCTTACCTTTTGAGTTCGGGTCTGGGTCGTCATCTTTCCTTGACCTCTTCAGGGTTCCGGCAGCATCTTTGCACGACTCTTTGGACAAGTTGGCAGAAATAGCATCAACAAGTGCCTTTTCTTCAGTAGTCTGTATGGTTTTGTAGGCAACTTTGTCGTAGAGTTGAGCAAGCAGGTCATCGAAAGATAGTTCAGGAATGGTTGGAGTTGCAGTAGAAGCTTTTGCAGTGTGAAGCGTGATGGTGTGGTAGATAACATTTTCTTTACAACACTTCTAATTCTGTGATCCAAGTTGTCCCTGATTGGTTCAATGAGGTTTGTAACTTCAGGAGTGACAATTTCAACCAGATTGTCAGTGAGATAATCTAGTGTGAAAGTCCTTATAATTCCTGACAGGTCAGCTTTCATGAACTTATCGATCTGCTGCTTTGCCTCCTGAAAGTCTTCAACTTGTTTAACAAGACCGGTGACCATGGTTGTGAGAGTGTTGACTTGCTCCTGAAGATCAACTGGTTTAGTCGGTTCATTGATTGATTGTTGTTTTGATGCGGTTTCAGAAGGTGTAGGAGATGAATGCTCAGGTGATGATTCAGATGGCGACTCGTTGTGAGAGCTTGAAGAAGAAGCTGGAGGAGTCGGATCCTTTGGTGGAGAGTCTTGAGGAGGTGGAGGTTGCACTGAAGAAGTCTGCTTTGATTGCGAAGATGATTAAAGAAATATGTTGGTGTCGAAAGCGTCCTTTTCTTCATTTTCTTTTCTTCTGCGTTCCTCTGCTTCCTGTGCAAGAAACTCTGGAGTAGTGAATTGGTCATATTCCAGATCCGTAGCAACTTTCTCCTGTTCGCCCACATTCTCTTCTACATTAGCAGTCTCAGTCATGGTGATGTCTCCTGTATCATCTGTGTTTTTAACTTCGTCAGGTTGTGAAGCTGGTTCTAAAGTTGTGGAAACAATGGGAGGAATCATGCTACTTGTAGCTGCTTCATGTTCTGATTGATCGACAGGTGGTGATGAAGGTTGAGACTGAAGTCGGCTGAGGAGTTGATGCGTAGGGATTGCACCAGGCTTTACCTCTCAAGGGATCTTGAGAAGCTTACAACCCCCACCAGGCAGTGTACCTGATCGTTGTAGTATAGTATAGTGACAAGTACCGGGGGGATTGATCGTTCAGCTAGGAATAGTGTCGTTAGGATTGAAATTAATCTAACTAGGTCTAAAGGTGAAGGATGATTCTTTTTATGTTTTTATATTTTATGAAAAACAAGTAAAAATCTCGGGTATTGGGAGAGTGGGCGGAATTAGTTGCTAATCAACAAACCCAAAAGCTACTAATTAAACTAATAAACAAGAAAATAAACTAAGGTTCTACAAGATAAGTGAAGCATGTCTACCGATGATATGTTACTCCTTGCTAGCTATCCAATTCTACCTATTGAATTCTCACACCTTGTTTTAATTGACGGGTTGTATTCCTTAATACCATTCATGGGGTGGCGTACTTACTTCCCCAATTCTATAAGCTCCTACTTCACTCCTATGTCGAGCCGTCTAAGAAGCTCCTAACATGGGATCACTAGAATTCGCTCATGCATTAAATACAACCATAAAAACCTAGTACACATCGGCTCATGTTTCTTAAGACGTTCAAGCAAGTTACACAATGGAGATCTGCCAGTTTTCTTAAGCCTAACATCGAATTCATTCAATCAAAACAAGAATCAATAGGAAACAAGAATTATAAACTAAACCAACTAGATCTATTGAAGTTGTCACGCCTTAATTGATGGAGATACACACACACACATCAACAAGCCCTCATTGATGGAGATAGATACAAACATCAACAAGAAATCAATGAGATCTAATTAATTATACACAAGTTTCACACAATCATAAGTAGACACAAGGTGAATTAGCCAAGCATAATTAATAAAGAACAAGCAACAATAATGATAATTGAACACATGAATTAAGATAGAATCATCAAACCATTACAAGATGTTTATGGAGTGATTGAAACCCTCTAAGTTGCTGGAAAAACACCCACCTAAACCCATGAATCGATCTTAGGGTTTAAGGCTTACAAAAAGTGAAGTTATGATGTTATATTTATAGGCATGTTTTCTGTCGGCCCGTCTTGACGGCGTCAGCTCGTTTCTCTTGATTCCGTCACGACCATTTTTTCACGAAATTGTAGATCTCTTCGTCCTCTTCGCGTGGGCTTTTGAATCACCTCAATCCGAGTTCGTATGCAAAAGTTATGACCAAAACAATATCAGCTACTCCGCGTGCAAGTTTTGACAAGTTAACACATGACGGCCTTGGGTGACGCCTTCACGTTTCTTCTGGGCCGTCACCACTTTTACTCTTGACGCCGTCATAAAAATCCTCTTGACGCCGTCAGGTACTGTTCCCAGCAAGTAAAATTAATACTTTGCCGTTTTCTTCACTTTTATGCTCCAAAAACGTCCAAAATGCTTCCTTTTCCAGAATTCACTCCCAAAGTACCTAAAATCACAAAAGGAACAATTTAGGGCAATATTTGATCAAATAAATTCAATTCCGGGCTTAAATGACCCCCTAAAAGTGGTTCATTTTTTGCCTCATCAGGAGTGCTGCTTCCCTCTGTTCTTTGCGAAATTGCTTTTCTTCAGCTCGTGTGTCGACAATGATACTTTTCAATTTGCGTTTGTCGACCAATTGTTCAACGATTGGTTCATTTTCTTCATCATCATTTGGTTCATTAATCGTGATCCCTTTTCTCTTTCTAGACTCTGCTTCAAAAGTTTCAAGACTTTGTTGTATAGCAATCTCCGTTGCAGGAAATGCTTCTTCTGGTACTCTTACTCTTTGTTCAAAGTCTTGCTATTCTTCTTCAGATTCTATGTCAAACTCAGAGTCGCTTTCAGAGGGTGGTGGTGTAGGTTCATCTTGAAGAGCGAACTTTGGTGTTACCTTCTTCTTTGGCTTGGTTGTAGGCTTAGTTTTGGGTGCAGATTTAGGTTTGGTGGAAGTTTTGGTTTTGGCAGTTGGTTTGGTCTTGGGAGTAGGCTTTGACTTAGTCTGAGGTGATCCAGTGGTGCTTGTAGTACTCCCATATTTCACACTTCCTTTGCTGCGAGTCTGTATTGTAGCTTTTTCCTGTATCCCGTTGTAAGCATCATCGTAGAATTTGTAGTTCAAACTTTTCTTGATGTTGTCATCAAGAAGGTATTCGGGAAGCCTCATTCCTTTTATCTTGGTAGAGGAAGTGGTCGTCTTGATAAAAGAGGTGATGAAGTCGTCCTCGAAGAGGTGCTTAGGCTCATTAGGGTCTCCCATCCTTTTGACAAATTCTGGTGTGTCTTTGCAGAAATATTCAATGAGAAGCTTAGTGAATCTTGTAAACGGGATCATAGTCTTTTCAAGTCCAGTTTGGATGCTGTAGACTATATCGTTCATGATTGGAACTGCAAAGTCAATAGGTGTCATGGTCACTATTCCACAAAATGTTTGTAAATGCTCAAGTCTGGGATGTTCGTGACCACTTTTTCTTCCTGATATAGATCTTACAACTAACAGACAGAATGTTCTCCAGGGCTGAGGTATATTCTTTGCATTGAATCTGGAATGTTTAATCAGAGGTAAGTCATCATCAACATAGTATCCTAATTCAATGAAGAAATCAAGGAGATCCAGTTCAGGCAGTATTGGAGCAAATTCATTGCCAGTTTGAGGCAGGAGGAAGATTGTACGAAGGACATCGTGATCTACAGTGTAGACTTGTCGATCCAGCGTAACATTAAAAGACTCATTATCTAAATTAGCCTTAGCCGTAAGCCAGAATTGATGAATGTAAAACACAGGAACTGAAGTAGATCTGTTGAACAGATGCTTGCATGGATGTGCAAGGAGAATATCTTTGACAATCCTGCACGAGTTCTCAGGGATTCTTAATTTGTCAAAGTCAACTCGAGGATTGTTGTTGCCAATCTTAACGTTGTAGTCAGCGGGAGTGATGTCATCCATGGTGAGTAGTGGAAGAGTTTGTTCAGGGACATTCTCGTTGTGTTCAGCCATGTTAATCTGAAAAACATTGTCATAAACCAAACATCCAGATTTGCTACTTGTTAGCACGGTTGCAATGTTTGATTATAGACAAGCATTTAGAATCATTTAAGCACGGATGGTTTAATTATAACATATATAGTGATAAGTGACGTATACTTAGATATTTTTGAATTTATGAAGCACTTATATGATCGCACATGCACAAAAAATCATCCAACATGCAAAACTAACATCACATAATTCATCAACTAGAGAACATAATCACAATATACAGGTTTTCGACATTACAAGGTACAATGTTCTCGAAATAGTACAATAAGCCAAATTTTATCGCAAACACATAAGTAAATTACATGTTTTCGAAAAATAGTTACAAGTACCAATATTTTCGAAAATCAGACAAAAAGTAATATTTTCGCAAACATGCATAGTGAGTGTTTTCGAAAAAGTTTCCAAGTGTGTTTTCGATAAAAGTTTATCGAGAACAGGCCAATTGAAGAACTTTTCGAGAATACTCATTATGAGTGATTGCGAAAGTATTGTCTTAAGTGGAGATCTCGAAAATATGACCCAAGATGAGAAATTTCGCAAACACATAAAAATAAATATTTTTGAAAAGATGACAAAGTGGGTATTTTTCGAGAAAATACAACACTTCGAAATTTTTCAAAAAAAAATTGTTTTAACTGTGTTTTCGAAAATTTTCACCATGGCTGGTGTTTGCGAAAATGCGTTTTCGAAAAAATTCTTATACAAGAATTTTGAAATATGGCCAACGTACGTTTCCTTGTGAGATGATGAGATCCAAATATTGTAACCTGTTGTAAACGATGATATGCAACTATTAGTGACACAACATTATGAAATATCTACTGATTTCGAAACTTAGTCAAGAACATGATTTCGAAAAAATCCAAAAACGTGAATTCACTTAATAGACATTGTAACAAGGATCTTAAATCATGCGTATGAACAAGTTAAGCACAGATATTATCACATTTAAACACAGTACGAGAGATATCCACTATGAACGAAAAACTCTAGTCATCGAGAATCAAGCACACATCGATATGGATCAAATTAAAGAGCACAACAATGATTTTTATACTCATGGCAACATATCCCACCAATAAAAACACTAAAACAAACAACAAAACCACAAAACCCAAATCGACCTAAACCCTAGATTTCGAATTTAACATAAACATGAAGGAAAGTAAGATTAAATGACATAGAAAGGTTAGAAACATGTAATGTAACAAAACCCCTATCAAAATTCAACCCCCCAAACACGTTTTGATAAATCCCGAAATTCTTGAAACCCTAGGTATTAAAGGTTCGATTATAAGAAATCAAGCCGTTAATTTTTCAATTCAACAAAAACCTATGCTTGAAATATACTCTAGATTAATAAGGAACTTACAAAACGAAGATTAGAAGCACGGATTTGTTGTTTGATTCTTAGCCATGGATATCAAAAGGGTTTAAGGTTTGAAAAGGTTATTGTGAGGTTTTAGAAAACGGGGTGTATGTTTTTGTTATTTAGAAACTTTTGAACAATGTCACTTATGGTCCCTTAACTACAACTAATGTATAATGAGTCCTAAAGTTAGATGCAAATTTGATAAGTGACAAACAAAGATATTCAACCTTACGACACCATTTTGAGGAAAGGAAAACTTGATATGAAATATCTATAAAATCCCGAAACAACGCATCTAAAGGTAATATGCAGGTATACCATTTTTTAAAAAATATGTGAAAAATGTGAGCGTGTCTCCCCCTCAACACTTGTAAAAGAACAAGGTGTTGAATGAGAGCGATATACTTGCGGTTTTTTATTTTATTTTTATTTTTTTTATTTTATTTTTTTTAAATGCAGATAATAGAAAAATATTTTTGTGTTTTTTATGTTTATGAAAAATAAGAGAGAAATTATTTTACAAAGATAGTTTTAGTTTGGATGTTTGACATATTACTTTTGTTTTAGAAACTTTTCCAGATCCTCTGGTGTCAAACATCTCACACCAATTTGGTGAACTAAACTTGCAAACCTTGATGGAGCTAAGGCTTTTGTAAGTAAGTCCGCCAATTGGTACTCAGTACCCACAAAAGATAATTCAACTGTACCCTTCTCGACATGCTCCTTGATGAAATGATATCGGAGATCAATGTGTTTGGATTTGCAGTGATGAACTGTGTTGCAGGAGATTACAATGGCACTTTTGGAATCACAGTAGATCGGAATCTTATTGAATAGGTAGCCATAGTCTTTAAGTTGTGATCTCATCCAAATGACTTGAGCACAACAAGCAGACATAGCTACATATTCAGATTCTGTAGATGACAGTGAAGTGCAGTCCTGCTTCTTTGATTGCCAAGACACAAGTTTATCTCCAAGAAACTGTAAGCCACCTGATGTACTTTTTCGCGAGTCTAAGCATCCTGCATGGTCAGCGTCTGAAATAGCTATTATTTCAAAACCAGAATCCTTCGGATACCAGATCACCAAGTGGATGGTTCCCTTTATGTATCGAAGGATTCTTTTTGCCTCATTGTGGTGTTTTTCAGTTGGATTAGACTGATAGCGAGAACACATAAAGACAACAAATACAATGTCAGGTCTGCTAGATGTGAGGTACATGAGGGACCCAATAATACTTCGGTATTTGGTAGGGTCAACAGGAGTCCCATGTATATCAGCATCTAGTTTTGTGGAATTGGCCATCGGTGTATTCATAGTATCACAGCTTTGCATTCCATGTTTCTTTAAAATCTCAAGAGCATATTTGGACTGATTTAGAAAAATTCCACGGGGTGATTGATGAACTTGTAGTCCTAGAAAGAACGTAAGTTCACCCATCATGGACATTTCGAAATTATCTGTCATTAATTTTGCAAAATCCATTGAGTAATTTTTGTTGGTTGAAGTAAAAATAATGTCATCGACATAAATTTGAATGATTAATAACTCCATCCCGTATGTTTTTGTAAACAGTGTTGGATCCACCGAGCCTAAAGTAAAATCATTAGCCAACAGGAATTTAGAAAGCTTATCATACCATGCCCTGGGGGCTTGCTTGAGACCGTAGAGAGACTTCTTAAGCTTGTAGACATGATTGGGACGTTCTGGATCAACGAATCCTTCAGGTTGACTAACATAAACCACTTCTCGGAGTTGACCGTTCAGAAAAGCCGTTTTTACGTCCATTTGGTAAACAATCATATTCCGATGAGCAGCAAATGCTAAGAATATCCGTACAGCTTCAAGTCTAGCTACTGGAGCAAATGATTCTTCAAAATCGATACCTTCTTCTTGAGAGTATCCTTTTGCTACCAAGCGTGATTTGTTGCGTATGACAATGCCTTCTGCATCCAGTTTGTTTTTCCAGGTCCATTTTAAACCAATGACAATGATTCCTTCTGGTTTTTCAACTATTTCCCAGACTTCTAATCTTTGAAAGGATTCGAATTCTTCTTGCATAGACTTAATCCAGTTTTCATAAGTCATAGCTTCTTTGACGTTTTTAGGTACGGTTTCACAAACTGTGAGTGCATAAATGCAAGTTTCACCGTCTGTGTGAAGGCGTTGTCTTGTCATAATTGGTGCATCTGGATGGCCAATAATTTGAACTAAGGGGTGATCTCTAGTCCATTTGTGTGTCGAGGGATGAAGTTGATAAGTATCTCGCAAGTGAGCAGGACCCAAATTACGTGTAGATGACTCAGCAATATCGAGGATAGGTTGAGCATTTGCAAATGGGTTAATGAATGGTTCTGGGTCATGCTTTGCTGCTTGTGGAACTGATAAAGGTATGTAATCTCCAGCTGATTGTCGTGAGTTGGACCTGGTTTGTTCTGTTGTTGTAGGTGATATGACTGGAGGACCGTCTCTTCCAACAGTAGTTGTTGTTTGTTGAGGTGTATCAGGTACTTGATGTTGATCAAGATGTGCAGCAGAATTTGGTGTGGCCTCAGATGGACGGTTAACAGGCGTATCATCAAACAATGGAGCAAACAAGGTTTCCACTTCTTTACGGGAAAGTGACAACGGTTCAGCCGAAGATACCGGAAAGTTTAGACAGTTGGTTGCCGGTCCTAAGCTGTTTTGCTCAGAAGCCATTTGAGTGAGTTCATCGAAATTAGCATGAATAGTTTCTTGAATTTCCCGAGTACGACGATTCCATATCCGAAAGCCTTTTGAATTTTCACAGTATCCTATAAATATTCCAATGTCAGCCTTTGCTTTAAGTTTACCTAGATCGTCACGATCATTGACTGGGTAACATAAAGCTCCAAATACATGAAAGTCACTAATGTTTGGTTTCCTTTTGTGAACAATCTGATATGGGGTTTTGTGATGGCGTTTTGTGATCATACAACGGTTTTGAGTGTAGCAAGCGGTTGAAACAGCTTCCGCCCATAAGTAATCTGGTAATTGAGCATTGATTAACATCGTACGAGCAGCTTCCACTAACGTTTTGTTGCGTCTTTCGACTCCTCCATTTTGTTCGGGTGTGCGTGGAATGGATGTTTGATGTTCAATTCCCACTTTCTTAAAATACGACCTTAGAGTCTGATTTTTAAATTTTGTGCCATTGTCAGTTCGAACAATTCTGACTGTGTTGCGTAGCTGAACTTGTATTTTGGTGAGAAAGGTGATGATCATTTGAGGAGCTTGATCTTTACTTTGAAGAAAATAAACCCAAGTCCAGCGAGAGTAATCATCAACAATTACTAAAATGTAGCGTTTACCGTTGATCGTTTGAACACGCATCGGACCACATAAATCCATATGAAGCATTTGTAAAACATGATTAGTACTGTGTTCAGGTTTTGAGGGAAAATGAGCACGGGTACTTTTTCCTTGTTCACAGGCTGGACATAGGTGATCTTTGGCATAATGGAATCTTGGAAAGCCTTCAACTAATTTGTGACGAGCGAGATCAGTCATCGTTTTGAAATTCAAGTGAGAAAGGCGTTTGTGCCATAACCAGGATTTAGTCGTTTCAGCTATAGATAGAAGACAGATAGGAGATGAAGCGATAATGTCAGACATTGAAATTGTGTAAAGGTTAGTGCCACGTTTCCCTGACATTAAGTCATTTCCTTGTAGATCACGAACAAAACAAGTTTTCTCTCGAAATGCTACTTTTAAATCCCCATCACAAAATTGACCGACTGAAAAAAGGTTGTGACCCAAGCCTTCAACATAATATACTCTGCTAATTTCAATATTCCCATTCACATAGTCTCCGTAACCCATGATTAAAGCGTATTGATCATTCCCAAATCTGACAGTTCCAATAAACTTTGAGACAGAGTTAGTTAACAGTTTGAGATTGCCTGTCATATGTCGGGTGCAACTGCTATCAACAATCCAGAGAACGATCTGAACCACCTGCATCAAAAGAAGACGACAGAGATGGAACAGAAGTAAGGGTGGAACCCGAGGAAATAGTGGGTTCCTGTTGGATAGAAACACAAGTATTTAACAGTTTAGGAATCCATTTAAAATTTGGTTTGTATTGTAACCAACGTTGCCAGTTCCAACTAGTTTTCGCTTTGTTTTTAGTGAATGCACTAGCTTTTGGCGTGTTCCTAGATTTGTTATTGCAGCTCTTGGGTTGACTACAACATCATTTGAAACGGTAGTTGGCGTTTTTCCTAAGGTAGACTTAGAGGCATTAGTGGACCTAGAAGGAAAGCCGGATCTACGTTTCTTTTTACGATGTAAGAGATTATTAGCTACACATTTGGTATGATCACCAGATAACACACTTTGACGACAAAACACACAAGATGAATTAATATTCAAAACATTTGAAGGTTCAGCATTCATTACATTAAGATTTGGATTACAATTTGCCAGATTAGAATCTAAATTAGATGTAACATGAGTTTTATTCAAGTTCCTAAGGTGAGCTTCTACTTCTTGCACTTCTAGTGTTCCTCTTCTACGTTGCGAGAGCCTTGTCTTTTTAGTCTTCTTAACGCTTTTTGGCTTTGGGTTGCTAACGATCTTAGGGGAAACTAGTCCTGTGGAAGTGGAAGAATTAACATTAGAACTTTTAGCATGATTACCCGTATCTGTTCTGTCTATTTGAAACATTCCTGGTGCTATCACTGTGGTGTCAATAAACTTTCCTTTTTGAAGTAGCTTAATTTTCTTTTTCAAATCAATGATGATGTGATTTTTGTCCTGAATATCAAACTCAAGTAAACCATTGCAATAACGAATGTCATCGCGGTTTTGTTGCCATTCGATGTTTTCAATTTTTAACTCCGCAATTTCTTTTTCATATTGAAGACGTTTGTCTTTGAGAAAACCATTTTTACTTCGTAGTTGCAATTCGGTTTCAATACTTTGAGCTTGAAACCAATCAAGCTTTTGTTTGAGTTGACAAATTTCGTTTGAAAGTTTGTGTATCACATCATCACTGTTTTGACGCAATTTTTCATATTTATGTTTCAATGTTTCATTTTTTGACTTCAACAAACCAAGATCAGCACAGTAATCTTCAAATACCGCAGCATTGCTGGAATAATAGAGATCATTCATGATGAGAGTATAAATATCAGCATGGAGAAGTTTTTCCAAGAGTCGATCAGAATCTGTTTTCAAAAATCGGTTTTTGCGTTGTTGAACCAAAATTGCATTTTCATTAAGAGCAAAAATATCTTTCATATCATTAACTTCTTTTTGGAGTTCCTGTTCCCAACGAGTGGCACAATAACGCAAATTTTGAACTAAAGGCAGAATTTGTTTTTAAAAAATGTCTAGCTTTTCTCGCTCGTAGGCTGATTGAAAAGTAGCAATTTTAATTTGCGAATGATGTTCAATTACGTTTTCCAAATTATCGATGCCTTTCATGAATGTTTGAAAATATTCTAAAACTTTACAACGTGTAGGTAATGGTGTCACATTACCAGAAGATGGTAATGGACCATTTACTTGTGCCACGGGTTTGACAGGAGCTCCATTGGAAGATGAAACATAAGACTCAGTTACATACCATGATTTCTCAGGTATTTCTCTTGACGGAACAAAAGATTTTAAAATGTGAGGAGCTTTTGAGTAATCATATGGTTTGCAATATTCAACTTGACTCATTTTTGATCGACTCTTGTCTTCGAGTTCGTATTCTTCCTCAGTATTATGTACAATAACACGCACAACATTATTATCCATTAATTGGTCCATACTGTAAAGCTTAGGAATTGTTTTGAATGCAGTGCGAAGAAAAGTGGATCTATAATAGCCGAGGGCAAAACCTTTATCTTGTCTTGGTTTTAAAGTAAACTTTTGAATTCTCGTTACAGATTCTCCATGTTTATAAATGATATTTTGAAAAGCTTTAATTTGACGTTCGAGAGCGAGATTTTCTTCAATTAAAGTATTTTCTTTCTCGTTTTTGCACTTTATGTTCATAAAATTCCTGTTTGCAAGTTGTCACCTCTGTTTGTGTTTTTGAAAGTTCCTGTTGAAGTTGTACAACTTGTTTTGGAAGATCATGTTTTTCATTTTCCAGTTTGGAAACCAATTTACCATTTGACTCAATTATGTCATATATTTGCTTTTGAAGATTTTGTTCTTTGACATATGATTCCTGAAATGACTTTTCAAAGCACTTTTCACGATGTACTGCATTTTAAAAATTTGAAAGTTGTATTTTATAACATTCAATGTCCTTTTTCAACTCGGCATTAGTTTCTTTCAAAACTTTAGTTTGCTCGTCCATTATGTGATTAGAAAGAAGTTGATCTTTAAGTTGTTTGGCCATAACGGTACAGTCAGGATCTGGATCAGAAGAAGGTTCATGTTGTTCAATATAGTCATTTTTGTCTTGCTCAATAGGATAATCAAATGAAACGACAGTGTCATCATCAAATATAACAACTGTGTCTAATTGTTCATCCTCTTGAGAAGATAAAAATGGTTCAGATGGAACAACTTGCGCCTGATCTGATTCAGAAGCAGAGGGTGATGCATTAAATTCTATGGAGCATGTGGTTAGGTCATTTACCTAAGACAAACCATCAGTGGTGAACACTGGGCCTGAATCATTCAGCTGATGTTCCTGCATGTTGGCCATAAGCATCACAGCTGCATTGGCTTCAAGATCTTCCATATCATCATCGTTGTAAGCAGTAGCAAAGAAACTGTTCTCTTGTGCATTGAAAGTTCCTTCCTTTTCATCTTTGAGAGCCATTAGTAATGCTTGCTTGTGAAACTGACTGCCGCGGGTTCTCGGTTTAGGACATGCTGTTACAATATGACCTTTTTCGTTGCAGTTGTAGCACCATATCGCATTCCCAGATACTGTATTGCTATTAGCCACATTGTCATTACTTCTCTGAGGAGCACCTGAATTGTTTCTGAATCCCCCATTGTTGTTGAATCTTTGTCCATACCCAGAATTTCCAGTATACCCTCCTGAGCCTGAACGTCCAGGATTACGGTTCTGAATCTCAACTCGACCATCTTGAACGACAGCTTGATTTCTTGTATTTGATGAAGAACGAAGACGGTTGTTGGTTTTGTTAGAGAATTTGCTAAAAGCACGAGCAATAAGAGCAAGTCCTTGATTCAATGTATTGACGTCATCATCATCATCTTCAATCTGATTAGAATAATACATGCTATCATGGTTGTCATATGGAGGAGGTTGAGGAGAAGCGTGTTGCGAGGATGATTCATATGGGACCATTTTGTGTGAAGTAGAAGGTTGCTGGTAACTGAGAAAATTTTGTTCCTGATCATAAACTTGATTAGACATCGGAGCAACGAGTGCTAGGGGATTAGAAGTAGGTGGTGGTATATATCCTCCTCGTGCGGCTCTATCTTTTTCAACTTCAGACTCATAGTGCTTGAGATAGTCGTACAACAAACCATATGGATCTCTATGAAGTTTCTTAGCTTGTCTCACAAATGTCACATACTTTTGCCACTCAGAACCCAGACTACTAACAAACTTTGTATTGATAGCGATCCTTGGAAGGTGTACTTCATGTCTCTCTAAGTCGTTGAAAACATTGGTGAAAGGATGAAAGTAAGATTCAAGTGATTCCCCTGGTTCGATCATGATATTAGTGTATTCCAAGTAAAGTTTAGATTCCATGTCTTCCTTGTTCAGTTGTGTGCCTTGCATAAGTAGATGGACGTGTTCCCACATAGCATTTGCAGTTGTCTGAGCATCAACACTTCTGAATATGATATTCGGTATTCCTTGAAGTATGTAAGACATAGCATACTCATCTGCTTCACGATGGTGGTGTTGTTCAGCAGTAAGTGAAGACTCAGGAACTAGCACAGCAGTTGGAGCTACTGGAGGATCAGCAGATAGGTCATCGCCAACGTAGTTAACAGGCCACGGAAATGGTCCTTCAAGGATAACTTGTTTCATGTACTTACCATTGGGTTTCTTGAGTTCTATAAACCTTAAGAATCGACTTGCCCACTGAACATAATTACCCGGTGTTAGCATTGGTGGGGTGTCAATGGATCCTGCTTCATGTCTGGATTGTTGAGTTGAAATGACTTCACACATCCTGTCAAACCAGTGAGCAGGTTTTGATGGGAGTTGGCTTTGTTGTGGTGACATAGGATAGGATTGTTGCATTGGAACCATCTGATGTTGTTGCATGAGAATATGTTGTTGTGAGTAAACCGGTTGTTGATAATATTGTGGTAATTGTTGATATTGTTGCTGTTGCTGATGATACTGTTGATTCTGATGTTGCTGAGGATGGTTAAAGTTGTAGTACGGTGGTTGAGACATATTGAAACACTTGTGTGAAAAAGATGGATCTTGTAGAAGGTATAGACCAAATCTCGAAAACTTGCACAAAATTCTGATTTCAAAATTGTGAGATATCGAAACTTTGGGGCTTCAGTATGTCGCGAAAAACTTAGTGAATGTTAGGTATCTTTTCAAAACTATGAAAGTTTGCGAGAAAAGAAATGTGATTTCGAAAAAGTTGACTCTTTTGAGAACACAGATTCACTAACCCTCTGTCGAAATTATACAATTTCGAAAGTTATCCAAAAGTCGAAGTACTTTTCTCTCTTATACAAGAGAGAAAAGGCTGAGTCCACAAAACTGAAGTCGATGAGAAGCAAGTTGTGTAGATCTCGAAATAGGGACAATAACACGATCTCGAAACTTGGGCGAGTTATGTTTTCAAAGAAAGCTAACCAAAAACGCGTTTTTATTTAAAGATTCTTGTACTTTTAGGTATAAAATGATGATTTCTTGAAGAAAGTTGAAAACTTGATAACCTTTTTCAAAAATGAAAATGTTTTCGAAAACTAGTACAAAAATCCCAAGTCGTAAATTTTGAATGAAATTATGAAACTTTTTGTTTGTTATGTTTTGTAACACAAGTTTGTAAGCAAAGATGTGATAAAAAACAAGAAACAAACAAGAAATGACAAGAATTTCAACAAAATAACGAATTAAAAAACAAGTTTTGGATCGATTCTTGTGAAAAAACAATAACTATACCTTCATATGGCGAATGATACCACTTGTTTGGTCACCATATTGATTTCACACAAACAAGAATGAGATAGATATAAGGATTTGGGTGATTATAAGAATGAGAGAAATAAAAGTGCAAGAGTTTCCTTAAGATATCAAATAACCAACCAAATACAAATGAGTGCTTAAGGTCCTATTTATAGGAGGGAAGCTAGGGCAACACTCCTAGCTCCCATCTTACATGATTTCGTGGGCCTTGGTGGCCTTGTGGGCTTTTCATAAGCCTTAAACACATAAATAATAACCAAATGTAAGTAACTAATAACTAAGCAACCTAACATTTATTACAAATGACCGAGACTTGATAAAATAGTAAAACTTCGTTCCCAACAAGAATTATCGTCCACCACAAAACAGAAATGAGCATATCAATGCTGTATTCACTCGAACTGGTCTCTCATATGATCCACCACCCATTCCTACCGATAATACTATTATTCAAGATGAGGAGGAGGAAGAAGCTGAAGAAGAACTAACCCAAAAACCAACCAAAGAAAATACCGTTCCACCAATAAAACCTTATACACCAAAAATACCATACCTACAAGCCCTAAGAAAAGAGAAAAGAGAGGAGCGAAATAAGAAGTTTATAGAGATGATCAAAGAAGTTAGAATTAACGTACCCCTCATTGATGTTCTAGCTGGAATGCCCAATTATGGGAAATTTTTGAAAGAACTTCTTAATAATCGAAACAAGTTGGAACAAATTTCCGCTACCGTTCTCAATGAAGAATGCTCTGCTATCATTCAAAACAAAATTCCACCAAAACTTGGAGATCCCGGAAGTTTTCTTATACCATGTACATTAGGAAACAACATCACATGTGATGCTTTAGCCGATTTAGGTGCAAGTATCAATTTGATGCCCTATTCGTTGTATTCTAAACTTTCCATCAATACATTGAAACCTACTAAGCTGAGTATAAGATTAGCAAACCATACATACCAATATCCTGTTGGGGTCGCTGAAAATATGCTTGTTCAAGTTGGTAAATTTGTTTTTCCTGTGGATTTTGTCATCTTAGAAATGGAGGAAGATAGTCGAGTACCCTTAATCTTAGGAAGACCTTTCTTAAACACTGCTGACGCCATGATTAAAGTCAAAGGCAAAGAACTCAATCTTGGAGTAGGAGAAGATCGAATCACATTCTTAATCGACAAAGCAATGAAATATCCAAATTCCAGTGATGACACATGCTATAACATCGATGTAATTGATGAAGTCACTGAAGAAGAATTGGATGCATTACTTGACGATTCGAAACCATTCATGACTACTTCAGAAAAGATCAGTGAAACAGATTCTGATAAAGAATTTGAGGAATTCATGGAAATAAAATTAGAAGAAGAGGAAGAAGAGAAATTTGAAGATATCACTGAGAAAGATCAAATGAAAATCGAATCATCCCTAGAAGAACCACCCACTGATTTGGAACTCAAACCCCTTCCCGGTAATCTCGAGTATGCCTACTTAGAAGAAAATTCACTTCTTCCAGTAGTCGTATCATCGTTGCTCGAAAAAAATCAAAAAGAAAGACTCGTTTCTGTTCTTAAGAAGCATAAATGCGCTTTTGCATGGAAAACTTCTGATATTCCAGGAATTAGTCCAGATTTTTGCAAACACAAAATCAATTGTGAAGAAGGTACTAAACCTGTTATAGAAAGACAACGTCGACTCAACCCACATATGAAAGAAGTTGTTAAGAAGGAAATCATCAAGCTTCTTGACGCAGGAATTATTTATCCTGTCGAGGATAGCCCATGGATGAGTCCAGTTCATTGTGTTCCAAAGAAAGGAGGAATGACTGTAGTGACCAACGAAAGGAATGAATTAGTTCCTACTAGAACTGTCACTGGATGGCGAGTATGTATTGATTACAGAAAACTTAACAAAGCCACCAGGAAAGATCATTTTCCTCTACCGTTCATGGATCAGATGCTCGAAAGATTAGCAGGAAACAAATACTTTTGCTTCCTTGATGGTTTTTCGGGATATTTCCAAATTCCTATCGATCCAGCCGATCAAGAGAAAACCACATTTACATGTCCTTTTGGAACCTACGCTTATCGGCGTATGCCCTTTGGTCTATGTAATGCACCTACAACTTTTCAAAGGTGTATGATCGCAATATTTCAAGACATGCTTGAAACATCTATGGAAGTTTTCATGGATGACTTTTCAGTTTTTGGTGATTCTTTTGAAACTTGTCTTTCCAATCTCGATAAAATGCTTGAGAGATGTGAAGCTGCACATCTAGTTCTTAATTGGGAAAAATGTCATTTCATGGTAACTGAAGGAATTGTGTTAGGACACAAGATATCAAGTTCAAGGATGGAAGTAGACAAAGCTAAAATAGATATTATCACCAAATTACCACCACCAACTAACGTTAAAGCCGTTAGAAGTTTTCTAGGACATGCCGGTTTTTACCGCCGATTTATCAAAGATTTTTCAAAAATATCACGTCCTATGACTAAACTTTTAGAAAAGGATTCTGTATTTGATTTCAATGCTGACTGCATTAAAGCTTTCGAAACATTGAAAAGTCAATTGACTAGTGCCCCAATTATGGTTGTACCTAATTGGTCACTACCATTTGAAATCATGTGTGATGCAAGCGATTTCGCTGTTGGAGCTGTTTTAGGACAACGTGAAGGAAAACATTTTCGTCCTATATACTTTGCTAGTAAAACACTCAACAATGCTCAACAAAACTATACGGTTACAGAAAAGGAATTATTAGCCGTAGTTTTTGCATTCGACAAATTCAGATCTTATCTCGTGCTTTAAAAAACGATAGTTTTTACAGATCATTCCGCACTCAAATATCTGTTTACCAAACAAGATGCAAAGCCGCGTCTTATCAGATGGATTTTACTACTACAAGAATTAGATATCGAAATAAAAGACAAGAAAGGAGTAGAAAATCTTGCAGCAGATCATTTGTCACGTCTAGAGAATCCGAATTTGGAAGAATTAAAAGAAAATGAAATTAATGATTATTTTCCAGAAGAAACTCTCATGACGATAGATAAAGATGATGATGAGGAAATACCATGGTTTGCAGATTACGCAAATTATCTTGCAGGAGATATTCTTAAAAAAGGGATGAGTCACTACCAACGTAGTAAGTTCTTTTCAGAGCTAAAACACTTTTATTGGGAGAAACCTTACCTTTTTAAAATGTGCAAGGATGGAATGATACGAAGATGTGTTTCGGGTGCCGAAACAAGAAAAATTCTTGATGAATGTCATCATGGCCCAACTGGGGGACATTTTGGTCCTTCCACTATAGCTAGAAAAGTTTTTGATGCTGGATTCTATTGGCCTACAATTTTCAAAGAAGCGTATACTCTCGTTCAAAACTGCGATGCGTGCCAAAAATCCGGTAACCTTTCTCGAAGAGACGAAATGCCTCAAAAGAGCATTCAAGTCTGTGAAATATTCGACATTTGGGGAATTGATTTTATGGGACCTTTCCCTAAATCACACAAATACGAATATATCCTCGTTGCAATCGATTATGTTTCAAAATGGGTTGAAGCTGAAGCTCTTCCTACTAACGATGCACGAGTTGTTGTCAACTTTCTCAAAAAGCTTTTTGCTCGTTATGGAATTCCTAAAGCTTTAATAAGTGATAGAGGACCCCATTTCTGTAATAAACAAATGGAGAAAGTAATGAAACGATATGGAGTTCATCATCGTTTTGCTACAGCTTATCATCCACAAACTAGTGGTCAAAAATACCACTAGAGCTATAAAAAGAATACTTGAAAAAACGGTTAAGGACAATCCTTCCGTTTGGTCAAGGAAATTAGACGACACTCTATGGGCATTTCGTACGGCATATAAGACACCAATTGGTACAACACCATACAGACTCTTGTATGGGAAAACATGTCATTTACCGTTCGAACTTGAGCACCGTGCTTACTGGGCATTAAGAAGCCGTAATCCTGATCTAAGAATAGCTGGAGAAAAGAGATTTTTGCAATTGCATGAACTCGATGAGTTAAGACTTCAAGTTTATGAGAACTCCAAGCTATACAAAGCAAGAACCAAAGCATACCACGATAGAAAGCTGGGAATTCGAAAACAATTCAAAGCTGGAGATAAAGTTCTGCTCTTCAATATGAAATACAAGTTTAAAGCTCCGAAACTCAAACCAAAATGGTTTGGTCCATATGTAGTGAAACATGGATTTCCATCAGGTTATGTTGAACTTTATGACAAACATGGTGGAAGTTTCATTGAAAATGGGCACCGAATTAAACTCTATTATGATAAAGAGCAATTAAACATGATTTCTGATGATGAAATTTCATCCGAATTTGAATATGAAGCTATCACATTCATGGCTCCACACAAGGGAATGGTCCCTTGGGCACACAGTAATGGTTTTATCTATGATGCTCTTCCTAGAGCATGGGAAAATGTTACATTGGAAAACATAGATGAAACAGGGGAGGGGATTGTGATAGGAAATGTGTTGTATATCCCTAAAAGGAAACATAACACCACAACTACATAATCTACTCGAAGTTTGAGTCCGGCTGAGGACTCGTTAATAAAACAAGCGCTTCTCGGGAGGCAACCCGTGTGTTTATTTTTGATTTATTTTATTTTTCAGTATCTATACCCCAAAGTTTTACCACATGGTTAAACTTAAGTGTGGGGGTATACCACTAATTTGAATAAAACTGCAATGCTTTTTGTTTGTTTGTTTTTGTTTCTAATAATGCAGGTATTGATTGCAAGAAACAGAAGATTGGATAGAAACATAACACTGGATATCATGGTTTATTTTCTCATTTTCCCTACTTTCATACTTTTAAGTTCGTTTATCGCATTGAGGACAATGCTTAACTTAAGTGTGTGGGGGGGGGGGGGGGTGAGTAGGTAAAATAAGAATATAAGTCTAATATCGATTTAATTTTTAAATTTTGTTTGTCCTTATAATCTAGTTGTTTTCACGCTTTTAGGAGTAATACATTAGAATAACTGGATCATTCCACTGGTGAAATTAGTAATTTTGAAAATTTTGAGATGTGTCCTGATTAATATTGCAATCCATTTTTGGATCGATAACATTTGCTAGCACACATTATAACACTTTCCACTAAATTGTGAGGATTTTAGCCTATTTCATATATAGCATACATCTTTTATGCTTGAGCCTTTTGTTATGAGTGTGCCGGTGATTTTATTTATTCTAGAACTTATACTTGTAAATCATTACGAGACCGTAGTGAGATTATATTTTTGTAATATAAGTATACATACGTGATAAGAGGCAACCTTAGGATTTTAACCAAATAGCCTTCATTATTGATTTTTAGCTAGTCACATTGATTAGTTAATTTCCAAATTTTTAACCCTTTTGTTAGCGTTCATCTTTAACGCTAGATACCCCTAGTTACACCCTCCAAGCCATCCTTTTCGTTTTTGATAAATCCAGAAAAATACAAAAAGATTTTACACTTTAAACCTTAGCCTAACCCTTGTCGAAGTCTAAATGGTGGGTTGCTAGTT
This sequence comes from Artemisia argyi, assembly GCA_030686995.1. Taxonomy (NCBI): domain Eukaryota; kingdom Viridiplantae; phylum Streptophyta; class Magnoliopsida; order Asterales; family Asteraceae; genus Artemisia; species Artemisia argyi. The sequence goes on from CM060693.1 coordinate 95,763,879, forward strand.
GCTTGGTTGTTGGATTGTTTCTGATGATTATTATTTAGCCACACTTCACCAATCATGTGTGTGCCATTCCGACAAAGACGGAGACTGCAGCTTCTTATTTGTATTGTTGTGGTGATGCTTATGCGAAGTGTGGGGGAGTTTTGCAAAAAAAAAAAAAAAAAAAAAAAAAAAAAAAAGGGTCATCGCAACTCTAAGGTGACAATTATAGCAAATGTGCTATATTATTATGAATAAAGAAAGTTATGTGATATGTTGTTAGCCAATGTGCTAAGTATGAAGAATATTGTTATGGCGAATCGATCTATCGATATTTGAAGAAGAGGAAGATTGTAACTATAATCATTTACGGGTTCGTGGTTTGTTCGGTGACTAGCAACAATGAGACTTAGACTTGACTTTATTTTTCTTTTAAAACCAATTTCATAAATATTCCCATGCCTTATTCCTACCCTTACCAAATTACTTTATCTATCTAGATATAGTAATGGCTTTGCGAGAATATCAAGTGCAAGAATATTGTAGTGACCATCCGGTTTTTGAGTAATCAAGAATTCGCGCCAGTAATCTATTATGTTTTTGTATGAGATGTTTGAACATAAGCCTGGTACAACCCGAAGCCTAAAACATTACAACCCGAATAAAAGACCTCTTTGATATGTAGACTTGGTGCTTACGCCATTGTGCTGTAGTTTTGTTTCTGGTACAAGCCTATGGTAATAATTAGATCATGACTGAGCAATGAGTGTGATTTCTCTTATATATACTCCACTACCTAAATAAATGAGTGTTATGAGTGAATTATATCTTATTCTTCTTTCGTGAGGTGTTTAGAAATGTTAGTCAAGCAAGAAAATCATTTGGTATTGTCAAACATCTCAGTTTTTCACCACTTAAGCTTAAAAATGACGAATCTTATCTCGTACTTGTACTTGGTGGATTTGCATCACATTTTTCTAATCATTCTTGGTTACCATGTAGATATTAGTTTTCTTCTAGATTTGCTTAAGGACAAGCAAAGTTTAAGTGTGGGGGATTTGATAACGCTCAAAGTTAACATGTTTTTATAAGCGTTATTAGTGTTTTTGTGTATGTTATTTGGTTGTTTTTATATGCTTTTGCCACTAAATCGTATCAAAGTATGTTTTTGTAGCATATGTAGCCAAATGTAGGAAAAATGGAGAAAAAGTGAAGAAAATGAAGTATATGCGATTACCCGAAGATTCTCAAGCTCAAAAGTCCAATCTGTGAAGCATTTCATATGAGAATATAAGTTTTGTCATGTCAAAGTTCCAAGTTCAGAGTTAATCATGTTTGGATAGTGCATAAAGAACTATACAAGGAAAAGTCAAATCCAAAGCAACCAGAATCTGCTATCCGATCGGTTGGTGTTTAACCGATCGGATAGCCATAATGACCATCTCCATCTGATCGGTATCAACCCGCAACCGATCGGATGGTCATTTCTGCATGTTTATACCAACTTTTGTGCACGAATCTTGGTCTTTTGTCCCATGGTTCTAGGCCCTTCTTAGTGTCTTATTGTCCAAGTTCTAGCATTTAAGTCCCTATTCATTACTAGGAGTATTGGACAAGCTTATAAGGATCCCAAAAGTGCACAATTGAGGACACCATTCAAGAGATCATTTACTCTCATTACTACTCTCAATTATTATCATTATCTAGCTCTCAAAGGAGGAAAATTCCTGCAGAAAGAACCAGGAACTTTGGAGGACCAAGGAAGCAACATTTGGAGTCCAATACCTTGTCATTTGTTATCAATTCCAAAGCATTGTAAGACTTAAAACCATGGATTCTAATGTTAAATATTCTGAGTTTATTTGCATGTTTGCTATGAGTGGCTAGTAATCTTTTTACACTTGTTTTGATGATGTTTTATACTTAGTGATAGTTATGATTGTGATAACATGTTTTAATTCAATTTCAAGTCAATCCTAAGAACCAATTGTACCTTAAGTTTCATCGTGACATTTGTTTAGCCAAGGTTAACTAATTGATAATAGTTTCAAGGGTCGAAAGATTTGTTATTATTCAACTAGTTATAATCATTTGTCTATGGATGATTGTTTTTCACCATAATTATTCTTGACTAATGTAACAATTCGCATTTTCAGATTAATTTCTATTCCCGAAAATTTTACTATTCACTTTTACTATTCATTTTTCCCGAAATTTGATTTTTGTTTCTTGGCCTCGAGTGATAAATCATTTCCATAGCAAATTAAAAGTTTGACACTCATCAGATTATTTTCGTGAAAGTTATTAAGGAATTACAAGGAATTACACGTTTTAGGGTAAAACGTCATTCAAAAATTCTACGCACAACGAAACTTGACCGCGTTAAGTGACCCCGCATCAGAAAAATGTTTGACACACTCATGATTTATTTGAGAATTAATCATGACTGAGAAAAACATGACCAAAATAAGCCTCGGCCGTGAAAAACTGGAATTTTCAGTTTTTAAGCGTTTTTACTCAGCCGTAACCCTAGCCTATACCTGAACCACGTTTCTAAGACAATTTGAGTTTTCAACTTATTAGAAAAAGTCAACATATTTTTCCCTCCTCCTTTGACAAAAAAATCATTCCTTGATTTTATAAATCATTCTTTGATTTTTTAGGCTTACGGTTTTAAGTTTAGAGACATTAAATACCAACCGACACTAGACTGAGCCCAGCCTAAACATTATAAGTCATTTTAAGTCATTAGTATCCTATTAGAAAAGTTACATTTTACTTTTCTCAATTTTACGCAACTTTCGTACGTTTTACGTATTACGCGTTTTAGACCCGTGTTTCCAGTTTTAGCAGGGTTTGAGCACCCCAATAGAACCTACCACCCATTTTATATTTTATTATTGAGTATATTGAAAAGTTCTAGCATATTTATAAGTTTCATATTTTTAGGATACCCGGTTTTACGTTTCGTGACTTAATAACTTACGGTTAGCATTTTACGGAGTCAAAATGCACAAACTAAGCAAGATAGCACCAAGAGTCATCATCTAGTCACCCTTATCCCTTATGAACCGCCATTTAGGGGGGGTGGGGATCCACACTTGTGGCTTCATCTCATGACTTTAGCCATTAGATCATACTTATTTACAACTTGGTCACCAAGTTTAGTCACTTTCCTAACACTTTCCTAACCTCCTCATCCTAGCCTATATAAATGATCACACATGACTTAGAAAACTCATTCTCTTTTCTTTCTTCATCAATAAAAACGACACACAACAAATCCCTAGCACCATGATCCTTTGATCTTCAAACTATAAGTTACACATAAGAGTTCAAGGTCTTAGTATTCTCTACCTAGTTCTCAAGTTTGTTTGGTGATTCCATGGTTGATTTAGGAGCTACACAAGGTTACTAGGGCTGAATTTAAATGATTTTCACAAGGTTTAGATCAAGGCTAGCAAGGGTTACAAGAGTTGTGGTAAAGGGTTTGCAAGCATAGGTTTAGTGTCCTAGTTCATACTTGACTTCCTTTCTTAAGAGAAAGCCAAAAGTTGTAAGAAACCCTTATACACTTTCTTGCTCCATATCATTTTCATACTTATTATGTTTCTTTCATGCTATATATGGCCTTTGTATTATGCTCATGATGTATAAAAACTAGTAAAACAAGTTATGGTATACATATGTTAACTTATGTTATTTAAACAAGTAAACTAGTGAATTTTATGGAGAACCACGACCAAAATAGTATAACTATGATATTTGACACTTACTTACAGTTATAAAGGACTTAAAAAGGAAAACATAGCAATTTGAATCACCCAAAACGAGTACACGAGTCAAAAGAGACGGCCATAAGAAGTTAGCGAAACCAAAACGCCGAAACTGCCAATACCCTACTGTGTGCATTCTGCCATTTTGAAAGTCACCCTTCTGATCCAATTCATCAAAAAGTTAAAACACGAAAGTTGTCCGGAACGACGTTTTCGTTCAGCAATACAGAAGCTCGAGCCCTGAAAACGCTTTCTGAGTGATAATTTTCTTCAAATTCTTAACAGCCCATTTTTAGACCAAAGTAACTATATAATGGTTATAATTAGATGAGACCAAGAGGTCTAATGACCTAAAGCCAAGACCACAACTATGTCTAAAGCCAAGGTTGAGTCTCAAGACCATGGTAACAATGACCAAGGTCACGGCAAAGCCACGGCTAAAGACCATATAACTTTTAAAGATCAAAGCTTATATATATGTTATCAAATACTACAATAGTAGGGAGCCTCATGTGAGGAGTTCATTAAGTAAGCCGTCGAGATGAGTTGTGGATTTACGAATTAAAGTGTCCTGGCTCCTCGAACGTTTACTCCATGACTTTTGAATTATGTCGGCCCGAACGGTAGTAAGAGATATACAAACTATACATGTTTCATAGACCACTTATATTCAAAGACTTATACTATATACTAAGTACTACATCATGAACATTATGCAAGACATATATATAGGCAATTCTTCGTATTCTTAGACATTACTCCAAACCTAAGTCGCAACGTTCTATTATAGGCTGCTCTTAGAGACTTTCGCGATTCGACTTTCACTTTCATTTATCATTACATAAGCTTAAGGTGAGTCATAGCCCCTACTTTTTCATACTTGTTTTAACTCTTTGGGGGAGATACAGGCTCAACTACTTGCTTACTTGTACAAATATTCAAAGCTTTTATACTTGATCGTCTTATACTTGATTGGATTATACTTGATTTCATACATACATGATTGTGTTATACTTAACTGCGTTATACTTGATTGTGAGACTTCCAGTGGCTCCAGATTAAGTTGCTGGATGACCATTGAGACTGCCAGTGGCTCCAGATTAAGTTGCTGGATGACCATTGAGACTGCCAGTGGCTCCAGATTAAGTTGCTGGATGACTATTGAGACATACAACAAACGTGAGGTCTTCGGAGATGAAGTGTAGACTCACGACTAATTGCTTAATTGTTTTGATGAACTTATACATGTCTTATTCATACTATATATTTAGTAGTGGGTTGTGAACACACAGGTTGCAAGTCTCTTATGGCGGGACTTGCAACTGAGTGGATTCACGATGCCTTTGCTGTGCGAATATTCTTTTAAGGATTTTCAACTGTTTTAAGACAAACTCTATGAACTCACCAACCATTGTGTTGACACTTTAGCATGTTTATCTCAGGTTAGTAAGGCGATAACTAGTGCATGGAACATAGAGTCAAGCTGCATATTCTGAAGACTTACGCTTTTATCATTTACCATTCAAAACATTTTGTATCCATTTATGTATCATACTTTGGAATCTCATGTTTGTAACTTTGAATTCATTAATCGAATGGTAACTTTTCAAAACGTCTCATTTAGAGTTCGTTTTCTATAACTTGTACTTTGTATTATGAAGTAGCACCCCTATGACACAGTCTTCCGCTGCGGTATTTTGGGGGTGTTATAGATTGGTACCAGAGCCTTGGTTATAGAGAACTAGGTTGCATTTAGTGCCTAGACTATAACTGCTATATACGTTAAGACTCTCCTCTTTATTTGCCTTACACACACTACATACACATATGCTTCTTGATAGTTGTTGGTTTAGTTCCACGCTGTTAAATGACGTGACTTTAGTATTATAAGGAGCCCCAGAGTTTAGTCGAGTCATTAAAAACATGGAGCTCAGTAATAACTAATTATTTAACTTGATCTTGTGACATTTCTTGTTTGATGAGACACAAGATTTGAGTTAAATAATATTATTGCTTAGCTTTAGGGATTTGATGACTTGATTATCTTACTATCGGCCTCAGAAGGCGGATTTTTGTGTCGGAAATTCTTAAGTAGGATGATTTAGAATCTCCTTATTTAAATGGATTGGGACGCCTCTTCATTTAAATAAAGAAATTGTAAATCACCGAACCATAAGTTTATGATCCCTTACTTACATAAATTTGGACGCTTCTTTATGTAAGTAAAGAGTTATAAATAAGTGGGCTTATTTACATCCGATACAACTCCTTAACCAGAACCTTAGACGAATCAGAGTAAACACCACTATAGAGATCCCGAATTCTCTTAGACACACCGTAAGTAGTTAACATCAACTGAACTTCGGGACGAAGTTCTCCTTAAGGGGTAGAGACAGTAACAATTCGCATTTTCAGATTAATTTCTATTCCCGAAAATTTTACTATTCACTTTTACTATTCATTTTTCCCAAAATTTGATTTTTGTTTCTTGGCCTCGAGTGATAAATCATTTCCATAGCAAATTAAAAGTTTGACACTCATCAGATTATTTTCGTGAAAGTTATTAAGGAATTACAAGGAATTACACATTTTAGGGTAAAACGTCATTCAAAAATTCTATGCACAATGAAACTTGACCGCGTTAAGTGACCCCGCATCAGAAAAATGTTTGACACACTCATGATTTATTTGAGAATTAATCATGACTGAGAAAAACATGACCAAAATAAGCCTCGGCCGTGAAAAACTGGAAATTTTCAGTTTTTAAGCGTTTTTACTCAGCCGTAACCCTAGCCTATACTTGAACCGCGTTTCTAAGACAATTTGAGTTTTCAGCTTATTAGAAAAAGTCAACATATTTTTCCCTCCTCCTTTGACAAAAAAATCATTCCTTGATTTTATTAATCATTCTTTGATTTTTTAGGCTTACGGTTTTAAGTTTAGAGACATTAAATACCAACCGACACTAGACTGAGCCCAGCCCAAACATTATAAGTCATTTTAAGTCATTAGTATCCTATTAGAAAATTTACATTTTACTTTTCTCAATTTTACGCAACTTTCATACGTTTTACGTATTACGCGTTTTAGACCCGTGTTTCCAGTTTTAGCAGGGTTTGAGCACCCCAATAGAACCTACCACCCATTTTATATTTTATTATGGAGTATATTGATAAGTTCTAGCATATTTATAAGTTTCATATTTTTAGGATACCCGGTTTTACGTTTCGTGACTTAATAACTTACAGTTAGCATTTTACGGAGTCAAAATGCACAAACTAAGCAAGATAGCACCAAGAGTCATCATCTAGTCACCCTTATCCCTTATGAACCGCCATTTAGGGGGGGGGGGGATCCACACTTGTGGCTTCATCTCATGACTTTAGCCATTAGATCATACTTATTTACAACTTGGTCACCAAGTTTAGGCACTTTCCTAACACTTTCCTAACCTCCTCATCCTAGCCTACATAAATGATCACACATGACTTAGAAAACTCATTCTCCTTTCTTTCTTCATCAATAAAAACAACACACAACAAATCCCTAGCACCATGATCCTTTGATCTTCAAACTATAAGTTACACATAAGAGTTCAAGGTCTTAGTATTCTCTACCTAGTTCTCAAGTTTGTTTGGTGATTCCATGGTTGATTTAGGAGCTACACAAGGTTACTAGGGCTGAAGTTAAAGGATTTTCACAAGGTTTAGATCAAGGCTAGCAAGGGTTACAAGAGTTGTGGTAAAGGGTTTGCAAGCATAGGTTTAGTGTCCTAGTTCATACTTGACTTCCTTTCTTAAGAGAAAGCCAAAAGTCGTAAGAAACCCTTATACACTTTCTTGCTCCATATCATTTTCATACTTATTATGTTTCTTTCATGCTATATATGGTCTTTGTATTATGCTCATGATGTATAAAAACTAGTAAAACAAGTTATGGTATATATATGTTAACTTATGTTATTTAAACAAGTAAACTAGTGACTTTTATGGAGAACCATGACCAAAATAGTATAACTATGATATTTGACACTTACTTACTGTTATAAAGGACTTCAAAAGGAAAACATAGCAATTTGAATCACCCAAAATGAGTACACGAGTCAAAAGAGACGGCCATAAGAAGTTAGCGAAACCAAAACGCCGAAACTGCCAATACCCTACTGTTTGCATTCTGCCATTTTGAAAGTCACCCTTCTGGTCCGATTCATCAAAAAGTTAAAACACGAAAGTTGTCCGGAACGACGTTTTCGTTCAGGTTTAAAGAAGCTCGAGCCCTGAAAATGCTTTCTGAGTGATAAGTTTCTTCAAATTCTTAACAGCCCATTTTTAGACCAAAGTAACTATATAATGGTTATAATTAGATAAGACCAAGAGGTCTAATGACCTAAAGCCAAGACCACAACTATGGCTAAAGCCAAGGTTGAGTCTCAAGACCATGGTAACAATGACCAAGGTCACGGCAAAGCCACGGCTAAAGACCATATAACTTTTAAAGATCAAAGCTTATATATATGTTATCAAATACTACAATAGTAGGGAGCCTCATGTGAGGAGTTCATTAAGTAAGCCGTCGAGATGAGTTGTGGATTTACGAATTAAAGTGTCCTGGCTCCTCGAACGTTTACTCCATGACTTTTGAATTATGTCGGCCCGAACGGTAGTAAGAGATATACAAACTATACATGTTTCATAGACCACTTATATTCAAAGACTTATACTATATACTAAGTACTACATCATGAACATTATGCAAGACATATATATAGGCAATTCTTCATATTCTTAGACATTACTCCAAACCTAAGTCGCAATGTTCTATTATAGGCTGCTCTTAGAGACTTTCGCGATTCGACTATCACTTTCATTTCTCATTACATAAGCTTAAGGTGAGTCATAGCCCCTACTTTTTCATACTTGTTTTAACTCTTTGGGGGAGATACATGCTCAACTACTTGCTTACTTGTACAAATATTCAAAGCTTTTATACTTGATCGTCTTATACTTGATTGCATTATACTTGATTTCATACATACATGATTGTGTTATACTTAACTGCGTTATACTTGATTGTGAGACTTCCAGTGGCTCCAGATTAAGTTGCTGGATGACCATTGAGACTGCCAGTGGCTCCAGATTAAGTTGCTGGATGACCATTGAGACTGCCAATGGCTCCAGATTAAGTTGCTGGATGACCATTGAGACATACAACAAACGTGAGGTCTTCGGAGATGAAGTGTAGACTCACGACTAATTGCTTAATTGTTTTGATGAACTTATACATGTCTCATTCATACTATATATTTAGCAGTGGGTTGTGAACACACAGGTTGCAAGTCTCTTATGGCGGGACTTGCAACTGAGTGGATTCACGATGCCTTTGCTGTGCGAATATTCTTTTAAGGCTTTTCAACTGTTTTAAGACAAACTCTATGAACTCACCAACCATTGTGTTGACACTTTAGCATGTTTATCTCAGGTTAGTAAGGCGATAGCTAGTGCATGGAACATAGAGTCAAGCTGCATATTCTGAAGACTTACGCTTTTATCATTTACCATTCAAAACATTTTGTATACATTTATGTATCATACTTTGGAATTTCATGTTTGTAACTTTGAATTCATTAATCGAATGGTAACTTTTCAAAACGTCTCATTTAGAGTTCGTTTTCTATAACTTGTACTTTGTATTATGAAGTAGCACCCCTATGACACAGTCTTCCGCTGCGGTATTTTGGGGGTGTTACAACTAAACAAAGAAATGAGAAGTATGATTGTAATGAGAATGCTTTTATAACATCAAATCGGATTGTTTGTAAACCTTTAGTTGGACGAAAGTTTAAATGTTTATAAACAATTGTAAACTTTTTGTCTATGAATGGGTTACCTTTTGTAATGACCATTTCCTAAGAGTATTTGATTTGTAATAAGAGTTTGTTCTTGTGTTTAAGATATTCACCATACCTTATGAACCTTGGATAGATCTTGAATTGATTGGTTTACACCTAAAGCTTGTTTTTATGAACTAAAATCTTGACGAAGGTTTAACTTGTAGTAACAATAGATTAGACCACCATCTAATTATCTCAACCAACATGTTATCAAAATTTATCACAATCATGTGTGTCATTAAGTAGAAAGCTAGTCTAAACAAGTGTAGTTTTTAAATTATTGAATTTGCTTATTATCTTATTTGCGTACATTAGAGATTTACTTTTAGACTTATATTTTGATTCACTCACAAATCCCTGCGAACGATCCCGACTTACCATCATATCTTGCTATAACGGACGAGTACAATTGCTCGTATGTGTTGTTTCTAGATTTGGTAATTCACCCTTATAAATTTAAAACTTGCACTAACAAATAGCACATCAATAATATCCCCAAAGCTCGCAGATCCGACAAGAGTGTATAGGCCAAAAGGACATTGTACATGATTTGAATTTGGATATGAATATTGACGTTTCATATAAACGAGCTTGGAGAGGCAGGCATTTGGCACTGGAATCAAATCAGGGATGCCCAAGGGCATCATTTGAGCAGCTGCCATTATATTGTCATAACCTAAAGCTGGAAAACATGGACACAGTTACACACATACAGACCGACGCTGTTAGACGTTTTAAGAACCTATTTATCGGATTCGGTGTTGCGGTAAGCACTTTATTATCATTTTTATCTTGTTTGGTTAGTTGGAAATCAAATTTGTTATTAAGGGTTTGTTATAAATTACTTACTTTTAAAATCATGCAATATATTACTATAGCGGTATAATTAAATAAGGAAAACCCATAGTTAATGAAAAACACAACATTATTCTAAATAAGCAGTAGGAACTATGCATAGCATACGTTATACACCATAGTCATATTCCATATTCATAGTCATACAGAAACATGTACCTCCATATACAGGTACATAAGGTTCAACATACATACTTGTTTATAAACCGTTTTATTATATACTACATACCAATTCATAAAAATAAACCATTTTACTTAATTGGTTATGACAGCATATAGCAAAAATCAACAAATCCATCTTACGTGCATACGGCACCTGCCATGTCAAAGAACAAACAAATACATTCGTATTAGCTTAACAATAAACTAATTGCATATCAAATTGAATAAAGGTTTTCAATTTGATGTACCATTGTATTTGTTAAATTAACAGATTAAGAGTTTCCTGTGCTATCTGCGGCCTTTTATCATAATTGATGCGGCACATCTAAAAGGGCTATACCAAGGAACAAATATGGTTGTTGTCGGAATGGACGGAAACAATCAGATTCTACCGATTGCTACCGGTTTTGCTGAAGGCGAGAGTGCTGAATCATGGACGTGGTTTATGATGAAACTCAAAGAATGCATTGGGGATGTTCCTAATTTGGCAATCATATCTGACAGACATTATGGAATTACCGCTGCATGTAACGCTGTATTCCCGAATGCATTTCACGGCTATTGTTGTCACCATTTGATGTTAAATACAAAGATGCACAGTGAGACACTAAAATGTTTATACTGGAAGACATGCAAAGCATACACAAAGCTAATGTCGGATATACGTTCGGTAAGAACGCAGGCTTACAAAAAACTTGTTGAAGCAGGGGTCGAGAAATGGTTAAGGGCACATTGTCCTGGGCAGAGATACAATTACTTAACATCAAACAGTGTTGAATCCATAAATACTTTGATGAAGCTTGTGCGCCACTGCCCAATCATGGCGCTGATTGAATGGTTCAGAGCTCTGCTTCAGAACTGGTATTACCACCGCCGAGCAAAACACGCAGGTAATAAATGATCCAATTTGTTATTAAGTTTACTGTCGAATTATGAGGTACTAGTGAATAATCATAATTTATTTTCTACTGTTAGATTCCCCGGATGACGATCTTTCTGAATGGGCGACTGCGAAAGTCAATGCCAGAATGGCCAAAAGTGCTAGCTGGAAGGTTATGGGGATTGAGAAGGACAGAGTGTATGAAATACGCGACACGAAGAAACATCATATTGTTGACTTGGAATAGGGGCATTGCACTTGTCGGCAATGGCAACTTTCGGGCTTACCATGTGGACATGTCTGTGTTGTGGGTAGATTTGCTGGCCTTACTAGTGTCAAGAAACTGGCTAAAGCTTGGTTTTATAATACTACACTTAAAGGAACGTACAAAGACATCATTTATCCTTTAAAAGACGTGACAGAGTGGGACACTCCAGACGACATCGATCCGGTATCCCCCCCTCTTGCAACAAAGCAGCCAGCAGGTCGACCAAAAAAAAAGAAACATAATTCCATCTCAAGGAGAGGTGCCTACAAGGAACTCTTGTGGAAGGTGTGGAGGAGCAGGATATAACCGCCTTACTTGTAATGCAATCATGGTGAAAGAGAAGGTTGATATTCGAACTATTATGACAAAAGTAAATTGTTGTGTTTTTTTTGCATCTAATGTATTTTTTATTTTCACAGAAGGTCTGCTCCAAAAGGGCGGTTACCAAAGGTCTAGCAGGTCCTAGCAAAAAGGCTCGTGTGGTGGAGGGCTCGTCTAATGAGAATAATTGCAATGCGTCAGAGGTACCCAACTCAAGTCAAGAAGAGGAAGAGCCGAACTCATCCCAACCGGAGATTACTTTCCTATCAGATTTCGCTACTCCAGCTGACTTCTTACAGTAAAGTCCCCTTATCTTTGATCGGTGTGCTAGCATGACAGACATTAAATTTAAATGCATGCACTCACTTCCTAGTTGGTACTATGTATTGTTTAAGTAAGAATAAAATGCGTGGGACGTGTCGTGTGTAATAAACATCAGTACTAAACTATGTAATAAAGTGTATATTTGTGCTCTTAAGGTATAATTCAAGCAATTATGTTACTGGAAATGATTGCGTAAAAGAAATTATGAATGCAAGTGAACAAACTTACCAACCACCAATCACTGATATGGCACTTCAACCATTTTGGCTCGACCATTTATCACTGCCCGCCGGTATGATTTGACAACTTGATAGCTGCTTTCATCATTCGAATCAGATCCATCAAGTTGTTCCTTATGTTTATTTACACCCTTAACTGTCTTTATTTCTATGACATCATCTTCATACAGCTTCGCTTTACCTTTATCGTTACCGTTTGCACTATCACCTTGTACACCAACCTCGGACAACAAGATAGCATCCCCTGGTTCACCACCTCTATTACCGGTACCATTTGCATTGACATTTATCTCACCATCACTGTTGCTGATAACAAGACGTTTAGTAGTCATCCTTCTTTTGAACGGAGTCGCACAACAGCAATGATGGCCATCGTCCTCCTCTTGCCAATGCATGTTTTTGAAATAATACTTTGACAATGGCTGTTGTTTGTGAGCGATAAACAGGTTTATGGAACCATGGGCGACAGCGTGAAAAAAAAAATCTACGGACGTCATTATCAGTATGTAGTAAAGTTAAGCCATTCTCAAGTGACAGGTTTGGTTTACAATAAAACAAAACCCATTTATCACCTTCAATGTCCTTCATAACACGATCAAGTGCCCTTGTAAAAGTACCATTGTGTGTGCTATAACACACAACGTGGCAAACACACCCATCAACATAACGCAGAGGATTAAAAGCAAATTTCCCATGTGCGTGTAATTTAAAGTCAACTTCTTTCTTCATTTTTTTCCTAATTTTCATATAATTAAACATGAGTATCGATTAAGTATAACTACGCAAACACCAAAGTAACTACAAGAAAGAAAAATTAACAACCAAAAACCAGAAAACAAAAAATCATGAATACAGAAAAAAAAATGATTAATAAAATCATTTAATGCAAACTAAATTAAATAAATGAAACATCATATGTATATGAACAAAAAAAGGAATAATTTAGTTATGGAAAAGTACAACAAACCTAGTTTATGTCAATTAAATATGATAAGGACAGCGATTTGTTTTTGTTTTATGTTGGAATCTTTGAGTGACAGTGACTTAGGGTTTCACCTAATTTGGGGATATGTTAATTTGGAAGAACCAGGTTTATGTGGTGTGGGACAGTGGGGATACAAGATGTTTTCAAAAAGGTCACTTTGGGCCCTTTAAGTAGTAATAAAGAAAGACCATGCAGGTGTATATTTATTTTTTTTCCAAAATTGGATACATTAAGTAAAAATACCATGCATGTGCAAACTTTGTTTGTCCTTTTATATACATATACCCCATTACATACAACTTTACCAAATATCCCCAATTGTATCAAACCTTGAAACCCTAAAATATGAATAACCGAAATAGAGCGATACGACGGGTAATTGATGGCAAAACCGAATTCTCTTGTCACTGTGGTGTTCGACTAACAGTTTTGACTGCAACTACAAGGAGAAATCCTGGTAAAAGATTTGTAAAATGCGCAGTTTGTCGAGTTTATGAGTTTTTAGATGATGATCTCCCAAGTGAATACTATCAAGAATTGTTGTTTCGATTGTTACAAAACGAGAGACGAAGGAACAATACTATCAACTATCAGCAGGTGATTGATGTTATTGCTTTGGACAAGTCAATCATGGAAGAAGAGCTTAATGATATGAAGTCAAAGTTTAAGTTGTATGAGCGGTTGGTTTTCATTTTGTTTGTATCATTTGCAGTTGTTTGTGTTGGGTTTGGGTTGTTAATAGGCAAGTAATGTAGTGCCATGAGTTAGTGATACTTGCTTAAGCTGCTTTCAGTTGTAAGTTTGTCCCGTTTGCAAAACTAGTGTTTCAAATAAATTTTTTGATCTATCAATTGGCCATTTGTTGGGAATTCTGCTGATGGATACTGCTGAAGGATACGGCTGAAGAGCTGATTCCTGCTGAAGCAGTGTATCTGCTGAAGACTAGTTTCAGCATTATTAGTTTCTGCGGATATAGTATTTCCGTATTTTATGTAATATAGTTTGGATATGCATGAGTTTATTTAGGAAGTGATAATGCATATCTTTTAGAAGTTTTAGAATATACGTTTATTGGGAAACGGTTTAGGGTTCCTTGTGTATAAAAGGAACACACGATTATGTATTGATTAACGTTTTTTTAGAAAACACTTTTCATTGTTATTAAAAGATCCATAGAGGATCAAGAGTTCTTAGTATTAAACTTGTGTTTATTTCCGTTTTAAAATACAAGTTACAGAGATTGTCTATTAGAGTGTTATTGATTACATTAACATATCTAACGATTCTAGAGTGCTCAAGAAGATCTATCAAGGTCTTACGTTCAACAAGTGGTATCAGAGCCTCGAGAGAGTCTCTGTGATACTAAGTAACACAAATCTTACACCTTAAGAATCCAAACAAATCAAGCAACATGCCTGATCTGATGATGAAGTTGATACAACCCAAAACCTTAACAACACTTCTCTTCAACAACTCAACCTCTCCAACAGTAATGCTAAATTTCCATACTTGAAGAATGCTGAAGAATATCATTTGTGGTCCATGAAGATGCAGAATTGGATCACAAACATAGACTGGAATCTCTGGGAGGTTGTCAGAAAGGGGAATAGCCTGAAGAAGCATGTTAAAGATGCTGATGGGATAGTTACAATTCTAGGTCCCAAAACTGCTGAAGAGATTCTAGCCGTACAAAGGGAGAGTAAAGTAAGAACAATTCTGCTCCAAGCTATACCAGATGACCACATGGGTGACTTCCACTTCATGGAGGATGCCAAGGACATTTGGATTGCAATAAAGGCTAGATTTGGTGGGAATGATGAATCAAGAAGGTTGAAGAAGTCAATGCTGAAGCAGCAGTTTCAAGAGTTTCAGATATCTGAGGAAGAGGGAATCCATAAAGGCTATGACAGGTTTCACCGGATCTTAAGTCAACTTAATCAGCTGAAGGCTAGACCTAACAATGAGGACTGCAATGCTAAGTTTCTGAATCTTTGCCACCATCTTGGTTGCAAGTCAGTATTGCTCTCAAAACAAAGGGTGGATTGGACTTAATCTCTTTTGATGACCTCTACAACAAGCTCAAATCTCTTGAGCCTGATGTTAGAAGTCCAATTCGTCCATCCACTCACTCAGCCTTTGTCAGCACCACCACAAAACCTGTGCATAATGCCTCAAGCTCTTACTCCTCAGGAGCATCTTCTCAAACCCAAACTCAATCTGCTCCTAAATCAAAATCCAGTAGTATAATGGATGACATTGTTTATTCATTTGTGGCTGAATATGAACATCAGTAGTTTCTTGCTTATGAGGATTTTGAACAGGTAGATCCTTTGGACATGGAAGAGATGCACTTGAAATGGCAGCTAGCAATGATTTCTATGAACATTAAGAGGTTTGAAACCAAGTCTGGAAGAAACTTTGGTTTTAATGGAAGAGAGGCAGCAAGGTTTGACAGAAGGAAGGTTAAATGCTACACTTGTGGTCAAGTGGGCCATTTTTCAAGAGAATGCAAGGAGAGGAAGTCTGGTGATGAAGTTAGATATGGCTCATATCCATTGGAATCAGGGACTTCTAAGACTGCACCTTCAAAGGCTTTGGTGACTCTGGATCACCAGATTGATTGGGCTGAACATGAACTTGCTGTAGAGGAAGCTTCTACTTCTTCACAAGTGAATCTGCTGGCATACTTACCTTCAGAAGATAAGAAGGAGCAAGTCTCCTTGATGGGAATCTCTCAGGTACACAACTGTGTGTTTAGATGTAGTGTAAGATACAATGAGCTTAAACAAGAATATGATTAATTGAAACCAAAGTACAATGAGTGTTATGTTGAAGTAGAGTCATATAAAAAGGCTTTAAAAACTTTAGAGAAACAAAAGGTTTGGTTTCAAAAGAATCAAGTTAAATATGATGAAAAGATAAGAATTCTAGAAAGTGATTTAGAAATTGCTAAGATAGACTTAAGACGTACTGAAAAAGAGAAGTCTGATATAGAAAAGGAAGGAGCATCTAATTTGAATAAATTAATTGATGGTCGCCAATCTGTTAGGTCTAGAAAAGCATTAGGATATGAGAAATATATAGATCCTGAAGAATTAACTTATCCTGATATGTCTAGTGTTTTTGACCCTGAACCAGCCTTAGCTTATCAAACACCTGTTAAATTTGTTAAGGAAGGGGGAATGAATGATGTCCCTAGACCTATAAGAGGGGAACACATGCCTATAGACCTGTCCATACCTATTGACTTTGATGGATCACACCATCTCTATGGCAAAAAGTCAACTGACTTGCCAGACCCTAGTATTAAATCTACTGACTTTGTCTCTTGTTGTGATAGTGACAAGTCTTCTGATGAAGGGTCTACCTCATTTGCCAGCTGTGATTCAAGTGAGAAGTCTGACCTGCCCAAGATCACTCCCAAGACCATACCAAAGACATCACCCAAGACTTCCCACAAGCCTTCTAGAGTTGCTGCTGATACCAAGACAGTTTCTACTGAAGACTTGTTTTTAAATTCTTTGCAAAACAATACTTTTAGTTCTGTTAAAAACAATTCTGTTAATCATTGTGGTTTGAATGCTTTTTCAAGTTATGGAACTTCCTTTAGTTTGAATAAATCTTCTAAAAAGAAGAAATGTTTTGTGTGTGGAAGTAAATCTCACTTGATTAAGGATTGTACCTTTCATGAGAAAAGAATGGGTGTATATTTTAGTCAAAGGAAACTTAGGCAAATATGGAAGA
The DNA here is from genome assembly GCA_030686995.1 of Artemisia argyi. Classification (NCBI taxonomy): domain Eukaryota; kingdom Viridiplantae; phylum Streptophyta; class Magnoliopsida; order Asterales; family Asteraceae; genus Artemisia; species Artemisia argyi. The sequence goes on from CM060693.1 coordinate 95,781,299, forward strand.
ATGTTAGTGAAATACCCTCTTTTATTCCACATCAGCAGAAATCCAATTATGCTGAACCACATTCTTCATGGAGAAGAACCAGTACTAGACCATATGTTCGACCCACTAGTTCTTTCTTTTCTAATGGTTGTTGGCCTAATCACTTTGACTCAATGTATTATGGTGGTGGGTATTGGAATACTGCTGTGAAGCCCTCAGCAGGTTGTTCTTGGACAAAGAAGGGACCTAATTTGCATTACAGGCCCAAGAACAATGGTGGATCTAAAACATCTACATGGCCTATCACTAATGATCCACAAGGTAGGCTCAAGTCGGCAATGACTTGAGTCTCCAATGTGTACTAACTTTTGTATATTTTTGGTGTTGTTGTAGGATCATCCTTTGAAAAGTACTGAAGTAGGTATAGTTGATAGTGGTTGTTCTAGAAGTATGTCAGGGAACAAGGACAAGATGCATGACTTTGTGCCCATTGAAGGAGGAGGCAGTGTAACTTTTGGTGGTGGAGATGGCAAAATTACTGGGAAAGGAACTATTAAGACACCCTTGTTAGACTTTTAGAATGTTTATTATGTGAAGGAACTGGAGCATTTTAATCTATTCTCTGTATCACAAATTTGTGACACTAAGAATAAGGTTTTCTTCTCTGAAGATGAGTGTCTTGTACTCTTCAAGGACTTCAAACTTCCAGAAGACACAACTGTTCTGCTGAGAGTTCCTAGAACCTTCAACTTGTACACATTCAATCTGAATGATGTCAAGCCAGAAGGTGATCTAACATATTTGGTGGCCAAAGCTTCCCAGGATGAATCTACCAAGTGGCATAGGAGAATGGCTCATGTGAATTACAAGACTATCAACAAGTTGTCTAAACTTGGTCTTGTTCAGGGCCTTCCTTCTAAACGCTTCACCAATGAACACAATTGTATTGCTTGCAACAAGGGAAAGCAACATAGAGCCTATTACAAAGCCATCAAAGCTGTGAGCACCATTTCAGAACCCCTTCAGTTGCTGCACATGGATCTCTTTGGTCCAACTCCTATCAGAAGTATTGATCATAAGTACTTCTGCCTAGTTATCACAGATGATTTTAGCAGGTTTTGCTGGGTATTCTTTCTAAAAACAAAAGATGAAACAACTCCTATTTTGAAAGAATTCATCACTTTAATTGAGAACCAGCTTAATAAAAAGGTTAAAGGAATTAGGTGTGAGAATGGGACAGAATTCAAAAATGTTTTTTTCATAGAATTCTGTAAGTCTAAGTGGATTAGAAGGGACTATAGTACTCCAAGGACCCCACAACAAAATGGGGTTGCTGAAAGAAAAAATAGAACCCTAATTGAGGCAGCAAGATCTATGCTTGCAGACTCCAAATTACCCACTATGTTTTGGACTGAAGCAGTAAGTACTGCTTGCTATGTCTTGAACAGGGTATCCATCACTAGACAGCATGTCAAGACACCTTATGAACTTCTCACTGGGAAAGTTCCAGACATACATTACCTTAAGCCTTTTGGATGCAAAGTGATCATTTTAAATACTGCTGATACACTGGGTAAGTTTGATGGGAAAGCTGATGAGGGATATATTGTGGGTTACTCAGCTCATAGCAAGGCCTATAGGGTTTATAATCTGAATGCCAAAAGAATAGAGGAGACACTTAACCTAAGATTTCTTGAAGATCAGCCTAATACCCAGGGACAAGGCCATTCTTGGTATTTTGACCTAGATTATTTGACTGACTATTTGGGTTATACTAGGCATGCTTCTAATCCTACTGCAGGTACCAAAGATCCAAATTCTAACCCTGCAGGTTCCATGGATGATGACTCAGAATGTGACTCTGAGCCAGATGAACATCCCATTGTTGTACCATCTTTTCCACCTAACCATTTTGTAGGTAATCATTCTGCTGTTGAACAAGATGATGAGTCACATTATGCAGAGGATCTTGCAAGACTTAAGAAGCAAGAACATGCTGCTACAAAGGAAGCTCAGAAACTCAATGACAAGGTTACACAAGAGACTGAAGCACTCCTACATCAATCAGCACAGGCAGTCAGTGGAAACAAGGATATTGCTGACAATTCTACTGAAGGCACACCTATTCCCACTGATAAGGTCAAAGATGCTGATACTCATGATGCCCACTCTCCCATTTCTACTAAAGTGTCTACAGACTTTGAGAAGCCCTTTACAAGATTTCCAAGTCCTTATGACCTTGGGAATTATCAGCCCAAGCCTGGTTTGTTTCACTCAGCTTCTTATAATACTGAGTTTGGGCCTATAGTCAACAAGCTTGATGCCACAATTGATGTTAACCCTACAGCAACAAAAAGGATTCATAATGCTCATCCTCTATCAGAGATTATTGGAGATCCTAAAGCACCTGTTAGAACAAGAAGCACTATAAAGAATACAAAATATGGTGAAGTTGCTTTCATTTCTTATGTCTACAATCAAAAGAGGGACAATCACACAGACTTCAAACATTGTCTGTTTGCATGCTTTCTTTCTCAGATAGAGCCAACTAGTGTTCCTCAAGCACTGGCTGATTCAAGTTGGCTTGAAGCAATGCAAGAAGAAATGCTGCAATTTAAGAATCAGCAGGTTTGGATTTTGGTTCCTCTTCCTGATGGTAAATATGCCATTGGCACAAAATGGATTTTGAAGAATAAAAGAGATGCGAGGGGAATTGTGGTGAAGAACAAAGCTAGACTAGTGGCTCAGGGGTTTAGACAAGAGGAAGGCATTGACTATGATGAAGTCTTTGCACCAGTGGCCAGAGTTGAAGAAATTAGGATATTTTTGGCCTATGCCTCTTATATGGGCTTTATGGTTTATCAGATGGATGTTAAAGGTGCTTTCTTATATGGTGAGATTGAAGAGGAGGTTTATGTGACTCAACCCAAGGGATTTGAAGACCCTGATCATCCTGAGTATGTATACAAGGTTGTCAAAGCTCTCTATGGACTTCATCAAGCTCCCAGAGCTTGGTATGCTAGACTTTCCACATTTCTGCTGAAGCATGGCTACAGGAGAGGTGCCATCGACAAGACTCTATTCCTCAAGAAAGATTCCAGGGATATTATTCTTGTGCAGGTGTATGTGGATGATATTATCTTTGGTTCAACCAAAGAAGCATGGTGTAGAGAGTTTGAGGATCTGATGAAGGGAGAATTTCAAATGAGTGCCATGGGAGAACTCACTTTCTTTTTGGGTTTACAGGTTCAGCAGAAACCTGATGGTATTTTCATTCATCAGGAGAAGTATGTAAAGGATATGTTGTCAAAGTTTGATATGGAAAATGTCAGGACTACCACTACTCCCTATGAGGCTCCTAAACCAAAGAACAACATTGATCCTGATCTCCCTGTGAATGTTCATTTATACAGGTCAATGATTGGTTCTTTGATGTATTTGACTGCCTCATGACCTGATATTACATTTGCTATGAGTGCATGTTCAAGGCACCAAGTCACTCCACTTACCTCTCACTTGAATGCTGTCAAAAAGATTTTTAAGTACCTAAAAGGCCAACCCAAATTAGTTCTTTGGTATCCCAAAGAGTCTCCATTTCAGCTAGCAGCTTATAGTGATAGTGACTATGGTGGTGCCAATATGGATAGAAGATCCACAACTGGAGGTTGCCAAATCCTTGGAAGGAGACTGATTTCTTGGCAATGCAAGAAATAGACCATTGTTGCTACCTCTACTACTGAAGCAGAGTATGTTGCTGCTGCCAATTGTTGTGGACAGGTTCTATGGATTCAGAATCAATTGCTGGATTATGGGTATAACTTTATGAATACTACCATTTTCATTGACAATCAAAGTACAATTTGTATTGTTAAAAATCCAGTTTTTCATAATAGAACCAAACATATTGAAATTAGGCACCACTTTATCAGGGATGCTTATGAGAAACATTTAATTAAAGTGGTAAAAATTCACACAGATAAGAATGTGGCAGATTTGTTAACCAAAGCATTTGATGGACCAAGGTTTCAATATTTGGTGGTCCATATTGGTATGCTTAACCCTTAACTGCAAAGTTTAAGGGGAGGCATAAGCCTCAGGGGAGGCATATGCCTCAGGGGAGGATTATGAGTGTAAACTTTGTAGATTTGTATAATTTGTATACTTTTTAGGTTTTAACACTAACCCACTAATGTTTTTGCAAGTTTGTTTGGTGTATTTGCATGTTTTATGATTGTTTTGCAGATGTTCTGAGGTTGTAAGTTATATGTTAAATGTCACCAAGAGCTGAACTCAAGGGAATGTGGTCAAATATGCTGAACATGGTTTCTTCTGATAAGCTGATTATGCTGAAGGTCTTACAAAGTTGAGTAATAAAGAAGATCTTTTCATTCATTCAGAGAAACAAGTTACAACTTACATTCAAAGTTCCAACTGGATTACAAAGACCATTCCTATACATTTGCCTAATCGAGTTCTACTAGCTTCTATCATTGAGGCTATGACAAGTACAATGATGAAGCTGAAGATGAAAATGGAAAAAGAAGAGAAGGAAGACTGTGAAGATGCTCAAGTACCAAAGGAAAGAATCAATTTTGTCCTAAGTGGAGGTATTTGGTGCATTTGCTGCTCCAATGTATAAGCAACAAGTGTGGTGGATGGAACCAATTCTCTCTACAATTGGGTTGTAGTATTGTTTGTCTTTCTAAGGGTTTAACTTATAATTTTTCTAAGTTTATTTTTGAAAATATGCTGGAAAATATTGATAAACAACAGCATAAGTTTTTAATGTACCCTAGGTTCTTACAAATTATTTTAGATATAACCACTGAAGATAAAACCCATGTGCCTATTAAAAGTCTTGGTTCTAAATTGTTTGCCTCAATGAAAACAAATTATACTGGGGAACATCACCCTATGTTAGCAGCTATGTTGCCACATGGCAATGATAATGTGGTTGAGGGTGATGATGCAGGTAATGTGCCTACTCAAAATGCTGTTGATGATGGTAATCCATCATCTTCTGGTGTTGCTGCTGATGGTAATCCTTCAGTGGTAATTGAGGAAGAGCCAGCTGCAACTGCTGAACCATTACCTATTTCTACTGACTTACCACCACCTTCCCCTGCACATATGTCACCTAGTCCTACCATTTCACCATCTGAGGATGCTCCAGTTGAGCAAATTCATGAGTTTGAAGATACATTTCAGCCTCTTGAGCCTGAGTTCACTAGATTACTAACACCCAGCTCTATGAGAGAGCAAATTGATGAAGGCTTTCCTAATGTTGTACACGAGTCTTTTTCTCCTGCTGGGTTCAATGAAGCTCCACTTACCACTGAGCAATCAGCTGGTAGAGCAGAGGACCCTATTACTCTTACTTCTGTATATGATTCACTTTGCAGGTACATGAAAAGTACTGATGATCTCCAAAAGGAGCTTGCTGATACCAAGACTACTCTTGGTAATGAAATTGAAAGGCTGAAAAGTAAGGTTTAGAATTTGGAGGCACAGTTGAATCAGCAGAAGCAAAGTAAGGATGGACTGGATAATACTGAAGTGCATCAGGAGGCAAATTTGGATTCTCTTGAAATTCTAGCTGAAGTTGCTAGATAGTCTAAGGTTGCTCCTCCTAAAGCTGCTAAAGTACCTTCATCTAAGCCACCAATTCAATTCAGCAGAAGAAGAAGTAGAAGACAATATTTGGCAAAGAAAGCTGCTGAATCTTCCAAAGTGTCTAGTGGTGATGATGATGTGCTTATGGCTGAAGCTACTGATCTACTTCAGGAGAAACAATCACCAAGTATTATTGCTGCTAACAAATCTGCTGATAAAGGTAATACATCAGGAGAAGCATTCTTTGTAGCAGGGAAAGAGTATGTGAATTCCCCTGTTCATAATTCATCTGGGAATCAGCAAGCTTCTTCTGATGATATCACTGAAATCCTCAAGCCTCAAGGATCTACCGATAGAGATGTTCAAGAATTAAATGATGATCCTATGGAAGATTTGGATATTCCTCATGATAATTTTGCTGAAGGAACTGAGGTGGATGAGGATGAGCTTGTTACTGCTGAAGAAAGAGGTGCACAAGAAAAACTCTTCCAAGAATGGGAAGATTATAAGAAGAGTTCTAATATGGTTGAGGCACAGCAAGTCAAGGTTGATGAAGCATACCAGTCTGCTACTCAAAGATATGTTTCTACTTTGCCCATTGAAAGACAGAAAGAGTTGGATGCTGCTGCTCAAGATTTTGATGAGTCAGATTGGCAGCATATTGGAAAACAAGTGATTGCTAATTCTGATTTAGCTGCGGATATTCTTGGTAATAGGGTGGAGAAAAAGGACTGGGCTTCTGAAATTGTGAAAGTGCTGAAGTTGAGAAAGAAAGTAGCATATGAACAAAAAGCCAAAGCTAAAAGAGACAAACCTATGACTCAAGCACAGCAGAGGGATTACATAAGAACATATGTGAAAAGTCAAAGCAGTGCTTTGTATAATACTGCTTGGACTAAGAAACAAGTGTGGGCACTTCCATTTGATAAATTGGTCCAGATGTATAACAGGATCAAGGCTAGAAATGAAAAAGATGGAATGGGTGTTTCTAAGAAAATTCCTCTCATTCTTGCTGATGCTGGTTCATCTGTTAATGTGGATATTCCTGTTACTGCTGAAAAGGTATCTTTACCTGCTACTTCTGCTGATGTAACACATGTTGCTGCTTCATCTTTTGTGGGTAAAGGTAAAGCTCAAGTGATAGCAGAAGATCCTCCAACTAGAAAGAGAACTAGGAGACAACTGGAGGAGGAAAGATTGGGTGAAGAGGCTGCTAAAAGGTTAGATGAGGAACAAAAAGCTGAACTTGCAAGATTTCATGAGCTTAAGGTAAGAGAAGCTGAACTTCAAGCTGCTAGAGCCAAACAGATGAGGAAGGCTATGGATGAACAATATGCATCTGCTGCACTTGAATCTTCCCAGGATTCGAACAAATGGATAATCCATCAGTGGAAACTGATGCTGCAGAAGATGTATCTGCTGAAGTACTTGGCTACTCCAGTAGTAATGGCTATTGGTAAAGAGACATCAAATCCATTATTTTCAATGATTCACCTCTCACAGGAGTTAACACACCTGGATGTGATGAGAATAGTATGAAACTAATTTGTTTTGATGTACATTTAGTCATTTGTTGCTGCAAAGAATGGAGCTTTCATGTATTTGCTGATCATAGAGATTCTGCTGATGATTATTCTTTTCTGGTGCTATATTATTTCAATCCTCTTGGTATGTAACTTTGAAGCTCTATCAAGAATCTTGAACTTAACCATGTTAAATTCAAGATTAGGGGAGGATTGTTGGGAATTCTGCTAAGTAAGAATTCTGCTGATGGATACTGCTGAAGAGCTGATTCCTGCTGAAGCAATGTATCTGCTGAAGACTAGTTTCAGCATTATTAGTTTCTGCGAATATAGTATTTCCGTATTTTATGTAATATAGTTTGGATATGCATGGGTTTATTTAGGAAGTGATAATGCATATCTTTTAGAAGTTTTAGAATATACGTTTCTTGGGAAACGGTTTAGGGTTCCTTGTGTATAAAAGGAACACACGATTATGTATTGATTAACGTTTTTTTAGAAAACACTTTTCATTGTTATTAAAAGATCCATAGAGGATCAAGAGTTCTTAGTGTTAAACTTGTGTTTATTTCCGCTTTAAAATACAAGTTACAGAGATTGTCTATTAGAGTGTTATTGATTACATTAACATATCTAACGATTCTAGAGTGCTCAAGAAGATCTATCAAGGTCTTACGTTCAACACCGTTGGTTGTGGATGTATGTTGATGCAATGTCAATTAGTAATGCTTAAGCACATACCTTGTCTAGTCATACAAGTATAAATGGTCACTCAATTTTCCAAGACTACTAACCATATTAATCACATTGCAAATATGCAAACACATCTTCAACATTTGAAATCCTCTTGTCCAGTTCATCAAAGTTAGTTAACAATGTATCTTTGCCATCAAAAGCACCCAAGATATTGAAATTGTCACCTTGAAACAAATCAGTTGCTGTAAATAAGTATATGGCCAAACAAGTATATAGGTAAAACAACATAACAGATAATATAATTCTTGTATCATTTTTTTTGTATTTTTATAGACAGCAAATAGTCTTAACATACCAACACACTCAAACGGTTGATTCGGCAAAGGGGGATTGTAAAAACTCTGCATACGCAACCATTTTAATCCGATTCAAATGACTAGAATCCCGTTTTTTAGATCCTGACAATTTTTTTGATTATTATTCCAAATCGGGTACGTTTGGTAGTACTGGTCTGACTCTGCAGCGTGTACAGGTGGAGGGGTCATAAGATTTGGGCATCCTTTTTTTGGGGATGTGTACAAATTGGGCGCCAAAAACATAGAAAAAAACCCGCCAAAACTATTGGTTGCCCTAAAAAGAGTAACAATTGTTTTGATCCAAAAACGCACTATTATGTGCTCCAAAAAAGTAACTGTGGATAAGATAAACAAAAAAAATACAAACAATTCACAATGAAATGCATTTTAAGTTGAATACAAACCACTAAGATTGGTATGAACACACACCAAACATACAACCCAATACATTTGCACACCAATTGAACTTAACAAAGGATACATCCACTTTTTTGGTTTCTTCTCTTTTTTTTTGAACATTTTGTTAGCATTCATAATGGGTAGCAAAAAAATTAACACATGTTCAACAAAAAAAGAGAAGGATGGATCCCTAAAGACTATATCAGTGTGTACGGTTTAGTTAGAATGCAACCTACCGTCCCTTAGGAACCATTTATGTGTTTTTGTAAGACCTCCAACGACCCGCTGGTTGTGTAGAAATCCAAAATATCTCACCATCTTTTGCCTTCTCAAAGGTGCAGTTTGCGAGCCAAAACAGAAATTCCTGGATGTCCTCTTCTTTGAAACACGTCGTACGATGCACCCTAATCCCTTCATGTTGAAGGACTTGAGACTCACCTTCATCCAAATCAACCTCACTTGCAAAACAGTCATTAGCAACACTTGGCAATTTCGAACAATGATTGCTGCATACATCATTTACCCACTCACCCGGAGACGACGTAGACCAACCAACATCCATCGCTGGAAGATCAACTCCAGGGACACCTGGCATGTAATCTTCATCCGAAAAATAAAAATCATCATCAATTTAATCAGAATGCAAAAATTCTTTGAAAAGATTCTTACATTGAAATTGTCTTCCTTTGGTTCGAGGAGGGGACGGACGTATTCTTAGAGGAGGGGTTGAAAGTGCTTCGTTCTCCCATGCAATAAGAGCAGGATGCGAGTTAGACATAGCAACTAGAAAATAATTGTCATGTTTTGCTAGATTTGCTTTTAATTTGACATCAGCAGGATCAAAAGTCATATTTGTATAATAGTACTGTGAAAGGTTTTGAGGAATATGGGAAACATACAAATCAATTAAACTTAGTGAATCCGCCAAATCATACATCTTTCCCATATCATTGTCACCTTCAACTAACGTCAAGCCTTCTTGTATAGAAACTCTTGGAGAACAAAAATAAACTTGTCAAATATCTTGTACAAGTTTATCTCCTAACATGTCAAGCAGGGCCTCATAGTTCATCCTCTTGGACTTACAAACATTCACTGTCATTATTTTGCCATTTTCATACTTTAAACTGGGAAAACTGATGAAACAACCATCGTAGTGAATATCAAACAGAACATATCCCGTATCATATTTGAGGAGGGACCTGTCCACAAGAAACATAAACATTTTTTGAAACCCAAAAATGAAGCAACCACATAATCATCTTACTATACAAAATAAAGAAATGCATACCTTTGATTGATGTCATCCGATTCATCATGGGGGTTTGCAGGAACTTTCTTTGGATGAGATGGATGAGAGTAAGCCATGATGATACAACAAGTACTAATGTATGTGTGTAGGGTTTCCTATTATAGACTATATTCTATTAATTTATTATAACTAACATATGGAAGACATTTTAGTTTAATAGGGTCAAGTTACAAATAGTAAATAAGTTTGTATTCAATTACTATTGGATAGGTACTGCGGGTTGTTTAGTAACTTGAAGTGTAAATTTGTTTTTCCTTCATTTTTTTTTATTGTTGTGTGAATCCAGAGTTATGTGTATGCATGACTATATTCTATAACATTATTGTAACTAACATATGGGAGACATTTTAGTTTAATAGGGTCAAGTTACAAATAGTAAATAAGTTTGTATTCACTACTATTGGATAGGTATTGCTGGTTGTTTAGTAACTTGAAGTGTAAACTTTTTTTTCCTGCCTTTTTTTATTGTTGTGTGAATCCATAGTTATGTGTATGTATGTTATGTGTATGATGACAATGATTTATAATATAATGCTGTAAACTAATATGACGTGGTAAATAATATGCATAAGAAAAAGTTTAAAATACAAGGAGTCATAACATGAAGTAAAAAAAACTATCAGTTACAGAGGGTAATATCTTTGATTGTAATAAAACCGGACCATCTTTTCACGATACGCTAAGGCAACGTCAACGGGGTCATCAACATGCAAAGATATACCATGTGACAAACGATATAGAAATATACACACCCAAACACCACAATCACCAAATATACCACATTGTTTTGGAACTTTCTCCTCAAGCCTAAACGTAATGTTATATTGAGAACAACCCATTCCTTTCTTCTCGAAAACATCGGCACGCTGTAGAACTAGTGGAAGTCGATCCTGTATATCAGTGTACAATGTTATTATACATAGAGGGCCAATCTTATCTGATATTTTGTAAATATTGATGCTAAAGATTAACCATTTACTAGCAATGTGTGCCATTAACAGTTGATTGTTTTTTGCTTGTTTTGTGTATATATATTTTTTTCAGATACTTTGTTCAAGATATTTGTGACGTAATTTATGATCTACATGGTTTCATTTATTCATATAAACTTTTGTAACACTACAGTAAAGTGGTTAAAAAACAGAGTATAACATAAACTTGCTTGCTTTCATTATAAAATTAAAAACAAGTACATCGAACAGAAGAGGTACATAGATGATAACACAAAACGCAAAAGACAATAGTGACATAATTTAAGAGCAAGCACATCGCAGGTCAGGAATTGTGGTTCAGTTGATCTTCTTCATTTTTGCAAGAAATGAGATTGTTTTGAGGACTTTTATTTGAGTTTCACTGATGCATCGCATCAGACTCCTATTCTTTTCCAGCTCCTCATCTTGAATCTCAACCAGCAACTCTAAAGCATGCGTAGTGAGAGTGGACCCAACAACAGTCTGGAGCTGTTTGATCTGCTCGCCCCTTTCCTTGCAACTGCGGGCAAGGTTTTCAACCTCCACATGTAGTGACTTTATGAGCTTAAAATCACTCTCAATGTTTAGTTTAAACATTGAGGTTAGCAGATATTTCAAAAGGTTTTGTTGATCCATAGATATGGCAAGTGAATGCTTGTGTGTGTAAATGTAAGTTGTATGAAATTGTAGTAGTATATGGAACATTTATATATAGAGCGGGATGACCTTTAGATTTGAATTAAGTCAAAATGAATAAACTTCTATAGTCAATTGGTAAACAGTGGGGTCTTGTCAAGTTTTGTGTGTGGCAAGTAAGGCAAATAATATTAATGGGGATTAAAGATGTGAAATAATTTTGGGCAAAAACAGGTCAAATCCTGTCCACTAAAAGACAACACAACTTAAAAAAAGATGGGAAACTTGGGAAATAGTTTGGGCAACTAGATATGTTTGCTGGGAAAGTAAGTTGCAATATAGCCCCAATGCAAAACAAATAAAATTGTGTGTAGTTACAAAGTTAATAAAATAAATATATTATGTTATTATTTGGATGTACTACTACAGTCCATGTGTATCTTGTCAAGTTTTTGTGTGGCTGATAAAGCCAAACAGTATTATTGAGGATGAGATTTGTGAAATAATTTTGGGCAGAGACTGTCATATCCTGTCCACTAATTCACAATACAACTGTAATAAAGTTGGGCAACTTGGTTAATAGTTTGGGCAACTTGTTATATTAGCTGGGAAACTTAGTTGAAATATTGCCCAATGCAAAACAAATAAAATTGTGTGTACTTACAAAGTTAATAAAATAAATAATATGTTTTTCACTCAGATGTACTAATAAAGTCAATATGTATCTTGTCAAGTTTTTGTGTGGCTAGTAAGCCAAATACTATTAATGAGGATGAGATTTGTGAAATAATTTGAGCCAGAGACTGTCATATCCTGTCCAATAATCCACAAACAATTGTTAAATACTTTGGGCAACTAATAAAGTTAGCTGGGCAGCTAAGTTGAAATATTGCCCTATGGTTTAAAAAGTTATGTGTACTTAAAAGGTTAATTAAATAACGTTTATGTTTTTTTATTTGATTGTGTCACAACTCACCATTTCAGGTCATTTCCCGAACTTTGGAAAATACTATTCATCAAAACACTATTCATCAGTTTACTATTCATCATTTTTTGTGTCAGTTTGACATTCCGAGAAGCATTCAGAAATTTTACTATTCACTAAACACTATTCATTGCCGGAAAAGTTTTCACTATTCACTTGCATTACACATTTCATCGTAAATTTAGTTTACGGGTATTAAAATTCGCGTAACCGTATGGGTTTAGGTGCGAATTCATTTCATTAGTGTTAAGGACACTGCATACGGACTGGAGATAGTCTGCATATCATCATAACAGCATTTTCATGTTATACCACTCTCAGGATTTTCAAATTTATATATTTGATACATTTAACGTTTTCCTTATAATTATTTATAAATAAACGTTAACACCCGGTTTAAACACGACGAATATATCTAAATATTCCCACTATGGTCCTGACATATTTTTATATCCATTTTATCATCATAAAAGTTATAACATTCATTTACCCAGTATTCTGGAAATTTATTTTATTTATAACGTGAGCTTATAAATATTACGACGGTTTTCGTGAAAACTAAACAATAATCACCCGAACACTCAGTAATTGTACCCAACATATTTTTAACATTTTTATGACTTTATTAAGTCCCGGTTAACTTCATTAATATTTATTTCTAGCAAACCCGGTACCCGATTATAACTAATACTTACACTAAACTACAATTATTATTACACTACATTTCCTAAGTGATCAAAACCGACTTTGCTACTCTTTTTAACATTGAAAACCGGCCACATGCCCTCCCCTAGACACCATGTGCTTCCTTTTAACCTCATGCCTTAAGGTAAATAAACCTTCAATGTTATAACTAAACCAAAAACCAAAATCATAACCTCACTTTTTCAAGATCCAAAAGTTTTCATCTTTCTCTTCCTCATCTCCATAACCACGACCCAAATAAGATCCATAACCAAAATCCATTATTTTTCAAAGTACAAAGCATCAAAGTTCTTCATTTCATCATCCTAATCAAGAATCATACCACAAAAACACAAGTAATCCAAGGTTTCTCATCATCTCACCACCTATTATTTCAAAGTGAGTTATCAAATTTATTTTCATGTTTTCATCTAATTAACACATGTATCTTATAGTATTCATGCTTAATTTCATGCACAAACTAGTTATACCACTTTATTTTTGTATACTTTTTGAACATACAAACCCTAGATTGTGATTTAGGTGTTCCCTTGTTAAATTAACTTGATTACTAGTCATTAGGAACCCATGGCACCCTAAGAAGGTGTATGGTAGGATTAGTATAGCTTTGTGGTGTTTGCAAGAGATTTGGTTGAAGTAGAAACTAGTTTTGAACATGAAAAATGGATTTGTAACAAGTATATATACATGCTGTCCAATTTTGGTAAATCCAGGAAAATCTGTAAACATAAAGGGAACTTCAGCAAAATTTTTAGAAAATGCTTTCAAAAACGAATCCGTAGGCGAAAGAACGGATTAAAAAGAGTTTATAACGAAGAAGTTATGATTTTTGCAAGTTTATTGACGAAAAGTATATTTTCTGAAAATTGTTGCTGTGGGACGTTTTTCGTCGGACAAAACGAGGCTTTAGACGTAACCCGGAGGAATCTAGCTTTCCAAAATATATTACTACACACTAAGATGTAACCGTGGATATAAAGAACAAGTAAAATGGACTTATAACGACAAAGATATTCACGTTTCAATATCGGCAAAAATTCTCTATAATTGGCAGCTTTTAGAAATAATAATATTAACACTACGTAGTACTAAATTCTAGATTTTCTAGAAATATTAACCAAGTACCCAAATTCACAACTAATGAAGTATTAGTTATTACAAGTATATTTTCATCACTACAAGGCGTTATTTCAAGGATTTCAACCCGAGGATTTCAACACTAACATGGAAACATACGATATATATATAAGTATATATATTGCAACTAGCTTTATTTTTCTAATAGCCATATTTTTCCTAAGTCTTGGAATATATATTTTTTGATAACAACAAGTGTTTTTCCAAAGAGTAGAGTGGTATAGGAACATGTGCATGGACATTCATAACATCATTTGGTGATCTAAAGTAGATCGTTCATCATTCATATTAGGTTGCGGTTAAGGAAGCGAGCCTATTTCTGATCAATCACTAGCATTTTATAGCTATTGTATCAGGTGAGTCATAGCCCCTACTCTTTTAATTGTTTTGTAAACTCTTTGGGGGAGATACATGCTCAATTACATGATTTCAACTTTATGCTCGTTTTACTTAAACGCATTACTTGCATTACATGGTTGATTACTCAAACATTTTCAGCTTTACCTATATATATGTTTGATCACCTGCATTTCATTGGTATGTTGAATTACCTGCATTTCATGGGATTTGTCATCATTGTTTATACGACCTCATTGTCACCAATTGTTCCGATATGCTCATCATAATATTGTTGTATTCCCCACTTGGCTTTGATGTCAAACGTAATATTGTGGTATTCCCCACTTAGTTGTGATGTCAAACGTATTGTGGTATTCCCCACTTGGCTTTGATGTCAAAAGTAATATTGTGGTATTCCCCACTTGGCTTTGATGTCAAATGTAATATTGATCTTTCCCAACTTGACTGAATTACAATGCCTTTGCATCAACCTTATTACGGATTTTCCCACTTGACTGATTTATCATATGGCCTCATGGACTGAATTATTTGTATAGCCGTTGAGCTATATTTATCTTGGAATTTGGATACAAGTATTACCTTTGTTCACGTAAACATATCATATTTGGCAGTGGGTTGTAAACACACATGTTACAAGTCTCTTATGGCGGGACTTGTAACTGAGTGGATTTACGATGCCTTTGCTGGGAAACCTTCATTCATATGCATTACATTCTTTTTCACAAGACTCTATGAACTCACCAACCTTGTGTTGACACTTTAGCATGTATTGTATTAAGCAATGGCACGCTACTGGAGGTTTTGGCAGGGCATGGCATGGTCATAGAAGACTCTGATTATTCATATGGGGACCATTTTAAAGCATTTTAAGGGCCTACTTCCGTACTACTTTTAACGATGTAAATTCAATATTTTTGGTTAAACAATTTTATTCTAAATAATTAAAGTGAAAACCATTTTGTACTTGTTTTGTGATACCGATTGAGTTACACCCCAGCTACATGTATGCTTTCGCTGGACCCGATTTTGGGGGTGTGACAGATTGGCATCAGAGCTTTGGCTATAGCGAACTAAGTGTTTTTAAAACCTAGACTATAGCTACTTTCATAAAAACTTAACCCTATGACCGTCACGTGCCTGCCTGCTAAGCTGAAGCCTCATTTGTGGTTAGTTGCTGACATAGGTGATGAGATTTGTGTCTCATTATCTTATATATTATATTCATTTATTATAGTTGATTACTATAATTGTCTTTCATATAAGCATGCTCATGTATCATATATGTCACCACGTTATGTTTTTCCTTGCATAATTTCATCATTTGACCTCGAGTTTGGTCACTTGCTTTTGTCTTTCAGAACGTCTTGGTATTTGTGAAGGACATAGTCTTAGTATAACTGAGCTGAGTATTTCAAAATTCATGGAACCTCGGTGGAATATAGACTAGTCATCTATATTCAACCCGGGATAGTGGGACATAAGCTGACTACCTATATCCGACTCAGAAATGAATTTTGCAACACTGAGAATGGTTATAATAAAATTTTTTCTGGAATAAATTCTCAACTCATTTTCCAAAGTTTCATTTATGTGTGTGTATACCCTCGTTGTCAGAATATTCATACTTTTCATCACTTCGTGAACCGCCGCCTGGAAGCACGTCAACTGGTCATTACATCTCGTGAATCTTCACGTCTATACATGATACACTTATATCACAGTATTTTCTTTT
Source organism: Artemisia argyi (assembly GCA_030686995.1). Lineage (NCBI taxonomy): Eukaryota > Viridiplantae > Streptophyta > Magnoliopsida > Asterales > Asteraceae > Artemisia > Artemisia argyi. The sequence goes on from CM060693.1 coordinate 95,797,703, forward strand.
ATCACAATCTCATTTTGTCGCAGATGTCACAGTCTTTTCCCTTCTCACCATCATTATTATTTCCCTTCCCCGTCCCCATATATAAAAGGAATTAGCTAACACTCTATGGATTCCGATGTCACTTATCACTCACTACTCCCAATATTGATAATTGGATATTGTCAATGACCTCCCTAGGAAACGTCTTATTTATGTTTCACCCTTCTTTTCTAGTTTTGAAGAGCTATGCCGCCAAGGAAAGCTAAAACTACTCCAACTATGACATCTGCTGCTATTCAGAAATTTGTTAAGGATAGTATAGCTGAAGCTCTAGAGATCGAGAGAGCTGAGTTAGCTGAAAGGGCTGCTGAGGCCGCTTTACAGACAGGGACAGATGGACAATCCGATAATAGATGTGAATGCACTTGGAAGAATTTTAAGGTTGGTGATCCCATCAAGTTTAAGGGCACTGAAGGAGCGGTTGCTTTGATTCGCTGGTTCGAAAAGACTGAGAATGTGTTCCTCATGTGCAACTGTCCTGATGTCAGCAAGGTAAAATTTGCTACTGGTATGCTTTTGGATGAAGCTATGTCATGGTGGAATTCTTATGCTCAACCGATTGGTATGGAAAATGCCTACAAGCTCACCTGGGAGCAATTCAAGAAGTTGATGACTAATAAGTTTTGCCCTCGTACTGAGGTGCAGAAGTTGGAAATAGAATTCTATGAACTGGTGACTAAAGGTGATGACATCGAGACCTACTTCAGGAGGTTTCAGGAATTGGCTGCACTATGCCCAACTATGGTTCCAGATAATGAAAAGCTGCTAGAAAATTTCATCGGTGGACTACCGCACAACATCAGTGGGAATGTAATTGCTTCTAAACCACACACGCTGGAGGAAGCTATCGGAATGTCTCAAAAGCTTATGGCTCAAGTGATGAAGCAAGAAACTATTGTCAACAACAACAACGAAAACAAAAGAAAAAGGGATGACAACCAAGGACACGATCAAGTATGGCAGCCAAACAAAGGACAAGAAGTGTTTAGAGCTTATGCTGCAGGACCACGCACAAAGAAAAGATATACTAGAAATTTACCTTACTGCAACAAGTGTAATCTGCATCACCTATATCATTGCAGTGGACTGTGTGGAATATGCAAGAAGCGGGGTCATCTAACTAAGGACTGTAGGAAACCCACAAATCAGAGGATTCCAGGAAGTTGCTTTAAATGTGGAAACTTGGGGCATCTCAGAAAGGACTGCCCGGAGCTAAGGAACAAGAAAACCAAAGCCTTAACTCTCTAGTGTTGTATTTCTTTTATGTTTAATTCTACGTTCTATCGTATAAGTTTCATGTACTATTAACGAATTCCGATCTAATGAATATTCTATCTTTTATCACCGCAAACTCCTAGCGATTTCATTAAGATTCCTTTGGAACTACACCACCTATCATCTGCAGACCAATGGTCAGGATTAGAGAACGATTCAAACATAGGGAGAACATGAGTGATTGACACTAGAGATGGTTGGATTAGCCATTTGCCATCAATCAGATTCTTTTACAACCATGGTTATCGTGCGAGCGTAGAGACTACACTATCTGAGGCACTCTATGGTCGAAGTGCCAACATCCAATGACGGATCAAAATTTAGAAAAGCCCAACTCATTTGTCCAGTAAGCATTTATGAAATAACCAGGAATTTCCTACAAATCAAGAATCAGTTACAAGTTCGATAAGTTCCTAAACCTTGTAGGAGAACCAATAGAAATCATGGGCTGTAAGGTCGAACAGTTGAAGCAAAGTCGAATTCCTATCGTGTAAGTTCGTTGGAATTCTCAAATATCATCATCTTTTCACCAATACCACTCTAGAAACAAACATAAACTGAACTTCGGGACGAAGTTCCTTTTAGAGGGGAAGACTGTCACAACTCACCATTTCAGGTCATTTCAGGTCATTTCCCGAACTTTGGAAAAACACTATTCATTAAACACTATTCATCAGTTTACTATTAATCATTTTTGGTGTCAGTTTGACATTCCGAGAAGTATTCAGAAATTTTACTATTCACTAAACACTACTCATTGCCGGAAAAGTTTTCACTATTCACTTGCATTACACATTTCATCGTAAATTTAGTTTACGGGTATTAAAATTCGCGTAACCGTATGGGTTTAGGTGCGAATTCATTTCATTAGTGTTAAGGACACTGCATACGGACTGGAGATAGTCTGCATATCATCATAACAGCATTTTCATGTTATACCACTCTCAGGATTTTCAAATTTATATATTTGATACATTTAACGTTTTCCTTATAATTATTTATAAATAAACGTTAACACCCGGTTTAAACACGACGAATATATCTAAATATTCCCACAATGGTCCAAACATATTTTTATATCCATTTTATCATCATAAAAGTTATAACATTCATTTACCCAGTATTCTGGAAATTTATTTTATTTATAACGTGAGCTTATGAATATTACGACGGTTTTCGTGAAAACTAAACAATAATCACTCGAACACTCAGTAATTGTACCCAACATATTTTTAACATTTTTATGACTTTATTAAGTCCCGGTTAACTTCATTAATATTTATTTCTAGCAAACCCGGTACCCGATTATAACTAATACTTACACTAAACTACAATTATTATTACACTACATTTCCTAAGTGATCAAAACCGACTTTGCTACTCTTTTTAACATTGAAAACCGGCCGCATGCCCTCCCCTAGACACCATGTGCTTCCTTTTAACCTCATGCCTTAAGGTAAATAAACCTCCAATGTTATAACTAAACCAAAAACCAAAATCATAACCTCACTTTTCCATGATCCAAAAGTTTTCATCTTTCTCTTCCTCATCTCCATAACCACGACCCAAATAAGATCCATAACCAAAATCCATTATTTTTCAAAGTACAAAGCATCAAAGTTCTTCATTTCATCATCCTAATCAAGAATCATACCACAAAAATACAAGTAATCCAAGGTTTCTCATCATCTCACCACCTATTATTTCAAAGTGAGTTATCAAATTTATTTTCATGTTTTCATCTAATTAACACATGTATCTTATAGTATTCATGCTTAATTTCATGCACAAACTAGTTATACCACTTTATTTTTGTATACTTTTTGAACATACAAACCCTAGATTGTGATTTAGGTGTTCCCTTATTAAATTAACTTGATAACTAGTCATTAGGAACCCATGACACCCTAAGAAGGTGTATGGTAGGATTAGTATAGCTTTGTGGTGTTTGCAAGAGATTTGGTTGAAGTAGAAACTAGTTTTGAACATGAAAAATGGATTTGTAACAAGTATATATACATGCTGTCCCATTTTGTTAAATCCAGGAAAATCAGTAAACATAAAGGGAACTTTAGCAAAAATTTTAGAAAATACTTTCAAAAACGAATCCGTAGGCGAAAGAACGGATTAAAAAGAGTTTATAACGAAGAAGTTATGATTTTTGCAAGTTTATTGACGAAAAGTATATTTTCTGAAAATTGTTGCTGTGAGACGTTTTTCGTCGGACAAAACGAAGCTTTAGACGTAACCCAGAGGAGTCTAGCTTTCCAAAATATATTACTACATACTAAGACGTAACCGTGGATATAAAGAACAAATAAAATAGACTTATAACGACAAAGATATTCATGTTTCAATATCGGCAAAAATCCTCTATAATTGGCAGCTTTTAGAAATAATAATATTAACACTACGTAGTACTAAATTCTAGATTTTCTAGAAATATTAACCAAGTACCCAAATTCACAACTAATGAAGTATTAGTTATTACAAGTATATTTTCATCAGTACATGGCGTTATTTCAAGGATTTCAACCCGAGGATTTCAACACTAACATGGAAACATACGATATATATATATAAGTATATATATTGCAACTAGCTTTATTTTTCTAATAGCCATATTTTTCCTAAGTCTTGGAATATATATTTTTTGATAACAACAAGTGTTTTTCCAAAGAGTAAAGTGGTATAGGAACATGTGCATGGACATTCATAACATCATTTGGTGATCTAAAGTAGATCGTTCATCATTCATATTAGGTTGCGGTTATGGAAGCGAGCCTATTTCTGATCAATCACTAGCATTATTATAGCTGTTGCATCAGGTGAGTCATAGCCCCTACTCTTTTAATTGTTTTGTAAACTCTTTGGGGGAGATACATGCTCAATTACATGATTTCAACTTTATGCTCATTTTACTTAAACGCATTACTTGCATTACATGGTTGATTACTAAAACATTTTCAGCTTTACCTATATATATGTTTGATCACCTGCATTTCATTGGTATGTTGGATTACCTGCATTTCATTGGTATGTTGGATTACCTGCATTTCATTGGACGACCTCATTGTCACCAATTGTTCCGATATGCTCATCATAATATTGTGGTATTCCCCACTTGGCTTTGATGTCAAACGTAATATTGTGGTATTCTCCACTTGGCTGTGATGTCAAACGTATTGTGGTATTCCCCACTTGGCTTTGATGTCAAATGTAATATTGTGGTATTCCCCACTTGGCTTTGATGTCAAACGTAATATTGATCTTTCCCTACTTGACTGAATTACGATGCCTTTGCATCAACCTTATTACGGATTTTCCCACTTGACTGATTTATCATATGGCCTCATGGACTGAATTATTTGTATAGCCGTTGAGCTATATTTATCTTGGAATTTGGATACAAGTATTACCTTTGTTCACGTAAACATATCATATTTGGCAGTGGGTTGTAAACACACAGGTTACAAGTCTCTTATGGCGGGACTTGTAACTGAGTGGATTTACGATGCCTTTGCTGGGAAACCTTCATTCATATGCATTACATTCTTTTTCACAAGACTCTATGAATTCACCAACCTTGTGTTGACACTTTAGCATGTATTTTCAGGTATTAAGGAATGGCAGGATACTGGAGGTTTTGGAAGGGCATGGCATGGTCATAGAAGACTCTGATTATTCATATGGGGACCGTTTTAAAGCATTTTAAGGGCCTACTTCCGTACTACTTTTAACGATGTAAATTCAATATTTTTGGTTAAACGATTTATTCTAAATAATTAAAGTGAAAACCATTTTGTACTTGTTTTGTGATACCGATTGAGTTACACCCCAGCTACATGTATGCTTTCGCTGGACCCGATTTTGGGGGTGTGACAGATTGTACTACTACAGTCCATGGATTATTTGTATATGTCAGGGACAATTTGTTATTTTAAAAATATTATGTGTATCTTGTAATTGTTTCAACAAATGTTTGTAAGTTTTATTCCGGTTGGTCATTAACGCCGTAACTTTATAGTATAAATGGCTCTAACTAGGATTTACATGCCCAAATATATGTAATGTAAATTGTAAACCATTTAGTTAATAAAAGGATACAGTTGGGTCTAACATGGATCATTTTAATATGCAAATATATTAAAATAAAAATAATGACTCTTATAGTAGAAGTAAGCCATATTGTATTGATGAGGAAAGTCAAGTTGTAAAAGCAATGTCTTGTCAAGTTATTAGGCATCACATTAAGTCTAACATTTTTAATAAGGAGTACAAGTTGGGAAATGATTGTGGCAGGGCAAGTTGACCTTTACCATATCGGGACATAGAAAGTGGTGCAACTATTATATGATTTCGTGGGCAACATATCCAACTATAGGGCAACTAATACGAGCAGTTTTTTTGGACAAGCTGAATGTATTATATTAACTTGCAACAAATTAAAAACATAAGAATATAAAACAAGGTTGGGCAACACCGCAACTTGGATACAGAAACAGCAAACATAGTATGTGTAACATATTTGTATGCCGACTGACTAACTAAAATTAATAGTTGGTTACTGTATTATGCTATCATACGGGCGAGTCGTGTACTTCCCTTTTATGTGGTTGATTAGCTATGAGTATTTGTTATGTTGTATGTGTTTAACTACAAATGTATACTTAAAAGCATATGTTGCACACTGGTACACGGTTGTCGGAAATAAAAAGGTTAATCACCTGATTTGTGTATACAAACAACGTACCTGTAAGCACTTCCTAACAAGGATATACCAGCCACGGTGTTGTAGTCAAATGTGTCGCCGCTATCATAGAATGTTACCACGCCAGATGGTATATGAAAATGGGCAAGACACCAGTGTTTGTCCGTTTCATTGATCGGAATATAAACCTTGAGTATAAACAAATTGGACATACATTAGGCGGGAAAAGTATGTCCAAAAAATACATGCTTATAATATTCTTTATTATAATTCCTACAAATCTAAATCTGGCTAGTCGTATTGGACATTTTTTAAAGTGTTACTGTTTAACCGAAATTGGTTTGAGGGAGAACAACATATAAACAATATATAGCTATTGATTCAGTGGTATTCATGAATAAGCAGTACATCTTAAAGCAACCAGATGAAATTAGTAAACTATAAAGTGACCGATTTGGTAAGTTGGAATAAGAAAGCTTGTATTTAAATGTAAGGCGGTAAACATATTACCTAATCAACATCGCTCCATGGACAAGGATACCTATGGCCATTTGCATAAAACGATGGCGTGCCGTTTTGACGAAGAATCTGGAAAAAGTAACAACTAACCATCGCCCAGTTTGCATTATTGGGTCTCACATGCCACATGTAGTCAACCCACAAGTCTATGTGCTGCAAAATTTGAGAAAGGGTGAGAGGCAAATTTTATACATAACAAATGAGTTACAATATCAATTGTATGCTCACCTGCTCAGTTAGCCAACCTTTTCTAGTCGAGTCTAAGCATACTAGGCGTAGCCAGAAATTTTGGTCAACGGTGTAGTCATCGGACCATGGAAATTTACACGCCTGAGTGTATGGCGGTTGACCCAGGAATATTTCAATTTCATCGGTAAGCCAGACATTTTCCACAGTATGGAACCATCGAGATAGATCCAACAAACGTTATTGACTTTATAAGATACAAGGTCAAACAGGAAACAAAAGAAAATGTCAACTAAATTTTCTTCATGCCAATACCTCAACCCAAGGTTGAACTCTTGTAAGCAATTCAGCAATAGCTGGGTGAGTAACGTTAGGACCATGTTTTTTTATTCTCTGCCAAACCCGTTTAGCATTGTTTGATACCGAAACAGGTTGCAAATAATGTCGTCTCTTGCTCGGATGTACACTAGCCAAATATCTTTGATAGTGGTCTGATTGCAAAAACTCTTTTCTTTTTTGCTTCTTCTCCTCCTCCATCTTCAACATGTTTTCTTCTTCCAATCGTAACCTCTTAGCCTCTTCTTGTCTTTTTAGGTTGACTTCTGCCAACATCTGATCCTGTTGTATCTGCAACCTCTCTTCCTCTGCTAACGCCAAACTCAATTCCTCTTGAATAAGATACTCCTGAAACAGTATTTTGCGGATTACATATTTCGGTTTGTATATGCCGCACAAATAACATGACGGTTTATTTGTATGCATTGCAAATAACGTATTGTACTTGAGCAAGTTCTTCATCACAATCAGGCAACGTAATCATTTTGCGGTATATTTTGTTAAGTAATTCAAAAATTTAGGCCTCGTGTTTGGGAAATGTGCTTGAATATCAAGTTTCTCCTGTGATATAATTATATTTGTACATCATTCAAAAGTGTATTGAAAGAATATATGCAGTTGTTATAAAAAAAATTGTAATCACCTATCTGGTGAAACTCTTGAAGATTTGTTACATTTAATCAAGTAAATAAAGGTTATGTTTCTGTTGAAGATATGTTTGTGTAAACTAGGATAACGTATTACCCAATTTACTGGCAAAGAGTACCAAACGTAACCGACCAGTACTAAGTTTTAACCTACCAGTACCAAGCGTAACCGACCAGTAGTAAGTTTTAGCCTACCAGTACCAAATAAACGGAACAGTACACACTGTTCTTCCCACCAGTATGAACCCAAAGTGTTAGGGATAATTATATTTGTAAAAGAACAGTACACAATGTTCTTCCCACCAGTATGAACCCAAAGTGTTAGGGATAATTATATTTGTACAACATTAAAAAGTAGATTCAAAGTATATACTCGGTTGTTGCAAAAAAATAGGTACCTGTAATCCGCCAGCTTTGTCACGAGCAATAACCTGAAAGATGGGGAAGAAGTTTTTTTAACTAGTATATTACATCAACTACAGACTGCAATCTTTTGATATATGATGGTGAATAAAAGGTAACCTCAATAATAATCTCAAGTTTCAATACTTCACCATTCAGCTCCGTCATGACACAATCCTTAAGCCTCTTCGTTGTTGTCACAACTCGTAATTTTCGGTCATTTTTCAAACTTCGACAATTTACTATTCATCAGTTACTATTCACCGATTACTATTCATCATTTTTGAGGTCAATTTGATATTCTGAGAAGCGTTCAGAAATTTTACTATTCACTTGACACTATTCATTTCCGGAAGAAATTTCACTATTCACGTGCATTACTCATTTCATCGTAAATTTAGTTTACGAGTATTCCAAATTCACGTAATCGTATTGGTTCAGGTGCGAATTCATGCATTATCATTTGGGACATCTCATACAGACTAGAAATAGTCTTCATATTATCATTATGGCACTTACATACTATTCCACTCGTAGGGTAATTAAATTAATACTTTTGGTATAATTTACTTTTACGTATAATTATTTCTAAATAAACGTTAACAAGCAATCAATAATGTGACTAACACGTCCGACACTCCCGACTATGATCCCAATATATTTTTATATTCATTTTAATAATATAAAAATTATAATATTAATTTAACCGGTGTTTTCAAATCAATTGCTACATTTTACGGTCGGAGCTTATAACTCCGTCGGTTTGCGTTATTTCAACCCGATAAATATTTTAACACCCAATTCTCATCAGGAATAATATTTTACAACTTTTACAACTTCGTCGTATTTTATTTTACCTCGTCACGATTTATTTTTAGTTAACTCGGTACCCGATAACACCTAATGCATACATGAAACTAACTAATACATACACTTTTGGGGACAAGATCCTTAATTAGCCCCCAACTTTCCCCATTTTTTCTCACCATTTGCCGCCCCCCCTAGTTCCCTAGTCCATGTGATATTCAATTTCAAAGACCAAGACTTTTACAAAAATATCTAGACATCATTTTCTTTCATTTGCATACTTCAAGAAAACTCATCTCTTTCTCTCTTCTTCTCCATGGATCGACCAAGACATGAGCACCAAGAAGAAACCATAATTTTTCCAAGATCAAGTGATTTTACAACTCTAGTATACTTCTATTTTGGGTTTTGAAATAAAAACCAAGAAGTATTTAGGTACCTAGTTACTTTAAACACCTTCAAACTACTAGTAAGCTTTTCTTGATCTTTCTTAATGTTTCATATATTTATTTTATGTATTTGCAAGTCATAGTAGTAGATCATGCATACATATATATGTTATATATACCACTTTTACAATAATACTCTTTAATCTTAGATCTATAATTTTTATTAGTAACTTCAAGAGATCCACCAAGATTGGTGATGTTTAGGAACCCATGACACCCTAAGAAGGTGTATGGTAGGATTGGGTATTTGTGGAGTTGATTTGAAATAGTTTGGTTAAGCCTTGAACAAGTTACAAACTAGAAAAGTTGATTTTGACAAACTTTCAAAGCTGCTGTCCATTTTTGTAAAACGTGGGAAACTCAGGGTCTAGGGTGTGACTTTGGACCAAATATTTAGAAAATACTCTCCGATACGAAACTATAGCCGAAAACGGGGATAAAAACGAGTTAATAACGAAGGAGATATGATTTTTGTAAATTTAACGACGAAAACTATTTTCTGAAAAACTGCATGCTGTTTGACAGTTTTCGACGGGCAAATATAGGCGTTAAACGTAACCTAGAGGAGCCGAACTACCAAAAATATATTAGTATATACTAAAACGAATCCGTGGATATAAAGAACGAGGAAAATGAGCTTAAAACGACCAAGTTATACGCGTTTTAACATCGTTAAAACTATATATATATTTTGTCACTACTAGAAAAATAATATAACTACGTACTAAATGACATATTTTCTAGATTTCTTATTCAAGGAGTTTATTTTTAACTAACGAAATACGTACGACTCAAGGTTTATTACGCGACTACTAGACACTATTATAAGGTTTTCAAGACGAGGAATATAACACTAACATTTTTATCCGATATACTACGACAAGTTATATACTTCTATATTTGGACTTATTTTCCTAAGTATGGAAACTATTTTACTTTGACAATAACTAGTATTTCCAAGTTACGAGTGGTATAGGCATCATGTGCACGTGCATTCATTTCATCATGTCATGATCTAAGGAAGATCGTTATTACTCATATTAGGTTGCGGTTAGAGATCGTGCCTCCTTTCAGTGTATCCATTCTTGTCATCGTAGCTATCGCACCAGGTGAGTCATAGCCCCTACTATTTTAATTGTTTTGTAAACTCTTTGGGGGAGAATACATACTCGTTTTACTTAAAACGCATTACTTGTTATACCTGGTTGATTTCTCAAATATTTCCAATGTTACCTAAATATATGTTTGATCACCTGCATTCATTGGTATGTTTGATTTCCTGTATTTCATGGGATTGATTATCCTTGTTTATATGACCTCATAGTCACCAATTGTTCCTATATGCTCTTTGTAATATTGTGGTATTCCCCACTTGGCTGTGATGTCAAACGTAATATTGTGGTATTCCCCACTTGGTTGTGATGTCAAACGTATTGTGGTATTCCCCACTTGGCTGTGATGTCAAACATAATATTGTGGTATTCCCCACTTGGCTGTGATGTCAAACGTAATATTGCTGTTTCCCTACTTGATTGACCTATATGTTCATTGTAATATTATGGTATTCCCCACTTGGCTGTGATGTCAAACGTATTGTGGTATTCCCCACTTGGCTGTGATGTCAAACGTAATATTGCTGTTTCCTTACTTGACTGAATTAAGATGCCTTTGCATCAACCTTATTACGGGTTTTCCCGCTTGACTGATTTATCATATGGCCTCATTGACTGAATTATTTATATAGCCGTTTTGCTATATTTATCTGGGAATTTGGATATCAGTATTACTTTTGTTCACGTAGACTTTAACACATTTGGCAGTGGGTTGTAAACACACAGGTTACAAGTCTCTTATGGCGGGACTTGCAACTGAGTGGATTTACAATGCCTTTGCTGGGCGATCATTTTCTCTATAGGCATTACTTGTTTAACAAACTCTATGAACTCACCAACCTCGTGTTGACACTTTAGCATGTATTTTCAGGTTTTAACCAATGGCACGCTACAGGAGGTTTTGGCAGGGCATGGCATGGTCATAGAAGACTCTGATTATTTATTTAGGGACCGTTTTAAACTATTTTAAGGGCCTACTTCCACACTACTTTTAACAATGTAAATACAATATTTTTGACTTAACTATTTTATTCTAAATGATTGAAGTGAAAACCATTTTTGAACTTGTGTTGTAATACCAATTGAGTTACACCCCAGCTACATGTATGCTTCCGCTGGACCTGATTTTGGGGGTGTGACAGTTGTCGAACTATTACTAGGCCTACGTTGCGTGGAATTTACTTTCAACGACTCAGCGACACGTTTGCGTCCCTTTGCCAACCTGTTCAGATAAGCATCCACGAGGGTGCACTTGGATGTGGCTGCAGCCCTGGGAACGTAGTTTTGCAAAAAAAAACTTGGCTATCTATCCACCATGAAGATTCATACTCAGTTGTATTCGGTCTGAGATCCAAACGTGCAGTCGCGTCCTACAAATAAATGGGGACAAATAACCTATGTAACCTTAAAGGTATTTCACTGCTGTATGGTAAAAAAAATTATTAATTATAAAAAGGTAAACCTTTGCAAACAGGGTGGAACGGTCACTTCTTTTGAATATCGACTTCCTAGACCAGGCTATCGCTCTAGGAATGACATTTGGCGTTTTTGTCCACCAACATTCACAGCTTTCAAAAGACTCAAGTATCCAAATCTAAACAAATTGTAAAACACAAACATATCAATTTAACAAGCGTTCAACATGTCGAGATGAAAAATTTCATCGATAAAAATAATTTCAAACCTGGAAAGCAAATACAAAGCCAGACAAAGTATACGTCGGAACATAGGTTGGGTTTTTCTTGAATCCTAAAAGGTGTTTATCCATGTGCTTATCCATTACATTATGTAGTTGCTCATATAAATGACTCCAAATATGTTCACCCAAGGAAATGCATTCCAAGCTTCTAGATTTTCAACCAACCTCATCAATGTGTCATCAACTTCACATGTCAACAACCGACCCATAAAGATAACCTCTAGCACTAACAAAAGAGATATCCGTATTGCGTCTTGATCAGATAGCTTCCGAAACCGGTCTTCATCCTCGATGACACCAATGAGGTCTAAGTTGGTTACAATGAACCCTTGCTTGTCAGGAAACACCCTATCAAGGAATTTGATATCACCAGACGTATATACTTCAAAACTGACACTTCCAAAATGCAAGCCAGTCATTAGACAAAACTCAGTACGACCAAAATGCAGCGTATGTCCATCTAGGTAATAGATGAAGGGCATATCATAATGAGAGTCGTCCACTCGCTATTGTTTCCGTACCATGTAGTCTATTAGGTGTGTTTCATGTTCAAAGTATAACAGATCAAGCCATTGTCCAAAGCAAGTACTCCTAAACAAGTTCCGTCGCTTTGCATCTAATTTCTGATTTATTAACCAAAAGTAGTTGAGTTTGCTCCTAATGATTAGTTTGGCTTCATAGTCCTAAAACAAAAACATAAGCTCAGTCAGAACCGACAATACATAACAAATTTAGTATGCGGACATGTATACAGGCGCCATAAACACTATCACCAAGACTTCAGCTGATACATACAAATGCATATTTAATAATCATTCAATGCCTAATTTGAACCTAAGTAAAACCACTTAGTATTGGACCATTTTAATAGACTGTTTTGTCTACGCATATATCACTGCTTGTGAAGTTATTTGATTCATGCCTGGCGTATCAACAAGTGTCAACTAAAGTGGATACAATAGGGGCTTATGAGTGATGAGACATTAAGAAACAAAAAAACAAATAAAACCGCCTTATGAGTGATTAGACATTATGAACCAACAAGTCTCAACTAAAGTGGATACAATCGGGGCTTATGCAATACAATCAAAAACACAAATGAAATCATAAACCACATAAACGGTAAAAAATTAACAAACAAACTATAAACCAACAAAAAATTGTACAATCCAAGTAACTTCTATATAAGACACAGACTAATATAACGCCAACCTTTGACACACCATAATGACTAACGATAACATTTCAATTATTTGACATCAAATACTTTTGGTGTCAATCAGGTCAATAGAATAACACCATAAACATATAATCAATAACGATTTAAATCATTGGTAATACCCTTTACATACCCTGTTATACCACATTTCTATTGATAAAATCAACAATTGTTGGTAATCTTTTTTTTGCACGATCACTGTTTCATGAATAGTTACTCATTGTGCGAATCAACGAAACATGAAAAGTAACCGGAACAGATTGAATAAGTTGAATAATACTGGATATTGAACATTGGGGATTGAAATAATAGTGAATCGATATTTTTTCATAGTGTAAGGGGTTAATGGTGATACAGGATAGAGTGTTTGTTTTTAAAGTTTAGGATTATTTTTCTTAGTGTAACTTTGTTTTTTGTATACGATCATAGGAAAAGTCAAATGGTAAAATACAGTATAAAGTGTAAAATGACCAAAAAACCAGTTTCCCTATTACGGTTGCCCAACTAGGTATAGTTGCCCATAATACAAATGCGTGACACGTGTTTCTCTATGATTGACGTTGCCCAGTCTTAAAAAGTTGCCCGGGCTAATATGAGAATTTTCAAAAAAGGGGATAGATATGCCTAACCGTTGGGCAACTGGGCTATCGTACTATTTATCCATATATATATATATATATATATATATATATATATATATATATATATATATATATATATATATATATATATATTTAAAGCAACAACACTAGCAAATTACAATAAAATACTTGTCTCACACATGGTGTACCTAAATTCAATGTTTCTAAAGTGATACTACGTCCAATACTAGTTATGAACCCAAATTTTGGCAAGCTGCGTTTCAGCGGTATACACAAAAAACAAAGAGAAAATATTTGATGGTATTAAATATACCATAATATAATACTACTAAAATTTATTCACCCACTCCCCCCACAAACCCTGTGGAAAACTAGAAGGAGGTTGAATAGTTTTAAGTTCTTTTTGAGTTTATTTTAGAAAAATTATAGTTGCTTATAAAAATTTGATTCGATCTTATGTGAATATAATTGTTAACAAGAATGAGGAAGTCTAAGTAAATACAATCTAATAATGTAAGCAAAGTAATGAAATGAAATAAAAGATAGAGATGGAGAGATCAAACCACAACACGCGAATTTATAGTGGTTCGGCTACAAGGACACCTTCCTTGCCCTACTCCACTCCCCGAGTACCACACTCGAGAGTTTTCTTTACTATGTCAACAAACTCCTCATGGCGGAGAAACCTTACACACCTTGGCTTACACCGATTAACGACACTAAGCTAAATGTCGATTTATAATCCTAGCTAGAACTAATCTTACAACTTCTTCACAACTTCACAACTTCTTCACGATAGCTTCACGACTTCTTCTTCACGTCTACTTCACACCTTCTTCAATGCACAACTTCTACTCTACTTATCAACACAACTAATATCTACAATCTAGTAAATCACACAACACTTTGCAAATAATCTAGCACTACTACAAGATGATATCAACTAATCACAACACTACTACTTTGTGTAGATGTTGAAGGAGTGTTCTTCTTTTTGCACTTGTGTGGATGAAGTCTTGGATCACATGGAAATAAAGACTTATGAATTACATGATCAAAGGTTTTTAGAATAGAAATAGAGATGAGATCAGAAAGTTTTTAGTGCAAAAAGGTGAGAAAAATTTGTGAAATGAACCATTATTTAAATGCTTAAAAAATACTGTTCTGGAGCATGCTGGTCCCCTTAATTAGGGGCCGGTCCCTTTAATAATTAAGGGGGCCGCCTAGGTAATTAAGGGACCCGCCTCCTCCAGAATGTTCGACTTGATTGTCCTTTTGTGGGGAAAGTTTTTTTGGATAATATTTGCCATTTTTGGTTAAAAATTTGAATTCACATATTTATAATGAATTAAACATATTCTTTTAATTCCAAAAATGTTTTTATAAAAGTTATAAAATGTTTTATGTCATTTTATAAAATGTCTTGTGTTTAAGAAAATGCTTCTTTGATCATGTAATGCATTAGTCACTTTGTTTATACATACCTTAAGTGATTAGATGATAAAAGTGAATATTTACTACTAAATACTTGTTTACGTCATAATTTTCGATTTAATCTAGTTTAAATTTTGTGATTATCAAAACATAGAGTTATTGAAAAATATTAATAATGTTTTTAAGCATTATTTATATCAACAATCTCCCCCTTTTTGATGATTACAAAACTTAAACTCATTAAATCAAAAATTAATTTTTAGACAAGTAATTTAGTGAGTTTATATTTACTTCTCCCCCTTTTTGTAGAATCAAAAAGTTTATGCCGACAAATTTCAATTATGAAATATTGACAGGATGAGAACTCCCCCTTGATGTGTGCTCCCCCTCGTTCGGGGGCACCAAGGAAACGAGCTATGGAATGCTAAAAAAAATATTAGAAGCACAAGCATATAAACAACTATATAGAATTACAATAATAAAAGCATTCATATTAAAGCAAAAGTTATGTAAAAACACAACAATACATGAAGCAACAAGATAGATTACAACTAGAATAACAACTAGAGAAAACACCAACTAGAAGAGTACTTCATCATGCAAAAAACACATGAGCTTCATAGAGCTTGCAAGCAAAAGGGTTGTGAAGTTTTTATTTATTAAGCATAGTATATGCTTAATTTGGAGAGTAGGAAGGTGATGGTGGAGAAATAGGTGAAGATTGTGGAGGTGGGACAATAGGTGAGGATGGTGGTGGTGGTGGTGGGTTAGTTAGCAAGTGTTCAATATATGAAAACATATACTGAATTTCATCTCTATGACCAAAGATTATGGTTCGGTTGCGGATGCAACAAAGGCAAGTATCACTAAGAGCTTCAAGTAAGCTCCAAGGTACGGGATTGACAAAGAATGGTGGTGTGATTGGTGGAGAAGAAACTTGAGCATCAAGTGGTGTTATTGGTGAAAGTGAGATGGTAAGTTCGGTGGAAAGGGGTTCTTGTGTAGGATGTGGTGATGTTGCTTGTGGTGATGATAAGTGAGAGTTTATGTAGTCATTGATTGATGAGGTTGAAGGTATGGAAGAGGAGGAAGTTCCATGAGTGGAAGGTGTTTTACATGGTGCATTTGGTGCACTTAGGGATGAGGATTTAGGTGGAGGTGATGGTGTTGTGTTGTCTTCATTAGTTAAATCAATGAAGAGTTGTTTTGGAGGGATAATGACAATCTTTTGTTTCTTTGAGGGCATAGAGATAGAGGTGGTTGGTGAAGACATGGTGGTTTAGGTTGATGGAGATGAAGAATAATGAGGTGAAGAGTGTTCATTTGGAGGGAATATATAAGGAGATTCTAAAATTAGTTGGGTTATAAGGAGAAATGTTAGCTGATACTAGAGAAAGAGGTCACAAGATGCAAAAGAAAACAGTAAACTCTGTTCCAGATGGCCGGTCCCCTTAATTGTAGGTCGGCCCCTTAATGATTAAGGGGACCGCCTAGGAAAATTAAGGGGTCTCCCATCTGGTGTTTTCCCAGGCGACCAGAAATCAAAAATTTGCAGAAATGGGTTGGTTTTCAAATGTGTGTTTCCAGCAAGCTCTATTTGAAACATATACTCTTGGAATGATGAAATATAAGCATAAAATAATAAATCATGCATGCAAACTAATATATTGTAAACCAAATATAAAGAAGCATACTAATAGCATTAAGTTATAATCAAGATCCTAGCATAATAATGGTTAGAAACTAAGCATCATTCAAGTAACAAACAAGAAAGAACACAAGTATTTCCAAATAAATCGAACAAATAATAAAACACATAAATGTCTAATAGTTCAATAATAATAATAAGTAGTTCCTCATCAATGACTCTATTTCTTCTTCTTGCCCATAATCTTCCTGAACATCTTTCCTACGGACTTGAATCCTCCTCTAACTTCTTCATGCATTTGCTGAGTTCGGTTCATTAAGGATGTTTGACGGTTGAAGAGGAGTTCATCGGTACGTTCATGAGGAAGAGGAATTTGATAGTCGGTATAATCAAGATCGGGAAGATCATCAACAAAGGTTGTGGGAGATGGGGTACTAACACGCGAGGTGTCTTCCTCTTCATCATCATCATTTCCTCGATGAGATGTCGAACCACGAGGCATAGAAAATAAAGGACCACGAGATTTTCCTTTGTCACTTCGAGATCGACGAGTACGAACAAGAGTGAGTTGATTCAAAGTGAGATGAACGAGCACATAGAAATCACTCCGAAGATCTGGGTAGTGTTCCATGATATGACGATAAAGTCGAGTGAGGAACATATCGTAAGGAAGGTTGGCATTTGGAGTGTTTTTGGTAGTCATGATTCGATGGACAAAAAGATAAGCCAGATTGTAGTTTTCTTCAGCAACTATACAATACAACATGTGGGCGATGCTAGCCATGAGATGATCACGGTGACCACCGGTACCAAAAGCATTCTCGCGAATGAGTTCTTCCTAATTTTTCATTTCGGGGCTTAGCTCTTTGAGAAGGATTTGATTTGCATGAATATCGACATTTTTTGACTTGATTTTGCGACTAGTCGTACCACGTTCTAGTTCAAGCAGTCGACGAATGTCTTCGGGACTTGGAATCTCAGAATAGTATGGACCATCCTGAGGACGATTTCATTCAAGTGAAGAAAGATCCCATTCATTTGAGTATACGGCTTGGCCGTTGTATGGGATTCTGAGGATTTGTCCAAACTGAGCAAGAGTAAGAGTGATAAATTGATTTTGGATCATGAAAGAAATAAGGATATGACCATAGGGATCGGTTTGCACCGTCACTTGGCTATAGAAGTCGAGGACAAAGCGGGGAATGATTGGTTCATTGATTTTGAAAAGACAGTCAAGACGAATATTGGTGAACATTCGTTCGATTTGATCGGATTCAGAGAAGGATGGATTGACAATTCTATCCTCGTGAATGTTTCTATTTCAATGGGACGATAGAAACATGCAACGGAAGGAGACATGCCGGGAGTGGCGGAAACTTTAGGAATGTATTGCTTGATTTTTGAAACGTCACCAACCGTGGTTTTAGGCATTTTCACCTAAACAATATAACAACAAAAATAAAATTAAGACAAAAACAATTAACATGCATATGTTATATATAAATATATGCAATACATGTGGAACGGAAGCCTACTTCGACCTTAAAAAAATATCCTAGGAAGTAGTTTCACAATGTTCCTTGTTTTTAATTTTTAACTCGCTTAAAATGTATCTTATGATGTCAAAATGTTGTTGTGGAATTAGTTTGATATATTATCAAGACTATCCAAACATTACTTTAAACATCATAATTCATTTCAAAATTTGGCTAGATATATATTAGGTTATATATCTTGCTATCTCTTACGAGTTTGACTAACACTAAGCTTGTTTAGAAAGTGAAAATGTGAATTTTGGTTTTCAAAATATCTTTTTTTTCTTAGTTAAACCAAAAGCTCCCTTAACTAGATGAATATCGACCAAAACATAAATATATATATATATATATATATATATATATATATATATATATATATTGATTATATATCTTGATGACTTCTATGGACTAGAATTATGTTAATAAGTTTAACAAAATAGTTTCAAGATTTAAATTAATTCATTTAAGTATGCTTTGTTCATGAACCAAACACCCATGTTGTCTTCATGAAACTTTTTGCAATGATTTGAAAAGTATGTTTTCGTTGTTTAAAACATTAAATCACTACAATGTAGTAGTTTTTAAGAATTATATCAACAATGTGCATTTTGAAAAACAATATTAGTAAGGGTTTATGGGTGATTAGAAATTTTAACAACATAATGTGTTATGCTAAGTTTGAGTAGCAATTATACATCCTAATCCTATGGGGGGCATTAGTTATGCAATTCCTAGACTTAATTTTACTAATTCGGATTTAGATAAATTTTAATAAAATACCTAATTTTTTATTAGACACTAAATTGAATGAAATTATATGAAATGTATGTTGGAAAACTTACAAGAGATGTTTTTATATGTTTGGTTAACGTTTGCCCCTTGCGAAACAACCTCGGATTGGTGATTTGGTGCAGGATTTTGGTGGTTTTGGATGTTTAGGATCGTTCACAGCAGAGGGGGAGAAGAGATGTTTGAACAAATAGAGTGTTTGACAAAAATTTTAAGTGGAAATCGAGTTTGGAAGTGTCATATGGACGGCCCCCTTAAACATTAAGGGGACCGCCCCCGATTACAAGCCGGTCTCCTTAATTACTAAGGGGGCCACCCGCCAAAAAGGAAAATATTTGAGAATTGGATTCTGATAGATAAATATTCTTATGTATATAGTTAGATTTATGTTATATCGAAACTACGTTGGAGATTATAAGCAAGAGGAAGGAATATTTGACGTTTTTAATTAACATTTAGTTAATCAAAATATATCTTGATGATTTTGGACAAAATGATCAAGATGTCAAATTTACAAAGGATTTGAGAGATGAGAGGGAATGTGTGTTTATATATATATATATATATATATATTATGTGTTAATGTGGATTTTAGAATGAGGAAATGGAAGAGGCGGATGCTAGCGGCGATAGGAGTTTGTCTCAATCATAGTTTACGTGTGCGAAGGTTCTTCTTTCTACTCTTGTGTTGATCCACTTAACTCACTTCTCTTCATCACCATGAGTTTTGTAAAAGTGGACACCAAAGATTTTCGTGTTGAATGTTAAAGTTCAAAAGAGCCAAGAGGGGGAAGGAAAAGGTTCGAGAACGAACAATTTCCTAAAGTTCTAGAAAGTCAACTAATGACGTATCTAGGTTATATGCACGTATATGCATATATATTTATATAATATTATAAGTATAGGGATATATATATATATATATATATATATATATATATATATATATATATATATATATATATATATATATATATATAGATATACTAGATTTCTAAGCCCGCCCATCGGGCGGGCATGACTTATAATTTTTTGTTGATTAATTTTAGATGGTATTTAATTAATTGTTCTTTTTGTTATGTATCATTTTGGTGTTGTTTATTTATTTTGTAATTATTTGTTTATTAATATTAGTTTGTTATTAATTAATTTTAACGATTGATTAGGTGTGATTAAGTTATAGTTTTTTTTTTTGTTTTTTTTACAGGCATGACTTATGATTATCGTTAACATATTTTACTATAGATAAAAAAGGCTGGAAAATAAAAATAATTGCAATGCATTTAGTACGTAAATAAATAAATGTTTATTCAATATTAGAAAATAAAAATTATTTTAGCTTGCATAAAAGTATGAATCATTAAATAAGAAAGAATAGTGATAATATAACGTCAATAAAAAGAAAGGGGTAATAATCTCGATATATGTTACGGTTACGTGTTAGTGTTTTTTTTATTTGGCAAGGATAACAATCCTAGTGTTTTTTAAAAACTTTAATTTTAAAAGATTTCAGCATCGGTCTGTGACCTAATCAGATCATGACTTATAATTTTCATTTACACCCTTTTCCTTAGAGAAATAAGGGTGTTTTAAAATTGTTTTATGAACATTAACAATTATATAACAATTATAAATTACAAAGTTGTTCACTCAAACATAATATATGATTTAAGCTCAAATTCAAAATAAAGCTTGTTATAATACTCATTCACGCATGGGGTTTTTTCAAATATTTTTTAATAATATATTTTTTTAATTAAAAAATAAATAGCTTAATTTTTGTTTTTTCATTGTAATTACGGTTCTTAATTTCTGTTTATAGATATGTTTGATGCAAGTGCTAAGGATTTATATATGGTATTTTTCATGGATACGATCAACTTTATATACAAAATTTAAAGCATGCGCTTTCCAATAAAGTTATTACAAATAATTATAGAGATATTAGCACATTCATATTCACAAGTATAAACAATAGTAAAATATTGCGAAGTTACTATATTGGTGCTACTAAGATACAAACGCCAATCCAAAATCAGACTTGGAATCTTACATCATAGGAAGTGTCCTTGTTTGATTATACAATAGTTGTCAATTTGTGTATTGCATGCGCTTTTAAAATGCTTATTGCGACTCGAATCGTCAGTTTCGTATTACCATTTGATTATCGTATTTATCATTGAGTTGAAAGATGGCTTACTTTTCATTTGAACCATATGGTGTTGGCGTCCGCTAACATAACTCTAGGAGTATTCCGGGCTTGCTATATACCGAAACCTAAAATATTAGACAAAAAGGATGAAAAAGAGGTTGAACACTAAAGTTTGGTCACTTGCTAGTCATATGACTGCACCCATATGTCTATGAAGTTTATTTACGAACTTGTTAGTGGTCTGGCATTTATGAATTGTAAGAGAGCATAACATGAAATCATATCGTATACTATAACTTTCAAATAATAGACGCTTCAAAACGAAACACTATAACCACAACGACATCATTTTTATCTCATAAACAATGTAACTAAAATACGTTTCACTATTTATTAGCAAGGTCGTGTCGAATTTAAAATTAGCCAAAGAGGTATTGTTATCTTTTACCACTCAACGGTTTGATCTTGTGCAGCCAAAATAAAAAACTTATTTATCAGTTGGAAACTAAAGAGCAGCATTGAAAATTCCAAAACCTGATTGGCCTTGTTTCTTGCCAAAATTCCATATTAATTAAACATTGAAAAATTATAAGTTACAAAAATATTAAGCAGGTATACTTTTGAGTTTCTTTATTCGAAATCACTACCATCACCTCCTCTTATATATACTATCTTACATTATTTTTTATGCTTATCATCAAAACCAATTTACGTTGAATCATCAAACCTTGATCCATCATCCCTACTTGAATAACCGTAACAAATACTGAAAGAACAAAAAAAGCATCCACGACTACATAATGAAAGCCTATTTCGATGGCAAGCGGTTACGATGGGTCATTCCTAAATAAGTTGTCTAAAGTAAGTCTTAAAGGATTGATGATTGTTTATAAGTGCAACTCATAAGACAACTGAGAGAGATAGCCAGTTGCAGAAATCAAGACTCAAAAAAACACCATAAAAACATTTGTCTTACTTTATATTTTTAAATAATTCTAAAAATTGGTTTCAAAACCTTTAAGCATCATTCCACAAACATGTGCTTGTGTCTGCATAGATATAACTGGTAAAAACTTTAAGAGCATTGCTTTAGGGTTAGTACCAATTGTCTAGAGCTAGTTTATGTGGCTATCGGAAAATACATCCTCGCCTCTTTTGCACGCAATAATTGTGAGGTCATGTTCTAATATAGGTCATACATAAGTTTTCCAAACACCTGTTAGAACATCACCGATGTATCTAATTATATGAAAAAGCATAAGCAACTGTTATAAGAACCCACATACTTACATACCTATACCTTCAATCTTTTTATCATCTATAAATTAAAGTCACAATATTTAGTTCTAAAGTGCACACTAAAGACCTATTACAAAATCATTGATGTGTCTATCTTGATCCTGATTAAATTCAATGATGTCTATTTAAATGTAAATGCCTCAAATTTATCAAAATATGTGCATTTATTAGTGGGAAGAATTAATGAAAAACCGTAAAAAGGACATATAACTAAGAGTAACGCTGGGTATCATCCAAAGATCCAAAGCAATCATGGCCAGTTCAGTTTGTTTCCCTCAGTAATGTATTCTGGATATTCATGGTAGGCACGCAACGCGACTCTCCGATCCCTGCCAAACAACAGCGGTGGTATTGGATTGCTGAAACATGACCTGAGCCATGAACCCGTTCTTCATGCCAAAAAATAGCACGAAAATGTGAAATGTGCGTTCACATTTACCAAAATATTTGTACTCCGTAGGCGCGCCTACAATAATACAATTGGACATGACGTTAATTATGGTAGATAAAACTTATCTCAAAACAAAGACGCATCTTTAAACTTGTGTAAGATGTAGCCTACATTAGAGGCACTAACCACCGCGTACAGAGCTACTTGTTTTGGCACCAACAGGAGCTGAAGCGGACATCATGTGAGAAGTCTTTGATATGCCAAAGCAAAACATAATAACATTATTAGACAGTAAATGTTTATGGGTATTTCTGATTGTATGCATAAACTTTACATAAAATAAGCAAAATGTCAACGACGACGTTGACGTGCAAAGATCCAAAGCAATCCTGCTTATCTCAATAAGCTGTAAATTAAGTAATCCAATACACACCTAAGTCCAAAGATAAAAGAAAATTATGACAACTATGATACATTTAGATGCCATTAGCCCATTTTTTTATTCAAAGTTTTGAGTATATAAATATGCCAAACAACCCACTTTCAATGCATACACCTCTAAAATAGAAGAATAAAGACAGTTTACCTGTGAGAGCGGCTGTTGCGTGTAGTTAAAGCAGTAGCGCGAGCTGCACTATGGTAGGCAAACACCCACCCCTATCATCTCCTATTTACGTAGAAAATTCTCTAAATGTCTGCAACAGTAGAGCACCATTACATATGACTACATGAGCATGGCTAAAAAGGAAGACAACAAAACCAAATACCAAGATAACCTTTAGTAGGTGATGTCACCTCTTTATCTAGTTTCATTTGTTTAGAGAATCTAGTCCATCCATAATTTGATTGACGATCAAGAGAATTGGATGATAACGAATCAAAAAAGTCGTCCTTACTGTAAACAGACTGTTGATTCCAGAACAATTAATAAAACATATCATATGCAATTTTTCATTGTTATTCTCACCTCGACATCAGGTTTGGGTAAATTGGAATCATTTTCCTTTTTTGGTTCATCCTCATCAGTAGCATTTTCAGCTTTTTCCATTGAAATTTACCCGTTACTTTTTCCTAAGGTACCACAGACTTCATCCTTGTTAAATTTCTCATTCATCGCACTAAAATCAAACTCCCTGTAAATGATATTAATAATCAAGCATGATTGGAATACAGATTTAGTTACTTAGAATATTAGCAAGGATATTCATTTTAAATATGACTATATAAAGATTTATGATTGGAAAATAGACGGTCCTTTAAAATTCTATAGAACTAACTGAAAATGGGAGGATTGTCAGACCAAATAATCAAGGAGTGTTAAATCGCAATACATCAAGATTCTCTTTTTATGGTTCATACGCGAAGGTGTCTAACAACAGGAACTCTTTCTGTGCTTATGACATGGCTTCTTCTTCATATGGGGTTTCACGTGTTTGAGTTTTTCTATATGGATCATTGAGTTTGACATGTTCTATTTGACATGGCTTGGACACCCCAAGAATATATGTTCCTTAGCAAACAGTTTTACACAGTTTCGGTCTGTATTATTGGTCATAAAAAAAATAACACATAGAAGAAGAAAAAAAAAAGCTGATACGTACTTTTAGCCATATGAAGGGAATTTTGGCGGGGCAAGCATGTAAGGCCTTCGTGAGCGAAATCCATATGGACTTGTACGCCTCACTCTGAATTTATTCAACCTAGGAACATTGATTCTTTTAGCGCCAACCTGCATCGATCAAAATCTACAAATGAGAATTCATAAACCAAATGTGTAAATACATTGAACTGGGTATAACAGATATAGTTAAGACCTTGATTTGATGCCTGTGCAATTCTCATTCATTCGAGAGCAAAGAATTCTGAACATAATCTACCATATCGTCATCCTTCATGTCATAATGTGCTATAATGTTCCATAATCATTATATCTTACGAGTCTAAAGTTTTAGACTCAATCAGATTCTAAATGTAAGTAAGAACAGGCTCTGGTCAAAATTTTAACGTACAGCATCAAGAAGACTTGACAACTCAACTTGAACCAAGTTAAGTTGCTCAACCATGAATCATACAATACAGAGGTGGTAGGTTAAAAAGGGTTGGGGACAAAATAGGTAAATTTTGTATGCGGGTCGGGTTCAAATGAAAACACCAGATGGGTAGTGCGAAAACAAAAATATTAATAGGGCATAATATCAAATGAGCTACAATTATTTGACACAATCAAGTACCTTGTCGTTGTAAACCGCCACAGTTGGATTTACTGTATGAACGTCACCTGAAACAATTACAGTCAGCCAAAGAATCTATATACGTCACTATAACTAAAGCCAAAAATAACAGTCTGAACACTATAGTGAAGATGTAAAAGAAAAAAATAATGAAATAACCTTCGATTGCTTGGCGCGAGCGAACACAAAATCTGCAATTTGTATTAAATTTTGTTAGCTAGCTATAGTAAGCATTAAACTCATGTAGAACAATAGAAAAATATATATTATATAGAAGGTTGTTCCATCATTTGGAGAAAGTAAAAAGATACATGGATACTAATTTTGGCCTAATGGCTAGAAAACTTACTATTACTTAACCATCGTATAAAAGTTCGAGATATAGGGTAGAGCACATTTTGGCTTAAGAAAACAACCCCTATTTTGTTCCCTTTCAGGCGCACTCTATTTACAGCCTACTCGAATCATTAGATTTGGTGATTTTTTTTTTTTTTTTTTTTTTTTTTTTTTTTTTTTTTGTCATTTTCTAAATATGCAATATACCTTCATGTGTAGAATCCAGAACCTAATATCAACGTTTTGAATATAGCCAATAGACTGATAATTTTATTGGCTGGATTAATATTGCTATTTTATTTCCTTACCTGAGGTACTTCCTGGTTGGGAGGAGAGTTCATGATCTTAGCACCATCAAAGTGGGTGTGGATGGGTACATATGCTCACAAACCCGGTAAATACACCAAAACAAACACCCCCTTAATTTATTCAATTAACAGTGTATGATCAATATTGATATTACTAATTCAGAAGTTGTTTCATGTTTAAAAAACAAAGGCTTTCCCTTACTTTGAACTTGCAATGAGACTTTCCACCACCAGTCCTTTGGTCACAGCCTACAAATTAACAATAACTGATTAACTATACATATATTTAAAGAGTTTTTAGTATTGCTTATATAAGTACTTGTGTGCTCTAAGCAGTTTTGAGTGTTTGGTAAAAACTCCATATCTACTAATTTTAGTCTCGATAAGAACTTGCAATAAGCCATTAGTCACACGTAGTAGGTTTGAATGCATGTTATAGTCAAAGATCAATGATTCTGTAAGCTTTGTTTGATATCCAAAGGTTTTGTGCATCGTCACATGAACTATAAAGTACAAACACACAGATATCATTAAAAGGCATATATTTGCACTGAATAAGTAAATCACCATACAATATGCTCAAGGGCTCAAAATGGTCAAACTTTAAAATGATAATAAACAAAATTTATTCAATTTTTTTAGTTTAGCTGTAGATTCTAAATTAACCCGAGATAAGGGTACATGGACACTGGATGACAATAATAAGATTAATCATTCAAGTGTTTGGCAAAACATGATTATGTTTTCCAATATTTTATAAATGATGATGAGTTCCAATTACCAAACATTAGAAAATTATTATTTAACATCACATCACATGATACAATGATAAATACCCCTAAAGTCCTTAGTTAATCGTGACAAATTAATATCCCAACCAATTGAGCAAGACCAACTCAACAACCATGAACCATATACACGACCATTCAATATTCTATCATAAAATATGAGTCTACATACCTTGTCAACAGAAGTGTTCTGTCTCAGCACAATATTCACAGTCCTAGAATCACCTTTAGCCAAAAAACTTCAGGCCTTCCTTTGTAATAGATATCACAACTACAACCACCAAATAATTAACAGATAAGCATTGGTATGCCAATAGCTGACATTCTTTTGAAAACACGAGATCATGTACAAAAACAATAATTTTCATAAATATTCTTTGTTATCTTACTTTCGAGAGTTTGAATTTCGACTATTTCTTCCCGAACCCATTCTTCACCAATAATAGCTACTCAAAAACTACCACACCACTAACTTACCTACATCATTCAAAAGAAACTCTCAACAAACAATTAGTTGAATCAAGACCATATAAACTACAAATAATTACGTATAGCTAACATCACGGCTTTTAATAGGTAGTCGTGTGGTCTCAACAACATTCAAGTAGACCTAGTGGCCAGTCTTATGTTAAAACTAAGACATTTAATCTTGTGTGGAGTATGGTTTAGTTATTAAAAACGTATAATTTTTTGTTGATTAACCATATCCTGTCCGGGCCATTGCAACATTTAGTGACAAATGGCGTACTTTTACCCGAACCCATTTTGACCCGTCACCTAACCTGTTCATCTTGGCACTTCTACTTACATTACTAACACAATAGTATTCTCCTTTACCATGTTCTTCTGAAGGTTAGACTTAACCAATTTAAAAGACCAAAGTAACAAAATTCTAGATAAAAACTCGATAAGTAATGATTCAGAGTGAAAAAACCAAGATATACCATGGTGATAACTCTATCCAAGTCTTCACTCATCTGTTGATTGAACTTTGAGTTAAAGCAGTTCAAAACATCTTAATCAATATGGATGAACATGACGATTACACATATAATGATATAATGCTTGCACATTTTAGAAGGCAGCAATACCCCATACATACAAAGACAAAACGGATTCCTTTTACATTGAACATAACACTATATTTGAATCAAATTCTAAGATGTCCATATCACACACCTTATTGACATATAAATACAATGGATTCAAGTTTATCCGTACAGTGGATACACTTTATGACCCAACGTAATAAGGTCATCTTTTTTATAACCGGAAGAAAATTATAAATATACTTTATTATCGATAAAAAAAGCTGCAACTATAAGTACGAATATGTTCTATTTATATTTAATCCTCATATTATAACAGGGGAGATCAGTAGAAACATTAGTTTTTTTTATTCTTACTCAGATTATAAATTATAAACTAAGGGAGTCTTCGGGTTTGCCTCTACAGTTCTAGCAAACTTCCTCTTCATGGCATGTACAGGCGGAAGTAAATGTGTCAGTTTTAGATATAGTAGCAAATAAAGTACCTGAGGGAGCGGAGAAGGGGTGTTCAGCTGCCTGCGGGTCCTTGAAGTTATGGTTGATTTGGTCACTTCTTCGGGTTGTTGTGATCAAAAACTGCTATTTGGCAACCACTTAACATATATACAATACAAAAGATAATACATAAAAAAGAAGTAAAAGACCTTTCTGGATGTTGTAATCGGCAACAGTACGACCATCCTCAAGTTGTTTTCCTGCAAAAAATTATCCGATAACAAAGCACAATACAAATTATTTTATAAAAGTTAACTAACACAAACCTGTAATGAAATTCTTGATTCATGCTTGTAAGGAAAAGAAAAAGAGGGGAAAAGATGAAGTACATATGTACATCTGTAAACTATGGAAGCCATGAAAATAAAAGTAAAGAGTACTAAAAACGTGAATAAAATACCATGGGCAAAAATACCTTCCAGTGGTTTGTCCTTCAGCAGTAAACTCTATGTGTGGTGTTTTAGGGTTGCAGGAATTTGTTTTAGTGTACGTATAATGATATGGGATGAGTTGAGTTGGGCTGGGTTTTCTCATTTAAGTGAAAATTATATTTTCTTTTCTTTTTTGAGTTTATACATTTGGAGTTGCAAAATATAAACCAAAAGATGTGTTGGTTTAGTGGTTATAACATGTGTTAATGTTAAAAATAACTCATGTTCGATACTATCTAGCTCCATTTTTTAATATAATTATTCCGATTTTTAATAACAAATATAACAAAAATAAAAATAACAAATAATTATGTCATGGAAAATAAAAATAACAAATAAATACAAAATAAATTATAAAATTTGCTTACATGGAGATGACATGGCTGATGACATGGCTGAAATTGAATTACTGGGCATTGACTGGACAATGAGGTGACATTTTCTTCAAATGCCTCCTGTTATATATATATATATATATATATATATATATATATATATATATATATATATATATATATATATATATATATATATATATAACTGGAGGCGTTTGACCATTTTATGCCAAATAAGCATGGTCAATGCCCAATCATCAAGTTTTGAGCGTCATGTCATCAGTTTTTGTCCACCTAAGCATACTTGTGATCAATTAAAATTCGTATTTAATTAAAAACGTGCATTAAAGGTACTAAAAATCGGATTGGAAAATCACCTTTTGCAAGATTCGAACCTGGGTCATTTAATCCATACACAAGTGCTTCAACCACTATACCAATCCAGTTTTTGTGATTTACAATACAAAATAAATTAGTAATGCATAAATAAATATAAATATAGCTTAACAATAATATTGTTAATTATAAAGATTAAAAGAAATAAAAGAAAAACCAGGCGCCTCCTTTTTTACAGAACCCTAATGATTTTTTCTACGTTTTCTAATGTTCTGTTTATCTGTGTGCACGATGTTTTACGTTTTACATAAATTTTTGCAGGTTTATTAAGGTTTTAGTCGGTCTGTAGTCCTGCTCCTGAGCCATGTATCAATAAATTTTTACTACTCCTTCACATGTAGAGAAAATCTCTATTTGGTGATGGAGTATTTAAACGGGGGAGATCTTTTCTCCTTGCTGAGAAATCTAGGTTGCTTAGAAGAAGACATGGCACGTGTATATATTGCAGAACTTGTGAGTTGTTTATATCTATATCGTATTACTGAATCTTTTCAGCATGCAGCTATATTAGGATCTAATGCATCTATGTTAGGTTCTTGCATTGGAGTATTTGCATTCTTTAAACGTCATCCATAGAGATTTGAAGCCAGACAATTTGTTAATTGGTCTATGTGGTCACATCAAGGTCAATTTATCCTTTGCTTTATGACTGTAATCATTTTACTTGATTTCATAGTTTTAGTCGAGCAACTTTACTCATCTTACAATTCTAATTCGTTTTTTACATCTGACAGATTTTGGGCTATCAAAGGTTGGCCTGATAAACAGCACGGAACACTTATCGGGATCAACAACCATCATGAATGCTATTTTTCAGGATAATGAAGTCAAAACAGAATCAACATCATCGGTGACAAGAGAACAACAAAAGCTTTCTGTCGTTGGTACCCCTGACCAATGTTCTGAAAGGCTCAAGGCGCACTAAGGCGCAAAGGGGGTCAAAGAGCCTCGAGTCGAGGCACAAACCAAGGCGCGGGATTCATAAATATGAGGCGCACTATGCATTTAGGTTTTTTTATAACATATGTGACAACTTATGCAGCTTAAATAACACAAAAATATCAATATTCAATACATAATGCCACTTAATAGTTATTACATCTAACAAAGGTTGCATTTAAACCCAAAATATTAAGCAGGCAACATATCAGAATCCATGAACTACCCTAAATTCCTGAATATACATTACAATATATGAGTTTATGACTTATAAAATTTAACCAAATTACCATGTCTCAAACTATCAACTATCAACAAAAAAAAATCTATAGTTGTTTGGTAATACTTAACACTAAAGAAACAACATTTGTATTTGTTAATAAGCTACTATTCTTAGACATTAGATTACAAAAAAAATATAGTTCTTTGTTGATTGTGTGTTTTAGTTATTTTCTAAAATATTATGGTTATTAGATACTTTATAACTTAAAGGGCCAAATGTATATAACATGTAAGCCCAAAATGTATCTTACTATTAAGAAAAAAAGGCTAAAACCTTCTGTTTGGTTTGGAAAGTGTTGATGGGATTAAGAGAAAAAGCTAGAAGTCATATCGTTATGCAAGTTGGTAATGGTAGGGAGACTTCTGTTTGGTTTGATAAGTGGTGTGAAATTGGGCCATTGAGTCAGTTCCTTACTAGAAGAGATCTTTATGATGCAAGATTTGATGCAAGGTCAACTGTTGCTGATATGGCTTGTGATAATCAATGGGTATGGAGTAATGAATGGAGTAACAAATTCCCTGAAATTGCAAATATTCCTCTTCCTGTGTTTTCTAATGATAGAGATAAAGCTATGTGGAAAGATAATAATGGAAGCTTGCATAAGTTTTCTGTGAAACAAGTATGGGTGGATTATAAGGAGAGCTATCCAGTAATTAATTGGAAGAAGCTTGTTTGGTACACTCAATGTATTCCAAGTCATTCATTAGTTCTATGGATGGCTATTTCGAGAAGATTGCAAACTCAAGATAGGATTTTCCATTGGAACAATGATGCTAATATGAAGTGCTCACTATGTGGAGAGTGTATGGATTCTCATGACCATTTATTTTTCCAGTGTAGCTTTGTTCAAAGTGTGTGGAAGCTGATCAAGCCTAAGAGTTATATTCAATCACTCAGTCAGAGTTGGATGAGTAATGTGGAGGCTATGGCTATTAATAATAACAACACAATCAAGAGTGTGGTAAGCAGACTTGTATTTGGTTCAATGGTATATTTCATTTGGCAAGAGAGGAACAAGAGGCAGTTTACTAATGATAAAAGGAATTGTCAGAGTTTAGCTGGAACAATTTTAGAGACTGTTAAATTGAGATTGTCAGGATTGCAAGTTCTGAATTCTGTGAATGTTCAAAATGTGGCTAAAGAATGGAATGTGGAATTTAAGAAAATACAGTTTGAGGATAAAGCTTTGGTCAATCACTGATTCTACTTGGTATGAATGGAGTGTTTGGTAGAAGCATTTATTTGAAGTAACACTGATGATCATTGCGGATTCTGATCTAAATCCTTTTATGATTACAATTCTGGTCATTACATTGGATTAATACCTTGTACCTTCGAGTCTTAATTGGTATGACTGTAGTCATTTGATACAAAGCACCTTGAATAGGCTGGCCTTGGGAAGAGTCTGTTTAAGGTATTTATAGAAAATGAGAGGTCTAACCAATATAGATGTACCATAAAGTAGGATTAGCCAATGTGAAGGGTAAATGGCCTAGGAGGGGAGTGCAAGAAGGATGGAATTGAGAGTTGTGAAAGATGAAACTTCATGGTCCATCCTTTGCATTTCCACAGGAGGTAATGGGGTCCTCCCTCAAGGTGTGTGTTTCTAGACATGTGAAGCCATTTTAGAGATGGAAATGTAGCATGTCTAGAAGAGCCCTTGACTTGGAGGGGTTATGGTGCCTAGTGATGCCTATCTCTTTTCCTGTTTTTACTATTGTGGTGGCAGGATGAATGGTTTAAATGGGATAGAGATGGGAAATGTAGCTAGATGGTAGGTGCAATATGATTTAGTCATTGGTGAATTTTGGCAAGGAATGGGTCTGTTTGATCAAATGAGATTGAATATGTAGTGAGAATTCAGTTTCTGATATGTGAAGCATGTAATGTCTTATATGTTTTAGCAGATATAGTATTGTCTGTTAAGTATAGTATAGAATTCTGTTTCATCATTTCTGTATTTGGGATACGTCCAATATACAGATAGTTCTTTATTCCTTGTATTGTAAACATTTGAAGTAATATATAAATTCACCTTTTGCACAAAAAAAAAAGGCTAAAACCCCGTTACATCTTCTAGGTGCACAAATCCCCAAGGCGCTAAAGCGCAAAAATCCCCAAGGTGCTGCGATTTTTACGGGATTTATGCATGTTGTGAGCCTCGATCTAAAAAAATCCCAAAGGCTGGAGCCTCGTGGGATTTAGGGAGTAGGTGCGCCTTAGGCGCGATTTTTAAAACATTGCCCCTGACTATTTGGCACCTGAAATACTTCTTGGAATTGGACATGGTTGGACATTTACATTTAAAATTTATTATGAACATTCTAATAACAAATTCTTTATTAACTCTCTCTTCCTCCCTTTTTTAAACTTATCAGGTGCAACAGCTGATTGGTGGTCTGTTGGTGTTATACTTTTTGAGTTACTTGTAGGAATTCCACCGTTCAACTAGAATCTCCGCAGGTATGGTCTTTCAATCCAATCTGCATATATTTTGTTTCAATTATGTCCAACGTCTAATCTTTTTTTCTTTTATTTTATTTTTTTTAAATAAATTTAGTATATTAATTATTATCAATAATTATATTTTAGTTGATAGGTTATTGGCTATAGGGTTGACAATCTTAGAGGCTTATTTGAGAGCAAAATATCTACTAAAAGTCCTTTTTTGTTGTTAGTTGTTAAGTCATTGTATATAGACTTGGTATAACTATTTTTGGTTTAGTGAACACAATGAATATTGGTTTTAGCGTCTGCCGTCTAGGCTGTGAATCTGATAATATAGTAATTTTGCTAAAAAATGGGTATAGCTGAAAAATAGTTGTTCTGCATTGGTGCAGCACATTTTTGCCAACATTATGAATAGAGAAATACCGTGGCCTCAAGTACCTGAGGACATGAGCTTGGATGCACATGATTTGATAAACAAGTAAGTTTGTATGCTTTTGATATTACAGTAGTCCATACATCTTTTCTTATGCTAGCCTGTCAGACATATTTACTGCATATGTAATGTAGAAATACATCATAGGAACTAAAGATGGCCTAAAATATGAAGTAGTTTTCAGTTTAGTATTTCCTAATGAGGATTCCCTATTTTTTAAGGTACATAAACATTAACTTACATATCAAATGCGGCTTGCATTACACGAATATACTAATAATTGATGTTGTTTTAGGTGCGAATTAAAGAACGGAAATGAACTGTAGCAGCTTATACAAAAATTATACCCGGAAAACTGTGTCTCAAGGTCATTTGACTAATTACTTTTGTACAGTGTATGCATGATTCTTTCTTTTGTATCAGCCTTTGACGATATATGAGTTTCATAGGTACAAATAAACGATTCTGGATCATGTGTTATGACTCGCGTGTAACTGATGATCAGCCACGTTCATTTTTCGAAGGTCGGTTGCTCTATACATCTAGCAACAACTGAATTTCTGTAAAATAAAAATTCACCGCTTTCTTTTCTTTTGAATATCATATCAGTCTCCTAATTGTTTTTTTGGTTCGTTGCATTCAAGCCTTATAAGAAGTCAATTAGGACAATATCATTGCCAACCTTGGTTGTTTTATTTGTTAAATGATCTTAAGAAGCATCAAATATGCAGTCATTTAATAATTTCTTCTTGAGAATTGAATATTTTCCCCACATGTAAAGAACCATCATCTGCACTGTGACAAAAAAGCCCAAGAAGCAAACTATACCTATCTAGGACTTATATTCTGATCATACTCTGGATGAGAAGATTATTTTATTTATTGTACATGGTGAACATTTCCTGATCAGTTTGAATCCTTTTACTCATAGGGATGAAAATTAAGACTGACACCGATAGCAAAAAAAGCACGTGAAGGAGTGATGGAGTTTCTTTTGATGAATCATCCACTAGATTGCCCAATTTGTGGTCAGGGTGGTGAATGTGATCTCCAGGATCAGTCTATGGCTTTTGGTTCTGATAGAGGTTTTACTAAAACCAAGAGATCTGTTGTTGACAAGAATCTTGGTCCTTTGGTCAAGACTGTCATCACTAGATGCATCCAGTGCACCAGGTATGCACAACCCATCACATATTATACCTAAAATTTAGGTGGTCGCTAACATACTCATCTTATTGTCCAGCTGTGTGAGATTTGCAAGTGAAATAGCTAGAGTGGAAGATCTTGGCATGTCGGGGTGTAGAAGTAGAGAAGAAATTGGCACCTATGTTGAAAAGCTGATGACCAGTGAACTTTCAGGGACCGTTATTGATATTTGTCCTGTCAGAGCACTCACCTCAAAACCCTTTGCTTTCAAAGCTAGAAACTGGGAACTGAAAGGAACCGAGAGCATTGATGTTACTGATGCTGTTGGTTCCAACATCCGTATTGATAGCATAGATTCAGAAGTCATGCGCATTGTACCACGCTTGAATGAGGTACTTCCTTTTCATATTTCACTTCAACTTCTTCATGGAATTGGCAACATGCGACTGAATTATAAAATGTTCTCTATTATTTACTTATGAGTTTCTATTTCACCTAACACAGGACATTAATGATGAGTATATTTCAGACAAACCACGTTTCTGTTTTGAATGGAGCAAGTCCCTTCAGTCTATCATAAAAGGAACTGAGGTAATTGGCAGTTCACCTAATTTTGAAGTTGATCAGGCATTGCCAAAATAGAGGAGCAGTTGATCAGTTTGGGTGAGGAAAACTTGAAAGATATCAGTGGTTTCTATATTGTGAATGAATCTGAGAATGAATTAGGGTATTCTGTTAACAAGCATAATTACAGTGGATCTCAAACTATGCAATATGATTCAAATAACAGTTTTGCATCTGAACAATATCCAGGTATAGAAGAATCTATGTGTTAAATATTGATTTTATTGGTAGTATTACTGTAATGATCTAAATCTTGGATAGAACGTTATAGGAGGATGTATGCATTTAAACGTAGATTAGGCGGATTTCAATCTGTTTGACCCCGTTCCTCTTCTAAGTAAAAAGAAGATATTAGAGCTGTTTGAGATTCATCACATCCCATATCGACCCATTCATAAGTAAATGGGTCGAAATTGACACAACTCTATCATAGATTCACCATGTTATCGCACTATCTAAGGTACATGACATTCTTTCAATCTAATATAGAGAAAATGTCTCATTTTTTATTTTATTTTTTTGCTTTTATATTTCATAATGTTGATTGTATTTATATATGAATCCTATATCAGGATCTTGCGTCACCAGATTACTCAAACATTTTCCAGTGCATTTCGCTCTTCAGTTTTTATACACTCATAACAAGTGAGTAACTTATTGTTATTTACTGTATCATACATGTCCAATATTTCAGTTAGAAAGATTTTCATATTCTTATGAATCTTTAAACGGGTACTTATTCTTAAGACAATAAAGGAATCGATAGAGACGAGGGACAGTTGTTGCCACAGTGCAACAATATATGCAAATGCATAGTACTAATGACGAGGTGCTTGTCTTCTAAGCATTTCTGAAATGCTAACCTTACTTTTTTGAGCCATGTATTTAAATCGCATATTTTGTTGCATGGTTGTTCAACATGGTGCTTGCTATCATGTCAGTATTTTTCTTCCTTTTTTTCAATTATACAAATACACTCATGTCAACTAATCTCATGACCCGTGTTCAAATTTCAGTAACTTTGAAAAAGCGGCTAGATTCAGTGGAAAGGGTACCCTACCATTGGAAAGGACACCAACAGTCATGAAAACTGAACCATGGGACGGAAAAGACGGAGAGATCATGTGGAAGAAGTTAAATTTCCTCTTGAACAACATCTGGGCGATTCAAGAATGAGAGGATTATGTTGAG
This sequence comes from Artemisia argyi, assembly GCA_030686995.1. Classification (NCBI taxonomy): domain Eukaryota; kingdom Viridiplantae; phylum Streptophyta; class Magnoliopsida; order Asterales; family Asteraceae; genus Artemisia; species Artemisia argyi. The sequence continues at coordinate 95,834,393 of CM060693.1, forward strand.
AAAAGATTTTGAGTAAACATAGTTTGTGCTTTCATTGTTTGTAATGGTGGTTTACTATCTTTTGCATTGTGAACGTATCTTTATAAAATGATTTCGTACACACTAAACTTTATCATGATGTCTCAACTTAATAACACTAACACATTGTATTAATATAAATGAATGCAAAAAAATCATACGATCCAGACTTAAAAAAAACATATTACACAAATTGTACCTTTATACGAACGATCAGTAGCTAGCTTCTCTCATAACTAAAATTATTTTACAGATCTTTGTTGTGAGTATATATAGCTTTATATTTTACCATGGCAGGTAAAAGATCGATGTGCATGATTATATATATTGTTCGCCTGAAAGGAGCTCAAAAGTTTTTAAAGGATGACGCAAGGTACTTCTATCTTCCTATAACTTTATAGTTATCTGTGTTGATTTATTCTCTTTCACTGAATCAGTTCATGATCGGTTGGTATAGCTATAGTGAATTTTATAGCGTGATTTGTGTAAATGTAGGATACTCAAAATTCGGGAGTCAAAAAAGTTTGCTTGTGCGTCATTAGTTGTATGTTCTTATATAGCTTTCTCATTTCCAAATTTAAGAGTAAAACACGATGCTTGGTGGCCAAGATTGATCAATCGGATTTTGACGTAGAGAAGTTCCCTAAGAACTTTGAGTGCCCAACTAATGCTGAGTACAAGATTACTGGACTGAGTGAAAAGCCGTGTACAAGATTACTGGCTGAGTACAAGGAACTGTATGTTCTCTTTTTCTCTGTCAGTCATATTCTGTTTCATAAATAACATCAGATAAATAATTGGTGGATGCTTTTTGTAGGATTTCACTGAATATATGATTTGAGGATGAGAAGTTCTGATATGCATTGCCAACCTGCTCTCGGTTTGATAAAACTTGAACCTATGTAGCAATATATTTTTTAGTTATAAAAAAATAAAATAATAAACATAGATTGGATTTAGTTTAGTCATTGATTTTTATTCAGTTTGGTCTGTTCCAATCCCGTTTCCTTCCAATGAAATGAACATCCCTTTGCTGCCATAACCAGCATTCACTACTGCGTTAACTCATTCGCATGTGCCTCTGACCACATGCCTATTTACTAACTGATGTAGTTCCTCTGAGTAAGTACCAGATTTTGGTTATCATCTACAATTTGTTGCAGCAAATCTGTGTGAACTATGCCAATGATGCATGTGTAGCTAAACTGTTTCAGGGATGTCCCAAACTTCAAGAAGTTGTGGTTGAACAAAGCTTACAATAGGGTGTGTTCGAATTAGGCTACTGCAATATAAGGTGTGTTTGGATGATGTTAAAATGCGAACAAGGAGTGTTTGGTTCAGGTTAAAATAGCAACGAAAAGTGATTAAAGCGGCCTAAAAATATATTACTCAGATGTATAATGTATTATGTCAGGTACGTTGTTGATGTACGAGTACTATTATATCAGATAGGTTGGTGTTTAATGTATTATATCAAATGTATAATGTGTACAGTGTATTATACTCAGCTAGATTGATGTACGAATGCTATTATATCAGGTAGGTATGTGGCTCAATTGGTTTCGGCCCAAAATAGTTTTTGCCCAATAGTTGTAAATTTTAACTATAACAGTTAGTGTCTCAAATAAGATTCAACCATTTTCATTTTTAGATACGTTTTGTCTGTTTGACCCGTTATAGAACTAACTTAACCGAAATCAACCTGTCACGCTTACTCTCGGGTGTTGTCCTAATTATTTTGCTTTTAGTTCTCGAGTCGAGTTGGTGTGTTAACTGCATCAGTATGCATGCCGCATTGTATAAATTAATTTCGCATTTTTTGAGGAAGTTCTGGACTATGGGGTTGAGTGCTGGAATGTAGTTGTTGTTTATTAAAAATCCTATCCTATGTAAACTATTATCCGCAGTGGGAAACTGCTAATTTAAGTAATCAATTTATGAGGAATAAATTCAAGGAAATTAATATATATATATATATATATATATATATATATATATATATATATATATATATATATATATATATATATATATATATATATATTGAGGGGCAAAAAGTCGATTAGTACAATTTTCTGTATTTGTCTAACTTTAGTATGCTGACTCAATATTTGTTCGTCACTTTGTATAACTTTTGGTTCAATATACATAAATCTATAGCAAAGTGTTTAACAGATTAAACGTTAATATTTGAACCCACTGTAAAAATCATTTGTGTGTGCTAGAAATGAGGAATGTATTGCCGGCCTCTCTTAAGAAACGACCATGGACACGTGAAGAAGATGAGTTGTTGTCGAGTTACATCGCTAGAGAATGAGAGGGGCAGTGGCAGGCGCAACCAAGAAGGCGGTACTTCTCTTTTTGGGAAGAGCTGCAGATTCCATTGGATGAACTACTTCGTCCTTCTGTCAAGCGCGGCCACATCTCCGCTGATGAAGAAGATCTCATCATCTGGATCCACCGCCTCCTTGGTAATAGGTAATGTAACTCTTATTCTTCAAAGGTTATCTGATTACAGTACTAATTAAGTAATTAGTATTTGAGTTAAGCAGTCTGAATGTGGCATAGCTCATTCAACAGAGTGATGCTATTCATGCAAATTGTTTGTGGACAAATAATCGAACTTGTGTATGATATATGTTGTATAGCATTTGACCATCATACTTTAGTTGTTCATACTGTATGTGATTTGGCTCTTTTGAGTCATCATGTTTCTATAGTTGCAAAGTTTACCAATAACTAACTTTCTTCTGAGAATACAAGAAAATTATACTTT